>JBBMOE010000004.1:15816501-16102644 GCA_037975065.1 Chaetodon trifasciatus
GAGAGAGAGAGAGAGAGAGAGAGAGAGAGAGAGAGAGAGAGAGAGAGGCTAGCGCAGCAGCTTCTCCGGTAGTTTTGGCTCCGGACACGCGCAGGACGCAGCGAACTGTCCCGGCTCCCCTCGATGGTTCACCGCAGCCCGGAGGAGGGACGAACCTTCCACCGCTGCCCGGAAATCAGCGCCCAGGAGCCGCCGTACGCACTCTGACAGCAGTAAGCGTCTTCAGCCCTTCAAAAACTTTAACATATACATATATAAAAAAAAAAAAAAAAAAAAAAATACAAATAAGAAAGAAAGAAAAAGAAAACCGCAACATCACAGGAAACTCCGGAAGAATCCACGCGTCTTTACCCGCCGAGCGAGGTCTCTGTTCGTCCACGGATAGACCGCCGGACCGCCGGTGTGCCTGGACTTAACCGGACCTATTTATTCATTCTGCTGAAAGTTTTACTCACTGCCTGGTAAACTAACCCAAAGTGTACCAGAGTGTGCGCTGGCAGTTTTAATTGCTTTCATTTGGTGTGGGCTTTTTTGCGCTTGGCGTGCGTAAAATCCGCGCTAAAACAACCATCCCAGACCGAAAGAGCGGAGCTGAAGCGGAGGGTCAACGAGCCTGAAGTCAGTTTGCAGAGTGTTTTATTGGGTGTAGAGTTTACGCACATTTTATGCCTCAGAAATTGCGCCAAAGACGTTTTTAGTTATACAAAGAAACGTTACTGTTCTTTTTTTTTTTTTCTTAAGAAAGGATGAAGAGGAAAAATAGAATATTTTAGGATGTGAAATTTGGCTGAAAAGACACAAGATGACACGTTTTCTGATAATATCTTAGATTTCTGGCTCTGTTGGGGACTCATTCATGTCTTAAATTCTAAAAAATGTCGCACATTTTTACCTTTTTGAAAGAAATAATACGTACAGGCGCGGATTTACTTGTTCAGGACAGAAACAACCTGTCTGTCCACCTTTAACTTATTTTAAACTGCATGTTGAACTAATCTCCAAACTGTCTGAGTATTTGTTTTAAACAACGCACATAAGTGTTGATGTTCATCAGCAGAATAAAATCCGTGTTTTCTCCTAAAACATCAGTGAATCCCGCAGGCTCAAACTGTGAAGCGTTTCAAACTGAACAAAGTGACCAAGATCATCTGAAACACCTGAAACATAAACTAAGGCTCCTGTTAGCTGAGGAGCTTCTGACGCTCTTACTTGTAAATATTCCAAATGTTGGACATCTGTGTCTAATTTAATCTTTAATCTTAAATTTTAAGCCTGAAACAGATGACGAACAGAAGGGAAACCATGTGGGATCAGACTCAAATAAATGTTTAAAAAAATAACTTCAATAAAGATGAATAAAAATTAGTGATTAAGATCAGAAATCTGTTGTATTTAAGATGATTTAAAACCTGAATGTGCTTCATTTGAGGCTTTGGTGTAGATTTAACTTGGAACAGTTTCTTTTTGTGCTTCGCTTAACAGCTAAAACTTCATTTTAATGCAGCTGACATCATGACATATTGTAAAGGTCTCTCACATACATGTGTTTACACTTCTCATAAACCACCAAAAGTCTAAAATTGAACTGGAGCATGATGGCACACGACACAGGAAAATGTGGATGTAATGTGCAGAATGAGGTTAAACGTGTCATTTGTGTTCATGTAAATTTAACACAACCAACATGTGATTCAGGGTAAAGCGATGAAGCTGAAACGCTGCCTTGTTCTGTATTAACACCTTCAGTGTAAACCAGGTGGTAAAAACCTGTAAATCAGGGTGAGATCAGGTATTATCTGGCTCAGCTGAACACAGAAAACAGAGTTCAAGGTGAGGGGTGAGGCTGAATTATGCGTCCGATGTGTGATCAGCACCTTAAGAGTAAAATTCAGTGCAAACACACTTTGACATAGGTTTAGCGTTTGAGTCCTGCTGTCTCAGTAAATTGCCTTAAAGGTGATTTTTATTGTGGAAATGTAGTGATTAATGTGACGTGTTTGAGTGTGTTTGTCTCTTAAATCTGATAAATCTCTCATGTGTTAAGTGTTAAGTAGTAAAAACAACACATCTTAACAGTGATTTGGCATCTGGATTGTAAATTTCTGCCTCCCACATGTTCTCACAAGTTTGTAGTGAGTTTGATGCTGTTGTTGTGGGTCTTGTGTTTGGGTTTACCTCTCTGGTATAGAAATCACGCAGTGAACAGATTTGACCCTCTGTGTGTCCCGTACATGTACATCCCGCCTTGACTTCTGTGTGTGTTTTGATGCTGAAGACTGACATCTCATCCTCTCTGATCTTCCTCCCAGCAGCCGGTGGGAAGCCATGCTGAAGCCAGGTGACCCGAGCGGCTCGGCCTTCTTGAAGGTGGACCCGTCCTACCTGCAGCACTGGCAGCAGCTTTTCCCCCAGGCGCAGCTGAAGGCTCCTCTTGCCCCGCCACAGCCTCCACCTGACCGCCTCTCCATCCCTGTGGACAGCCTGCGCCCATCCCGCCTGCACAGCCACCTCCTGGCCTCCACACACTGCACCTCCTCCTCTGCTTCCTCTACATCGTCCTCCTCAGCTTCTTCTGCAGCAGCAGCGGCGGCGGCAGCAGCAGCAGCAGCAGCAGCAGCTCTCACCCCGTCCTCCTCCATCTCCATTTCCACCTCAGCAGGGATTTCCCAGCTGCCCGTCCCCCAGCAGATTGCACTCTTCGGGCAGGCATTGGCCCCGGTGTGTGCTGGGCCTGGAGGTCCTGGAGGAGGTGGAGGAGGGCCGGGAGGAGGAGGAGGGGGAGACTTGGTGGTGGTTGTCCCCCCGGAAAACCAGCAGGGTCAAAACCCAGCAGCGGGGCTTCTCCATCACACCAAAGAGCAGAGCTGTGGCGGGGTCGGCGTGGTGTCGTCCAGCGTGAAGAGCAGCAGCGGAGGAGTCGAGGAGGGCAGCAAAGGAGCGACGGCCAAGTTCAAGCTGACGTCAGAGGAGCTGGACTACTACCTGTACGGACAGCAGAGGATGGAGATCATCCCACTGAGCAACCACACAGGAGAGGTCAACAACCGTACGTACACACACACACACACACACACACACACACACACACACACACACACACACACAGACTTGTCACTGGCACTGGAGCTTACGTAGTTTTTTTTGTTTTTGCGTATTTTTTTTTAAATTGGACAGTGGAGAGGTGACAGGAGAGGAGGAAGAGGATGACAAAGACCCGGCAGCTGAACTTGGATGTTACAGTCGCACTATATGTGACGCCCCGTTTGTGTTTACATGCAGGCACTTCGTATAATATTTACTCTCACTGGATCATAGATTATGTCTGTGATGCTCAGCGATGACTTTCGACCGTCTGCACTTTTCATTCGGTATATTTCCCATTATTTTCGCACGATATTCCTATTATTCTACTGAAGGCTGCAGTGTCTGCCGTGTTCAGTATTGGTGTTGTTTATTTCTGTAGTGAGTTTAAGTGTTTTGACCATCAGTAGTAACTTTACAGTAATTTAATCATTGCTGCTGCATATTTCTATCATAATTCTTTAATCTATGTGCCAGAACTGTCTGTGTGTGATGCTAAATTGTGACCTTATTGTTCTTAATTCAGCTGTCATTAATCTCTTACTGCATTAGGAAATTATTTTGTTAAAATCCTAAGAAAATTCTTAATTATTTCTACAATATTGACTTTTATATATTTTCTTTAGTGTTCTTGTGTGACTGCATTTCTAAATATTTCTAACTATATTTGGTATTTCATTGGACATTAACAGTGCTTTTTAAAATATTTCTATGATATGTATCTAATCAAAGCTCCACAAAATTGATGTCAGACCTTAATTCCAGCTAAATAGTCACTTAAAATCAGTGACTTATGATAAACAAGGCAAAAAAAAAAAAATTGAATGATAATTTAAGTAGGTTTTTCACACTTTAAAATATTTTTAAGATAAAATTTTTCACCAGTTTAAAGTGTAATAAGCACTTAAAATTCAAACTACGAGGCATATTTATTCAGTTCAACCTGTCGCCTCAGTTTAAAAGCAACCAAAGGCAGAAAGATATTTACGAAAAATAGGTTTTTCTGTACTGGTAGTAGTTTTCTGTAGGGGTTTGTCAGATGTTACAGTTGGTTTGACAGCTGCAGTGCTGGACAGTAGGAGCTGCAGGAGGGTTTGGGTGTGAAGGGTCAGAGGTCAAAGGTCAGCAGCCTGGCTGGGCTCCAAACCCTCAAACAGCAGCAGCAGCAGCAGCAGCAGTAGGCCTGCACCTCAGAGTTAATATTAACCAGACCTCATTCAGATTCCATGGAAATAAGCATCGGGGTTTACACCTGTCTGCCTTCAGATGGCCTCTTTACTTTTTTGTTTGTTTGTTTGTTTTTTCCGGACGTACACACTAACGATTTATCTCCTTCCAACTCCAATCAAAGCGATCGATTAACTGACGATTAGTTTTATTTCAGGGGAGTTTTCTTCAATTCCAATACACTCCAGCAAACCAAACGGCTCGTCAGAAGCGTTTAAACCGGCTGGAGTGTTTGCCCTTCTCCTTTTCTTTTACCCTGCTTTAGTATCGAGCCGGTTAAATAGCTTTTAAATGATTCACTTCAGGTTTCTTCGCACAGTTTTAAGGCTGCAGCGAACTCATAAAGCCACGCTTCTACTCCGTGGAAATTGATAAAGTCCTTCATGACTTTTACATCTGCTCGTGAGTCCGTGTGCGCGCGCACGTGTGTGGACGGATTATTGACAGACACGCGCACACACACGCACACACACGCACACACACACACACACACACACACACACACACACACACACACACACCGCGGTGTTGTTGAAATCTCCTCAGTCTGGCGCGTCTCATCGCCGCACAGGGTCCCGCTTTGAGCCGCCTTCACCGGCAGCCGCTGCGCGTCCCGCTGCGCACGTGGAGATCAAAGTGGAGCCTCGCGCTTGTCTCTTTGGACTTTGAGTTTTTATGTTTTGACTGCTTTCTTGCCTTCAGACATTTGAACCCTTCCCATTTCCACGACTGGTTTATGCCTGTTGCCTTACATTTGTTTTATCTGTCACTATAATCCTGTAATATTTATTTTATTTCTATCACTGTGCTGAGCGCGATCTGTTCTCAATAGGGAATGAATCAATAATACAACGATAATAACTGTTATTTGAAAAGAAGATCTGAAGGAGCTTCAGCACAGAAATCCCGTAATACTTGATGATTTTCGCTCATGAGGTGTGACTGCAGAGTTGAGCGGTCATCTCGCTGTTTTTTTAATTTCTGGTTTATCATAATAGTCTATTTTTAATGTTCCGAATTTGTTGTTTATTTTCTTAACACTATTTTTTCAAATGTATTTTATAATGATAATATTTCTGATGTACATGTTTTAGTTCAGTGCGCCTGTGCGTAACAGTCCATTTCTGATGACTTTGTTGAACTTTATGTATTTTTCGTAATATAGAAATGCAACTGCGGTTCTAATATTTCTATAATATTATGTTTAAAGTGGATTGTGCTGCACGTTGAGTCTGTTTTATTTTAGTGTTGTCAGACTCTAATAGCCTATATTAAACATATAATCATCTGATTGATATATTGTCTTCCTAATAGGCATTTACTACGCGTAATATTTCATTAATATTAGTGCTGGACCTTTAACTTACTTACGGGTTTAATCTAGCGCGACTTTAGTGAGTCAATAATATCTTCATTTAGGTATTTTTATATATATTCTTTTTATAATTCTTGGATAATAATGTTATGATATAAGTTCGCAGGTTCACGGTGTGACATCGTGACTTCAGAGTTTGTCTTAAAGTGACTGTCGCTGTTTTTGGTTTCAGGCCTGAGATCATGTGTGTATGGATACGCTCCTGTGTGTGTGTGTGTGTGTGTGTGTGTGTGTGTGTGTGTGTGTGTGTGTGTGTGTGTGTGTGTGTGTGTGTGTGTGTGTGTATGAGCGCTCCTCGCTGTATATTCTGTGGTGATAAAACGGACCATCAGCAGTAATCTGCGTCGATACGCGCCGGCAGGGCCGATGAGGGATGGAGGGACAAGCAGGAATTAATTGCCGTATATAGTTTTGTGTTTGTGGAAGGGAGAGAGAGAGAGAGCGAGAGAGAGAGAGAGAGAGAGAGAGGGGGATCGATCACCGGCCACCGGCCCGCTATTTATCATCCCAACACGGCCGTATTGAGGTCCCTGGGGTGCGTGTGTGTGTGTGTGTGTGTGTGTGTGAGAGAGAGAGAGAGAGAGAGAGAGAGAAAGGGAGAGAGAAAGTGTGTGTGGGTGGGTGTTGGTGTAGATAAAGCAGTCACACACACACGCACACACACAAACACTCCCACACTCCCTCGTGTCACTGTAAGACCTCGATTATTAATTACACCAATAATAATGTTAACACCAATGATGATAATAATAATAATAATAATAATAATACGCAGAAATTGTCCAAACTAACTTTTGAATATCTGATGCTGAATATTAATCCTATTTTTGGTATTTATTAATCAGTATTTTTCCGGTTATTGTAATGTTTTTGCACAGATTTCTTTCTTCTTTCATTTACACTTTTCACAGTGCCATGAAATTCTTTCAAAGGAATTCACTCATATTCCTGTAAATGTGGTTGGATTGTTGAGGAGGGATTTCCATTGTACAATTACACACATTACACATGATATTTTTAGAAGGGAGATCCAGATAATGTTTAGACTGAATATCTTAGAGTTTGATTATCTTATGCAAAAATTGTAGTAAATTTAATCTAAAAAAAACCTGACTTGATGTGTAGGGTGGATATGACTTCAGAATAACAATTTGGACTGTAATGTAGGGAGATACAATTAAACAGTTAAATGAAAAAAAGACAAAAGTTCGGTGAACTCCCAAAACATTGGATCCTACATTTCCCATAATGCAAGTTGGCCGTTTTTTTCATTAGACTTTCTCTCCATGGTGAATGCCCATGACTGTCACGTCATGCCTCCAGTTAGTATACTGCTCTGTTATAAATTGTAGTCTCAATGAACAAGCTGATATAACCCCGATGATGTCAATAAGATGTCATCAGGGTTATTTGTTTTTCCAGACGTGAGACACAGAAGACATACAACTATTTGTATAGACTGAGTTGTGCTGCTTGTGATGAGTTAACTGATTTCTGTGTGTGAAAATGCTCCATTATATACTCAGAAAATTGCATGGAGTATGGTTGGTAGCTAAATCTTGGTGGGGGGATTTTGATGGATGAATTTGGTGACGAACCTGACCACAGTGAGAATCTAGTTATTGTCTGATTTTATGTTTTATATTAAAAGAGCTGCCAATCACTTTAGTGATAGCAGCTTCCAGTTCTGTGGTTTCCGTTTTGACAGGGAACAGGTGGGCTTTGTTTCCACAACCTGATCCTTAAATCATTAATTCTGCTTTATATGCACATATACATAAGTGATAAGCACTAATATTTTGTATTTTTTGTCACCTGATGATTTGGTGAAAAAATACCATCACAATATTTAGTAGCTGCAGGTTTTCTGTCTTTATAATGTGAGAAATATAAAAGTGTATCTGTCACTTTTTTTTTTTAATTTAAACTGCATGACTTAAAACTCACACATCATCCACTATCATAGTTTTGTCTTACTGATTTTTTCAAGGCAATAGAAAGTTCAAACTTAATCGAAAACATGCATATTTTCAAATCAGTTTATCAAATCTACTGTCCCTGAGCAAAAATGGGCAAAAACATAGAACGGCTGGACTTTTCTATTCAATAAATGTAAATTTTATTTTGGTCTTCTAGAGAAATAAAACATATGAGTAGGAGTTATCTGACAGCTGGGATGCATTTTGCCTGGATACAAAAAACACAGATCAGTTCTTACAATTTACATCTGGACGAAATGTCAGCTGGCAGTTCTATCGTAATTTAATAAACACACACACACACATACACACGCACGCGCGCACACACACACACACACACACACACACACATACACATACACACACACACACCCAGCTCTGTCTGTTAGTTTCCAGTCGCTGTGTCTAATAAACGTCCATGTTTAATATGGCATAATGAACCGTGTTTCATACTGCTGTCCCACTTGACTCCCTGCTCATCACTCTTCATACACACACACACACAGACATAGTGGGCCCCTGACAGCAGTCAGGAAACAGTAAATATCTATAATTCCTCCATGTTCTGGGATGCCTGTCCTGTATTATAAGATTACTGTAAATCACCATATTTTACTACTTCCATAGTTTATTCCACTGTTACCAGCACCACAAGGTGGCTGTTAAAGAGCACGTTGTTGTTTTTGTGTTCTGAACTTTAAGGTTCAACCAAACTGCACACAACACCTGCAGCTCGCTGTAAGACTGAGAAACATCATCTGCTCTGGATCCTCCAACCAAACCAAAATGTGTACTGATTTTTTTTTTTTTTTTCAGTGATTCAGAAAGTTCTGGAGTTGAGCTCATGGACAGCCGATTTTCTGGTTGAAAAGCCAACAAGATCTTTGTAAGGATTAAGAATGGGGATGTCATAGGCCGGTGCTAGAGGCAGAAAAATGGTGACAAGTGTGGATGAGATCCATGCAGCTGTACAGGCTGTTGTACGTCAACTTACAGGAATAACAACCCCTTTAACCAACATGACAAACCTTAACTGCTCCAAACAACCACTGCCATGCCCATGTTGACTGAAAAATGAAGTCCATGGAACAAATGTGTCACACTGATATATGTAGTTGCTCAAACTTCAAACAAATCAGTTGTTATGGAGCAAACTAAGGTGTAGCTATAGAAACGTAAATGCACACATATCATACAACTTAGTATAATCTTACTCGCATCCAAATGTGAATTATCTCCAATAAACTCCACCAGAAATATAGAAAGAAATATAAAGGAAAATGTTCGAACTTTACGCTTCACAAGAACAAAAATGTTGATTGTGAAGTTGCCCTTGTAGTTGCACATATTCTTCAAACATCAGAACATTGGTGAGTCAATATTTTGCTCATTCCATTCTCTTCATTTTAGCCACTGTCCAGCTCCATTCCTTTTAAAAGAGATATATTTTACATATTTTTTATTGTAAATCTTTTCCCTTAAGGCAAATTCCTTGTATCTGTAAACCAACTTTGCACCAAACTGATTTCTGATTCTGATTTAAGTCTGGACAGAAATGTCAGTTTTTGGCACATCCAGTGAATTGAATACCTGGAAAATATTGGGTTTTTTTTGTTTTTTTTTAAAAAAAACCTTATATTATCCACAATGGCATCATACACCCAAAAATTTTAAACACATACAACCAAATAAACAGTGTAGTTAAATCTCTAATAGTTGACAAATGCCTACCCGTCCAGTTTTATAACAGGAAACTGCCACGAGAAGCATCTCCATCCCAGTTTCAAATCAAACACCCTAAATCAATACCTGCAACCACGGCAGTCCAAGCCGGAAACAGTTTACTTTCCTAGGGGGGTTTGACTGTGAAGAAGTTCTCATTTTGAACTTATTACAGTTTCTAAAGTTGTATGAAGTCTGTTTACTAGGCAGCAAAATCAAAACGCATTTTATAAAGCTGTGAAGGTTAACATTTTAGCAAACAGATAACTACATCTGGCAGCCACTGAGCAACATTATCTCTCATTGAAGTTTGTGTCCACCCGATGAATGCAAGTCCAATATTCACTCTTCTTTTAGCTCTGGTTTGGTCTCCACCAACTCTGAGAAGAGTGTCTGGCTGTTTAGCTGCTACATGCCCCACTTTCTTCAGCAGCTGTGTCTGTTTGGTGCTGAACGGGTCGTGCACAGTGGGTTTATCAGAGCTTGTTTGCTGCTGCTGCTGGAAACACTGAGACGGAGCCATAAATCCAAAACCAGGAGCTAAATGAGGCTAAAATGCTCTGTAGAAGTTTGTTCAGTGTGCGTTTACAGAGTAGAAGTGCAGCCTCGCTGTGTGGTCTGTCCTCATCTTGACTCACAGCTGTGTTGGAAACAAGTGCAGCTATTACCATCGATAGTCTTTATGACATGTGATGGTTTTGTTGAGGAGAGACCCAGGAGTTTATTACACAGCCTCAGGCTTCTCACTGTTTGGTGCATGTGATGGAGGCAAGTCAGGAAATGATTTATTCCTGCATTTAATCGCTTTGGATTAGAGTCAGATTATATACACGTTGAAATGGAAAGTTGCACGTCAAAGTCTCGATACATGCAAAGTTAGGTCACTGACATGCTGGAAGCAGATGATCCAGGTGTGCTTTAAGAGACACCCCCCCCACCCCACCGCAATTTTCTGGAAACTAAATTGTATGAAGTGCCCACAGACGTCGGGGAATAAAAACGGCGTCCGGTGCTCAGAGATCAGAGGCAGAGCGGACCTGTCTAAACACTGGCGATGGATGTAACAGAATACTGAGTTTGAATGATGGGCAGTGAGGAGAGCATGCCATAACAAGTTCACAGCCAGTTCATCAGTCTAAGAGAGAGGAAGAGAGGAACGGAGAGGAGGAAGGGGCACTAGGTTTACTGAAATGAAGACAGCACTTTATCGCCGGTGTGTTATTCTTTTCCTGTGGTATTAGTATATGCAGTCAGTTTAGGAGTAATGTTAGTATTTACCGTTACAAAAAGCACGTGTGAACTTCACACATCCACATGTTGAACAGAATGTCACATAAATGTCATCATGCAAGTGTTAAATTCACATACAATACGCATGTGTGTTTGTCACATATTTCACATGTGAAAGAATTACACTTGTATATCACACATGAGGTTTGTGGGGCATTTCACGTGTGAATGATCGTCTTTCACATGTGAAAACATGAATTTCACACATGCTTTTTTTTTTTTTGAACAAGCCTGAAGTGTGAGCACGGATGCTAGAAGGCCTCAAAATAAGTATGAAATGTTCTTTTTCCAAACCTTTCCCTACTGACCTTGGAATTAATAAAAGATCTTTATGCAGCAGCTGCTGTATTAAATATAGCATATAGATATAAACTAGTAGTTTTGCAAATAATGATTAACAAAATGTCTTTTTGTGTAGACGGATTTTGCTCAGTTATGCTGCAGACAGTTTAGCTCTTATCTCCTGACCACGGGATTTGGCTGAAAGCTCTGGAAAGTTTCTTGGAAGTAAACCTTGCTGAAATTGTTTTTCAAATCTTGTGTACATTTTTCATATCTCATAAATCAGCCTTGTAGCAATAATAAACAAATAAATAATATTAGAAGCAGTACTAAAGGTACAACAAATATGTTTGATTATGTGGTATATAAAGAAATTCCAGGATGTATTTGAATTTGTTGTAGTTTTCCTGACACACACACACGCACACACACACACACACACACACACACACACACACACAAAGCATGAAAGCATGCAAAGTGTTAATAACTTATTTCTGAGTGAACTGCACATATATTTTCTAAGTTTGTCAATCAAATTATGTGTGGAAAATATGTTAGTATATGAGATTTTTAGTCCTAGTAGTAGAAGTACTAAATGAGTGCTAACAAGTGTACTGTATGAGTAGTAGAACTATGCTTTTTTCCTTGTTAATATTAACTTGTGTTTACTTGAGTTCAGCATTTGGGCTTCAGTACCTACAGTATATCAAAAACATGGTTTTCTACTTCATTCAGTTAACAAAAGAGGCCAGAGTTCACATGTTTAACAGTGTGTAATACTGGCAGCTGCAGTATTACATGAATCAGTGTTCCAGTTTGGGTGAACGTGGATCCGATCCGAGCTTCAGTGTTACTCTGAGCTGAAAACATAAGTCAAACCTCACAGTCGAGCTCAGCAGCAGATCGACGAGTCATCTGTTGAGTTTTCACGTCATCAGCAGTTTGAGCTTGAACTCCTCGTCGTCTCCTCTGTCTCTCTGTCATCTCTCTGCACTGTGAACCCTCTAATGACGCCCGAGCGCTATGAAAACAATCTGAGTGTGTCGCTGTGGACGGATGATCACAGCTCATCTGCAGCTGACACTGTTCTGTTCAAGCTCTGTCTGGATATTTAAATCTGAAAGTTGAAACTTCAGTGAAAGACATGTCTGGATTAGAGTCAAAACAAGAAACGTCCACATTCTTTCTGACAGTCACTCACTGGGAGCTTTCAGAGAGTGTGCTGCATTGAAAATGTAGTAAAAGTATATAAGTATAATCAGGAAAATGTATTTAGAATATTAAAAGCAATAAGACTCAAAGCAGAATAATGTCTCCTCTGACTGTTCTACTATTATGTATCATTATATTATTATTACTGAATGGTTAATATAAAAGCAGGCTTTTGCTCTTATAGTTGGTTGTGATGGAGCTCATTTTGAGCTTTTTATGTCGGACTGCAACTAATGAATACTTTCATTATGGATTCATCTGCTGATTATTTAGATTTTTAAGTTTGTAGAAATTCTGAAAACAGTGTGAAATGTCTTCACAGTCACCCAGAGCCTGAAGTGAAACCTTCATAATGCAACAGTTCAAAGCTCCAAATAACTAAAAAGAAATGAAAATTATTCAAAGCAAAAGCAACAAATCTTCACATGTGAGAAGCTGGAACCACCAAATGTTTTTACAAGAAAAATGACTTAATTTCTTAATTATCAAAAGAGGTGACAAATAACTCTCTATCAATAGACTGATTAATGGACTAATTGCTTCAGTTGTTCACTGTTGGGTAGTTTGATTTATACCAAACATTTACGTCATCATTCATCATTCATAAAAAGATGTGGAGGAGTAGAAGTACAAAGTGGCATGAACAGAAAAGACTTAAAGAAAGTACCTCTAAGTGCAGTACTTGAGTAAATGTATTTAGTTACATTCCACCTCTGCTCTTAGCCACATCCTGTGGCCTTTACCTGCTCACCATGTCGCTCATTTAACAATATGAAAAATATGTGTTCTTATATAAGGTCGAGGCTGGAGTCAGAAATTGCTTAGCTTAGCTTAGCTTAGCATAAAGACTGGAAGCAGATGCAAACAACTAGCCTGATCCTGTCTGAAGTTCAAGTAGTTCTCTCAGCACCCCTAAATATGAATCTATGTGTGTGTGTGTGTGTGTGTGTGTGTGTGTGTGTGTCTGCCATGTAGGGGTTTCTGCCTTTTAATAAGGTTCTCTTACTGAGTTTAGTTTTAATATCTACATTAATTAACAATCTCCTGCTTACAGGCCCCCTTTAAACCCTGTGTGAAGAGGAGAGCTGAAGTGATTTCAGCGGGTTAAAGTAGATGTCTAACCCAAAACTGAAATAAAAATGACGTTTTTGTTTATTTTAGTTGAATAAATTCCAGGATCAAGGAGAATTCAGTCCATAGAATTTTTCCCATTTGCTCGACTGTGAACCTGTTTTACGTTTTGTGGTTTATTAATGACCATAATATGTCTTAATTTACTTCAATCAATCATGGTGTAAAAGTGGCCGTCACTTTCTCAAACGGCGGATATTTCATTTTGGGAAAAACAGAAAAAACCCAACATTAACATCCTGTTCCTCTCAGCCTCTCTGCTCTGTGTGGCTCTGTGGGAGTTTTGTGTCCAGATAATAATCTCTCATTATGTTGCTGCAGTCAATTAACATCCATTACTGTCAGACTGCATCTCTGGGTAAATGTTGACACTCGCTAATTCCCAGCAAAATGCTGCTCGCCACATTTAACCTGGAAAAACAGTGAGCAGTGAGAGGACTTTTTTTCCTCATTTGGACTTTTTTAGGACGGTTTCAAACACAGCAGCTCCAAGATCCTCCTTTTTCTTCCTCTTTCCTTTTTCTTCAGTTTCAGTTTTTTACTTTGTCAGAAGGTTACTTGATATGACCAAATGACATACTGGTTTTGTAAAGATTTAAATAATCCTTTAAATCTAACAGGTGACTTCATCAGACAGAGCTGCAGATCATTCTTTAAGAGTCCTCAGAGCTCCAATAGAGGGAAATGAGTAACAATTAACTCCAGTAATCATTCAAACTACACTGCTGTTTCATAAAAATGTTAAATCAGTGTTATTTAAATACATTTTTATTTACAAGATGTTGCTGAGGTCCTTAAAAGTCTTAAAATATCATAAATTCAAGGTTAATGCTGCTTTTATTTCTTCAAATCATCTTGAATTAAAGGACTTGCTGCATTGCAGAAAGACATATTACAGTAATGACACCTAAAAGAAATGAACACACACTTAGCCTGAAATAGTACAACAAGTCACACTCATTGTTAAAACTGCAAGAATCCTGCAAGTGTTTAAAATCATACACTGAAATCAGAGTGTAAACACAGCGATTGCTTCAAGCATTCTTTCAATTTAAAAAATGTATGTTATTAAAATAAAGGTTGTGTTTTAAAATTCTTTGCTGCACATATATATTGTTTCAAGTCTATTTTTTTAATCTGTTTGTTATAAAAGGTAAGAATCAGCAAAATCTCCTCCCCTGTTTCCAGGTTGTGACATGTGCGCAGACAACAGGAACGGCGAGTGTCCGATGCACGGCCCTCTTCACTCGTTGCGTCGACTTGTCGGCACCAGCAGCACAGCAGCACCCGTCACCCTGCCGGATGTCCCTGATTGGCTCAGAGACCTGCCCAGAGAGGTGACACTTGCTGTCTGTCTGTCTATCTGCTTATTTGGTTGAAGTCAGATCTTCAGTGGAGAGCTTGTGTTTGTATTTTTACACAGCAATACTGCTACTTTAACTTCAGTCAAAAGATTTGAGTACTTTTTCACACCGTCCTTTTTGCATGGGCAAAGTAACAATACATCATGCAGCATGTCTGATAAAGTAGCTCAGAAATCTGGGGCTAACATTATGTCTGTGAAACTGGAGGAAAAACACTGCAGAGGAGCTGTGCAACGTCAGTTTACCAGCCTGGTTTGGGTCTATAGGAAAAAGAGGGAAAGAGACAGAGCTACATAGAGGTGAACTGGTGAGGTGAAGAGCTCCAGAAGGATGTAATGAAGCAGAACGATACCTTTTGCCTTAGCTGTCCTGAGGACACACAGAGGACAGTGAATGCAGCATTGTCTCTGGTCAGTTTGTCACAGACAGTGGTGGAGGAAGTACTTAAATCTGTCACTCAAGGAAAAGTTGCAATGAAGCAGTGTAGTAATTCTCTGTTACAAGTACAAGTCCTGCATTCAGTAAAAGTACAAAAGTATTAGCATCAAAGCATACTTAAAGTACTATCAGTAGTATCATGCAGAAACGCCCATCTCAGAATCATATTATATCAAAGTATGATAATTATTGATGCATTAATGTGTAATCTTCAGAAATGTCACAGCGGGTCAATGTGCAAATAAGTTTAATTACTTTATATACTGCTGGGTATCCTATTACTTATCCTACTTATACTTAAGTACAGTACTTGAGTTACTTGAGTTGAGTTAAACTTTAGTTACTTTCCACTGCTGGTCACAGCTGCCATTTGTTTATCTGCACAACAACACCAGTGATCCCACGCTGCATGCTGAACGTGCTACATGTACACAGAACATCAGCTAGCTGTGGCTCACTGTGTGACATGCTGCTGCAAAAACTTTATTATACTCTTCCCTGGTGACATGTTTTGTGTTTTCCTGTCAAATTTCACTTTCAGCATTTTAACTTTTTCCCACCAGTCATCAGGATCGCTCTTTGTTCAGACAGGCAAGGCGTATCAAGCTGTTTCACCGAATGCACCTCAGCTGATAACCTGGTCAGAATACTGACCTGAATAGTTTCAAAGTGCAAAAGAATAAATTGTATACACAAAAATAAACCGAGCAAATAAAATATTTGCTCCGTGTTGTGCGTGCAGGTGTGTCTGTGCACCAGTACAGTTCCTGGTCTGGGTTATGGCATCTGTGCGGCTCAGAGGATCCCTCAGGGAACCTGGATCGGCCCGTTTCAGGGAGTCCCTCTGCTGCTGGACAAGCTGCAGTCTGGAGCCATCAGAAACAGCAGGCACCTGTGGGAGGTAAGAGAGCGAGTGTGGATGTCAGGGTGCTGTTGTGCACATTTTGATGCATGCTCGTGTCCAAAGTGCCTCACAGCATTATTTATTCGTACGATCAGTTGAATCCCTGTCAGGAGAAAAACAGGTGTGTGTGAGAATGACATTATGACTACACTGTGACTGAGCGCACACCCTTCTCACCTTCAAATGTGAGTTAAACTGTAATTCATTAGCTTATTGTTATATATTCCTGCTCCACATAAAATTAGATTTATTATTGTTGCCTTTAATATGCCACATTAAAGGCACACTCCTTTTCCCAATCAAACAAACCTGAGAGATTCTTATTTATTTTTTTTATTTTTGAGACCTCGACATGTGGCCACTCGCTTCTGTCCTTATTTTCTCTTTCAGGAAGCAGACCAGTTAATTACTGCAGGTCTTGAAAAGCATTAAAAAGCATCAAATTCAGAGTCCTCCAGAATTGAGTTCACAAGTATTATGTATTGTAAATAAGAGACGATGCTTCTGTGATTTATGCGTATGTGATTGCTGGCTGTCAAGAGACACCCGTAATTATTTTTAAATATATAATCCATCCGTGCATTTTTCATCCAGGTTGCATTAATTAAATTATATCCTTAAAAATGATCGTTTTACACTGCAGGGAGCGCTGGAAAAAAAAATCTGGAATAATAAACAATTCAAATGCATATCGTCCATTCAGGTTTTCTTTCATATTTTCATATTATGGCTGATATTTGGCAGGCATTTAATTTAAAAGGGTCTTAAAAAGTGTTAAATGGAACTTTCCTGCAGACAACCCAACACTGACTGTTCTGATTTTATGCGCATATAGTGCATGCTCTGTTTATGTGTGTGTGTGTGTGTGTGTGTGTGTGTGTGTGTGTGTGTGTGTGTGTGTGTGTGTGTGTCTGCGCATGCCTGTGGTCAGCGTCATGTCACCTCTCAGTCCATTGATCAGAGCAGATTGTATTTACATACAGTGGCAGGAGAAAGTCAATGTGGCAGTTATAAACAGCTGCTTTAGCATTCGAGGGAGAGATGGGGGGGAGAGGGAGTGAGGGATGCTGGGGGACAGAGAGATAGATGAGTCCCCTGTGGACGAGCTGGTAAAGGTCAGTCAGACGTCGGTTGACCGGACATCAGTCTCTCTGCTGTTGACCGCAGCGGCACATCAGGAGGAGAGGGGGGTGGAGATGGGTTTGGGGGGGCTGCAGAGGGTCAGAGGTCAGAGGTCGAGGGGGGTTGGGGCATGTGAGACATCATAGGCCAAGTCCAGCAGGAGCAAGGAGCTCGTCATGTCAGGATTTGTGCCTCAAACAGAGAACATGAAGGAGCTGGGTTAGTTCACTGACAGCAGGATTTCACAGATTATCCGTTCTGTATGCAGACTCTATGCAGACTCTTCAGTGCAGAGACGTCTACAGTCATTGGACAGTTACCTGTCGATCAGTGCCAGCTGTTAAAGTCAAACAGCTGTTCGAGAGTCTTTGATTTGACATATGTGAGCAGGTACAGTTTTAAGAGGTATGTGATCAAACTATACGCGGACAAGTTTCGTAGTATCCACGAGCTCGCTGCACTTTTATGTGATGGACAGCTTAGCTACTCACCCTAAATCACATTTGATTGGCTACAGTTATACTACAACTGTCCCCATGATTTTAGAGATACAAATCACTCTAAAATTAGGTTTTTGGACACTAGATTGTGTTTTTAAGCTTGGTGGATTCATGAAGAGACATTTAATCCTCCGCCCAAACTCAATCTTTTGAATATGAAACGCTTTCCATTTTTTGTGTATTAAAAATTAATTCTCATATATAACTTCATTCTCTTTAAATTAAGAGTTGATACAATTCCATCTTTATTTTCTTTAACAACTTTTTCCCCAAATGTCTTGACTGTTGACTTTATTGAAATCTCTTGTTGTTTGTTAGATTTAAAATGTGAATGTCCAACGACACTGACCTTCACTGTATTAGTCACACTATTATTTATTTCTTGACTAAAATATAATTGTATAATTCAGTGTGTACGATTCTTTACACACAGAATCCTATGTTTTCTTCAGTTTTTTTGTTACACCTATTTGGATTTGATGCTTTGATCATTCAAAAGTAATGAAAACACAAGGATTCTTAATTTCAGGTTATTATACACTCACGAAAACACAACTATGAATATTATATTTCATTTCTGCCAGTAGATCCCCTTAACTCCTACACACTGAACCTTTGAAAAACTGCCATGTTCCTAGAAAATTACCACAAACAAATCGATGTTCACCTCAGGAAAAAGAGTTTTTTCCTCCACAGGTTATGTGGTATACAATATGTAGAGGGTGCAAAAACACCCAGAAGATTGGACAAACTGTCCTCTAAAAACGTATGGAGGTTTTAGATATTAATAATTTCTGGATATGCAGTGAAACTCAGAGTAAAGAGAAGCAAGAAGATAAACTTTTTTTATTATCTGCCATTTTTGGTAAGAAAATCACCCACATTTTATAGCATTTGTTGTAGTTGGACACAGCAGCGTCAAGCAGTGACCCACTGTGGGGTCCCAAACCAGCCTTTGAAACCCTCGGCCCTGGAGAAATGCTGATCCGATAACCTGGCTCTAACCATCGGCAGTTTATCGGCTGCCGGGCTAAAACCGGTCATTAGGCCTATTGATGAAGAAGCTTTACACACAGATCCCATTAAAGCTCACTGGTTGTTAAACTCTCTTATTGATGCTCCCCAAAACAGGAAGAGATACTTGTCCTATAGCCAATCAGGGAGCTTGTGTCATGTTGTCTATGGTGTCCAGGAATGGCCAGTTTTAATTAAGACACTTGCTGTTACGTCTGAGTGGAACAGTTGAGGATTTTCTGGTGCTGCAGTATTTTACGACTCGACAAATTGATCTCCTCTGAGGCGGAGCTCAGTGTTTGAGTTGGAGTTTATGGAGGAATAACTCTTTAACGGTTTGACCTGGAGCTTTATCACATACTGTTTCTGTACTGCGGTGAAGAGTCATGAGGAAGAGATCTCAACACAACACAGCATTACTTTGATATCAGTAGTATTTTTTGTGTTTTTTAAACCCATATACTGTTTGTGGTTTGATGTAGGACAGTGGAAACAAGAGAGAGATGAATGCTGGAAGGAAAGTAAAAGAAATGAGAAGGAAAAGGATAGAAGGAAAGTGATGGACAGATATAGAGAATGAAGAAGAAAGAGGGGAAAAAGAAAACAAAAAAGAGAAGCAAGAATGGAAATAGGAGATAGACAAGAAAGGATAAAAAGTGCTATTTTCATTGCTTGTCTGATGTTCAACGTAAAATCAGAGTCTGCCAAGTAATCACTGCCTCTCAACACACAGGGACACACACACACGCACACACACACACACACACACACACACACACACACACACACACACACACACACACACAAACCAAACCTCAAACCTGTCAAAAAAAAATGGCCATTTAAAAACTTTGGGAAAGCTTCAATAGGTGCTGCCCAGTCTATTTTGAATCTATCCAAGTGAAGTCACATGACACAGCTCTCCTCCGGTACATCAATGGTTGTGAAGAAGAGCTGTCTTTCAGATTGCCACAGAAATGGCAACAAGTGTGGATGAGATGGGTGCAGCTGCACAGGATGTAGCAAGCTGGCTGGCAGAAATAACAACTCTGAAATCACCATATTTCTTTGTTAACTGCTCCCAGCCAGCGCCACTGGAAATGACGTTGACATCACGGGTACCCATGGTACCAATTTTCAAGGTAACCAGTAACTCAAGCCATGGGATAAATATAGTGAGAAATACATTCTCCTGTGAAGTGTAGTGAAAGAAAGTTTCCCATACAGCAAATACTGTATTCCAGTGAAGTACCAGAACCTCAGACTCATAACTGAGCCACATTACAGTACTTTTGTCTGACAGTACTTGTTGATGGAAGGGCAGGCAGTTTCTCATTTTCTCCCTGCCTGGATTTTCCCGAGGAGCCGAACCGGTGACCTCCCAGTCCGAACCTCGAGGTGGTCCTGATTGAAAAGAATGTGCAGTAAAAACATGAAAAACGTCCTGAAGTCACAGCTCTGACCTCGTCCTCTGGGGTTTTACTGGAGTTTTCTTTTGGACAGATCTGAGACTGGACGAGCTGTCAGCGCAGAGTCAGTGAAAACAGCCCCAAACATCATGAGTTCAGAGCAGCAAAGAAAGGAAAACTTCAGCTGCACAGTTTGAGGCAAAATATTGTGTTAGTGCAGGATGGTGATGAGACACATGAGGATTCAGAAAATTCCAAAATGCATGTTGGTATCTTGACTTTATACGTCTTAAAACAGATAAATCAATTTTCTTGGTCTGTTTTGTATCACTGAATCGCTGTTGTCCGTCTGTACTCGCCCGTTGGTCTGTCCATTTGTGTTTGTCTGTCTGTCTATCATCGTATTCCCACTGTATTCCCCACAGAATCCCCATTGACTTTGTGTTTTCCGTGGTTTGTGGTCACAGCATCCAGTAAAGGCTCTGTAATGTTTTCTTGACTGATGTCATTATTCAATGTTTGTCTAACAGTCTGTATTCTGGGTTTTATTAAAGGGTATGATCACCATTGACATCATGATTTGATTACATAATCATCAATGGTTTAATGACAGATTGCCTCTTTTGGTTTCCTGTTGCTTGGATTTCAGTGAGGTGTTTGACTTTTTATCGATGGAAGCTTTGAATGAAAGCAGTGATGACCACACTGATATAAAGCAGCAATTCAGTGGTTTTTGAGTTTATCCAAAGAGTCTTCAGAACTCTAAGCTCATAGATACTGTGGTACAAAACTGTTAATGTGAGAGAGATTCAAGAGTAAAGGGAGTCAAGGAAGTCCGCATTTGGAGGAAGGTAAAGAGGACGGATTAGTCAAACAAACAGGACTGCCACCCACGAGGCCACTGTTCATGTCCTGTGTGAAACCTAGAGTCAGCACTGACCTGATTTAAGTTACATAACCTGCTTACTCTACATCACATACGCAATGGTAAGATACTTATTTTAACCCATGATCTTTTCCTAAATCTAACCAAATAGTGATATGTACCTCAGCAAATTGCGACTGTTTCACAGCACAAAAGGACAAAGGTCCAACTTTTTGCTTATACTGTCCAACAGTGATATTCACTCGCAATCGGCCTATTCAGTCATTTAGGTGTGAGGATGTGTTGGCATGATGGTACATTGGGACAAAAATAAACAACAGTGCGTGTGTTCATGGTAATGAAGAAACATGTCACCTAGTTACAGTGTGGCTCACTGAGGTGTTTTAAGTCATTTCTGAATGCAGTGGTGCTACGTATGAAGTACCTGAAAAAGGCCTATGCCTTCTTTTGCATGTGACAATGTGTATGCATTATTTGGTGTTTCAACACCATTACTGTTACCATTCAGGTCTGTGGCCTCAGGTATGTGGCCGTTCACTTGGTCTGCTGCCAACTTGTCTTTTTCCTTTTTCTTCTTTGGTGCTGGAGGTTGACAGTCAGGGTCCTTCTGCTCCTTCTTTTCCTCCAACTCTTTCTTCTTCTTGAGCTTCTTGCCCTCTTTGGTCTTGTTCTTTAGGGGTTTAGCCTCCACAACAGTGTCCACAATTTCCTCCACGGCTTGATCTTCTGTTTCAAGATTTTTGTCAGCATTTTCCTCTCTGTTGTAACCCCTCAGTATAGACACACAGGCAAACCTATGTCGGATGGAAAGATGCTTTAATGAATCCATTCAAATCTGTTATTGCCCAGTTCCCTTTAGCATGACATCCAACTCAATGTTTCACTCTTGGAACAAAGCCACATAAAGCATGCACACTTCTGTATTTGAAAGAGAATGGTTGGGTGTCTATAGGGGTTTAACACGCCAACCCTGAATGACCATAACCATGGTTTGGCCTCTCTCTCAACTCATGTCACATCATCATGTATCTCTACCGTCCCTGTCAAATTTAAAATAAAAAAAAACAAAACATTTCTGGCTCCCAGAGATCATGTGATTTGAAGATCAGACTGTGGCCACTATAAACCACCACTCATCCCTGTGCTGTTTGGTTAAACCCACTCGGTGAGTCGGGTTAACTCAGTTCATTTCTCTTCTCTGTGTGACATCACCCTCTAGGCTTGGTAACCGCAGGGGTTCGAGAACAAAGACTGGGGTTTTCCATCAAGACCTTCATGTTAGAATAATATAGAGTGTGTGTGTGTGTGTGTGTGTGTGTGTGTGTGTGTGTGTGTGTGTGTGTGTGTGTGTGTGTACGTGTGTAGACTCTTCATAATCCAGCAGCATGTTTGATCAGTGTGTTTTCACACAGTGATAGAGCCGCTGGTTGTTTCCTCTCCTCAGTGAATCTATACAGGATATTCATGCCCATACTCCACCTTCGGAACTTATTACATTGTCCTACAAATACAGTAATTCTTCTGTTTCTATTTCCTTTGTTTCAGGAAAACAGGTCCTCATACCTAATCAACTGAGCAGGTCAATTGCCAATGACTCCCAAAATGACATATAGGACTGCTAGAGAGTACCAGTGACAAGCATACCAGACCTTCATCATGCTGGACCTTCATCATCACATGGTTAATATTGTGAAATGGTCAAAATTTAGATTTAGGTTTAGGAAAAGATCATGGTTTGGATTGAAAACGTAACTGTTATCCATGTTACACAACGTCAGTACCTTACGCAAGTTAAAATAACTCGACATTGACTCTCAACAGCAATCTTTCGAGTATGAGGCCTTAGTTTGTTTGAGCCATGTATCCACCTCATATTCCTCCAGATGTGGACTTCTTTGCACTGCTTTATCTTGACCCTTCTGTCCCACTGTTTTTGCTGTTTTTGTCCTTTTTCAGTACTGAATTTTGCCAGTGTGGAATCAATAAAATCTTGTCTTGTCTTATCTGGGATGAGGTAGGTAAGACCAGAGGTTGGCACTCACTGGGACAAAGGGGTGAGGTTTAGTGGGACAGGTGGGCAGGGTTGATGAATGGTCAAGTTGGAGTCATACCATTGGGTTGAGGTCAAAGACTGTACAAAACATGGACATTGTCTCCATGACATCACCCATTGGTTTCTGTAGAGTCATTGTGAAGCTCTGTAGCAGTGACTGTGGCAGTCGCCATCTTGACATTGAATGGTTGTTGGTTCCTTTTATAGGTGGGCTTACCTTAGTCCAGTGGGTGGGGTTACCTCAGTCCTATGAATAATGTTACATCAGTGATGTTGATGGTGGTATGTCTGTCTAGTGGGTCGTCCTTCATCAGTCCTGTGGGTGGTGGTATGTCACTCCTGTGAGTGTTGGTGCGTCAGTCCTGTGGGTGGTGGTACACCAGTTCTATGGGTGGTGAGAATCCATGTCCCAATGGTGGTGGTACGTCAGTCCTGTGAGTTGTGGTCCCTCAGTCCTGTGGGTAGTGGTACATCAGTCTGAGTGTGTTGGTGCGTGACGCTCTGCTGCTCCTTGCTGCTCCTCCTTGTTGTGTGAGAAAGCAGCAGCTCTGCCTTCAGACGGGAAACCGGCTGCTTTTGACACTGAGGTGAATCAGGGTCGGTTATCCAAATATTATCCATTTCTCTGAACAATTATTACCCCTCTGATTTATGGGTCTGCTTGCTGCTCGCTGAGAACACAGTTTCAGATGGTGAGGTGACGCTTGCTGGATGCGTGGAGGCCCAGACTGTTGCTCTTGGGCATGGCAGCAGCAGCGGTGATGGCAGCAATGGCAGCAGGGTTTATGAGGCTTATTGCTGAAAAATGGACCCCTCAACGACAGATTGTGTTTTGAAAAACTGAAAGATCTGAAAGTCTAAATACCAGTGTGTCGAAGACAGGATGAATGAGAAGGAGCCTGTCTTTATTTTGCTTTTATTTAACCATTTCATTTCACCTGGCAAGTCGGCCATGAATGCACTCTCTGGTTACAGAAGATTTAACATCCAGAGTGGCAACAGACAAAAGAAACAGAGGGAGATTGTGTATGAACAGAGGTTTTTCACTCACAATATGCACTGTTATATTGAGGGTGATGAAGCAGAAGGGATGAATGAGAAGAAACAAACAAAGGAGAAGAAACTGAGGATTTATAGGTTAAGGAGGAAGTGCAAGAAACGGTAAAACAAAAAGAAGATAAAGATATGAGACATTGATTGATCATAAAGCAGACCAGTGTGGTTTAGAGAGATTTAGAATACACATTTTAGAGAATGTGTTATCCACAAGGGATGTCTCACATGTTTGAGTCTCTATAGCAAGAGCTTAATTAGTCATGTGCAATTCTTTAGCAGCACTAGTTATTTTAGTGCAGTTTAGAGATGGCCCTGATGATGCCGACTGGTTTAAAGAATAAGGCTGGTGTTATTTTATGTGTTCTTATCAAAAAAAATTCCATGAAAAGACCAAAACCACCAATGTTTTACTGTGTGGCTCAGTTCTTTCTTACTTCATCCCAAGTCCGTTGGTTTGTACTGAAGACTTCAAGATTTTACAGAGAGTTTAACTGGAGACTTTTTAAAAACAGTTTACAAATATATAGTTTATTTTTTTTAAAAGGCTCAGTAACTTCCATAGCTGATCTCTGTAGATTTTGACAAACAAGCACAAAGAAAAGCTGACTATTAATGCAGAATAGTGGTGCTTTCTGCTAGACTGATTCTTCTGCAATGACACGTCACAAACGTGTATTGTAGGTTGTGTGTTGTGAGACCATGCTTTAAATGCTCTTACCTTCACAGTATGAAATTATTTTTCTGTTTTTCTGACAGATGTTCCTGCAGTTTAGAAAATAAATGATTTTTTTCCCCATTCTCTGAGATATTACGGGTTTTAGCCACTTTGGCACCTTTTGTATGGGAGGTGAAGCAGTGGTGTTTGGGGGACACATAGCCTCACTACTTCTAAGATCCTGGTTACTGCCTTGTTAGTATACTTATCAAAGTGCTGGTTGCAGAACTCTTTTACAACTCACAACTGCTGCTGATTAGCATTTGGCCTGAAATAAACCCTCCTTTGTTATGGAGTCAGTTACTTCAGAATTAAAGTCCTTCTTCATCAGGCGTCCACCCTTTTGTCCACCACCTGCAGGAGGAGGATGAGACATGCAAAGATTAGGAAAAAGAGGAAAAGGTGAAGGAGGAAGGAGATGGGGAGGAGGGAGTGAGGAGGAGACATGGTAAGATAAGGAGGAGGAGGCGGATGAAGAGAGCAGATAACAGTAGAATTAGTGGAGTTGCATTGATTAGCTGTAGAACAGAAGTGTGTGAGCATTGATCGGCTCTCAGGAACAGTTTTACAGGATTTGGACTGAAAAAGAAGAAGGGGACAACAACATGTTCTGTAGAACAGAAGAAGAGACTGACAGTTGGACTTTTTCTGACACTGATTCGGTTCTGTCTGCAGATGTTACTGATTGGTTACTGAACATCTAAGCATCCTCTGTGCTGATGAGACAAACAGCTGTTGTGTTGCATTAAATGACCAAGACAACCAGTCAGAAAATAAAACATACCATCCTACAGTTGACAGTGTAGATGTTGCTGAAGTGGTGCGTTTGTGTGCTGGTGGGGAGCTCCAACATGTAATATTTGAGAGTTGATCCCTGAACAAAGACATTAATGTTGCAAGAACATCCTAGATACACATTTCCCTTTACAAAGTGTCCATGTCTGCTTTTTACTTGTTGTCAGAGTTTTATTTTCTGACAACATGCAGTGGCTCATGAATACAGCGCTTTTCAGTAGCTGACTCTCTATCCTCAAAAGATTTCTGCCAGTCCTTGCATGCACCACAGCAGCAGGCTTTTTAATGAACCCAGGCCATGCTGCAGAAGTGTACTCAGGGTGTGGTCAGTCCACTCTGATATCACTATCTGAGTCCATCGTTTTACAACAGAATTAACATCATCTTATCTTTAAGATGCTTTTGGTTTTCATCCAGAAGAGGTCAGAGAAAACACTTAGCTTGGCCTTCATTTCCTTATTACCGGGATGATTAAAAAAGGGGGGACTGGAGGATTGGGACTGAAATCTTGAAAACTGATTACTCAGATTTTCTCGTCTGTGATTGACTTGTTGCCTGAAATGTACATTTTAGAATATTTTTACCTTTTCAGTAAAGTTTATTACAGAAAAAAAAACCCTCAAAAGCAATTTTCTGAAATACTCTCTAAAGCAGATACAAGTCTCTCTATGACCCTTCTGCAACCAGCTAATTCAGTTATGCACAGAGATGGCTCAATAAGTGGGGAACATTGTTTTTGTGAGTCTTGTTAATGTGCGGATTTACTTTCTTCTTCAAATTTGAAAATACTGAATCTTGTCTCCAGATACCACCTGACAACAGCCAGTGTCCAAAACTGAAACATCATATAATCCTGAGAAAACTCAGAGTGACCTGCAGACCTCCGCTGATGGAGGATTTGAGATGTTTTTGTGTTAAAAAGCTTCAAATGCACTCCTATATGATTCTGTGTGTGTGTGTGTGTGTGTGTGTGTGTGTGTGTGTGTGTGTGTGTGTGTGTGTTTGTGTGTGTGTTTATGTGAGAGAGTGTCGTAAGTGTCGCAACACCTTAAGACATGATAACTCACAGCTGCATTAGTGACTTACTGACACATACACACATCACGCACCCAGTGATAAACACGTTTAACACGCACACACTCGTCACACACACATCGTTGTCTGATGGTGAGGCAGCCATTTACATGCCAGTGTTGCTTCAAGTCTGCAGTTAAGTGTTTTTAACTGATAACTGAACCCACATTCCTGTCTGGAAACACACATGCACACACAAACACACACACACACACACACACACACACACACACACACACACACACACACACACACAGGGTATCTCTGTAGCGTCTGCTTGGTTCAGACAAGGAGAAGATTTACTCTCTCTAATAAGGTCAAAAGGTCAAAACACTGTTAGTAAATTTAAGACACACTTTATCTCTCTCACTCACACACATGCACATACAGACATACACACACACTCATGCACTCAGCTGCTGGTTGAAGCTGTGCAGATCACTCACCAACAGCCATCAAGCAGAAATAAAGAGTTTGTGTTCAGCACAAAAAGGGCACAACAAGTTTTTGTTGTCCTCGAGAGTGGATTTATATATAGTATAGTATAGTATAGTATAGTATAGTATAGTATAGTATAGTATAGTATAGTATAGTGTATAGTATTTGGAATAGTTGTTTAAATTCATATTTCAACATTTGCTGAGACTAATATGAAGAGATCGATTCCACACTCACGTCTGTGCAGTGAGTATGAAGCTAGAGCCAGCAGCCAGTTAGCTTAGCATAAAGGAGGAAACAGCTAGCCAAGCTCAATACAGAGGTAACAAAATCCCCCTACCAGCATCTCTGAAGCTCACTGATTAACATGTTATTTGTTGTTAAATCCCAGTAGTGGTAGAAGTACTCAGATCCTTAAATAAAAATACCAATACACCAATCTAAAAATACTATCAAAAGTAAAAGTTCTCATTCTACAGAAAACTGATTTGATTTTATTAGATTGTTCATACTGATGCATCAAGGTACAAGTAATTTACTGTTGTAGCTACTCGATGTGGAGCTAGTTTTAACTACTTTGGTCCAGTGGTTCCCAATGTAGGGCGCGGGCCCCTCCAAAGGGTCAGATAAATCTGATTAATGAGAGAAAAGAAGAAAAAACAAAGTTCTGATACATAAATCTGTTCTCATAATCTAATACTGGATCTTTTGGATAGCTATTTAAATGAAACCATGTGAGAAGTTCAGAGGTGAAACGTCTCTTTGGTGGAGCTGCTGACAACTCAGACATCTGAAATGTGATGAAGCACCCAAAGTAGACAGCGCTTGATTGTACAGGGCCACAAACCAAAAAGCTTGGGAGCCAGTGGTTAGTCTGTATGTGCTGTATTTTATAAGCTTCTATGTCTGAAGTCTGAAGCTGAAAAGTATGGACTAACTATAGCATTCGAATACGGATGCAAGTACCTCAAAATGGTACTTAAGTACAGTATTTAGTTACTTTCACCGTTTAACTCAAACTAAAAGTGAATTATCAATATGACAATTCACCTCTCTAAAGGGGTTATGTGCTGGATTATTTGTTGGCCGGCAGCCTTCGCCTCCTGGAGTTTATGCTTGTTACTCAGTTAGCTTTAAAGGCCGGTCGAGCTGTTTCCAGTCCTCACGCTGAGCCAAGACAAGCAGCGGCTGGCTGTAGCTTCATATTTACCATGCAAACATGAGAGCTATCAATCTTTTCATCTCACTTTCTCTCTCACCAGAAAGCAAATAAGTGCATTTCTCAAATGTGGAATTTATCCTCTAAATATCGACCTCACCACCAAACTGTGCAGGCGTGAAACACGGCTCTGTTTGTCACTCATGTCCACTGTGAGTACAAAGATAAACAGCTTGATGGAAAGTGGAACCAGTCTGTTTTGTCAAATTTTGTTGAAATTAATATTTGGAACATTTTGAGCGCATATTGACAGTTTAAGAAGATCTTTTACATATGAGTCATGTCAGTGTATCAAGCAGTAAATCATATTTCCTTTTAAATACATTCAAATACAATTGATCATATAATTAGTTCGTCAAATGCTTGATGCTTATTTTATTTTACTGCATATCGTTATTATTGTCACATTGTTTCTCATAGGTTCACATGTGCTGCATCTTTAACGTTTTGTTATGCAGAAGAGCAACAAATACAAACGTGCAAGTTGATGCCTCCTCAGGGAGCAGACTCATACAATTGATATAATAAATGTACATTTTATATATTCTACTACATATATGAAATTAATAAAAATTAAATTTGAGGTTTACTCTAACATAGGATACTTTTCACATACACGTGTGCATGCACACACACACACACACACACACGCACAGTGACAGAGCTGTAAGTGAAGCACTGACAGCAGAGATCAATGAGTGAAAGAGTGAGCTGTAATCCACCCTCTTAGAAACATTCACAGTCTGTCAGTGTAGTGTGTGTGTGTGTGTGTGTGTGTGTGTGTGTGTGTGTTAATCCTTCCCTCTTACCTCCAGTCTTCTGGTTCTTGTAAATCTAAAGAGGCAGAGACAGACAGATGAGACTCTCTGTCTCTCTGACATCCTCCACTTCAGTTTCACTAAAAAGCTGAGAGTGAATAAATAGTTTCATTCTACTTTCTGTCACTGTGACATCTTCATTAGGCCTGCAGTTCATTGAAAGAGTTCAAATATTCACTTATTCAAATCAGCAAGGTCATGGAGTGCTCTGGTAGTTGAGAGGTTAGAGCACATTGCATGTCACCTGTTTCCTGTCTGCTTCTTCATTGCTGATTGTCCAATAAAAGGCAAAAGTCAGAAAAATAAAGCACATTTAAATGTATGTAAGGGCCTCTTGAATAATCCCAAATCCCAAAATGAATTTTAGTTATCTTAAAATTTAGAAAAAAAATGTTAATGATTGTGAAACGCCCTGTACCTTATTTTAATTATTGTCCAAAATGACTCATTTTGTATCTTTGGAAACTTTAGATCGACAAAAGAATTTAAAAGACATTTCAGAGATTTTGATTCAAGTTTGTGTTCAGTTTTTAAAGTCGGACGCACCAAATGATTCTGCAGAGTTAGGTTTTAGTTTTTGCACTTTTAAAAGACACCCGAAAAAGATCTGTTCAAAATAGAATTTGGTTTTGGAGATTAGCGCTGAAACAGTCACTCTGATAATTGATTAACTGTTTAAATCATTTCTAAGCAAACATTCACAGGTTCTGTTTTACACTGTTGTAAACTGAATATCACACTGGACCGGTGGAAATTGTGATTTTTCACTACTTACTAACATTTTTTGCAAAACATCTTACAGAAGGATTAATTGAGGAAATAACTGGCAGATTAATCGATAATGCAAATCATCATTAGTTGCAGCCGTAGTGGAGATTAACTTGAAGTCATTTTGAAAAAAGCACTGAACCCTCCTCCAGCTCCTCCAGCTCCTCCAGCAGCAGCAGCAGCAGCAGCTCAGATGATGTGTGGTCTCAAAGTGTGAATATAAGGCAGTGCCGTGCTGAAAGGGTCATCTGTCCCGGACAAACTGAAGGTCAAACAAGGGGAATTTATTGAGCTTTAAGAAACCGAAGCTGGAGCAAAAAAAATCAAGTTTTGTCACGATTGTTGTGCTCAGATGGAAAAATGACAGCCGGAGCTGTGAAGCGAAGCCGATAGCCTGGCAGTGTTTGCAACATTTTCTAGCCGTTGAACTAAACAACATGTTATATTTGGCCGTTTGTCTTGCAGATGGAATTTTGTAGCGATGGATTCGATAAACACAGACCGCCAAAATGTCTTTGACAGAACAGCATCAGGCTAGAAACCAGCTGCTGCTCTGAGAGGCTGCAGTTCACCACAGCTTCAGACATTTTACTGTACAGTCAGCAGAGGGTCTCACACAGGTGCTTCTGTTAAGGCAGATATGATGTCACATTATTAGTACAGCTTAAAAGTGATCATGACTGAATCAAAAGCCTAAAACCAGGACAATATACAAACCACAGGCATCATGACAAAATTCAGAAATTCACAAATAACTGAGTAGTTAAATGGATACATTTCATATTTGACAATTTATATGTGTTTGATTTTCCATTTATTTATTTTTAAAGCACAGCAAGGGATGTTTATTTGTATTGCACCTTAGGAAATTCAAAGTGCACAAGAAGATTTAAAAAGCCATGAAGAGAAAAGCAGAATGACTTAATGTTGAGTGAAATGAAAAAAAGTTTATTGAAAAGATAATTTGATGATTTTCTTTGTTGAGGAATTCAAATTTCCCCCCCGTCAATGAAAGTCTTAAAAATTCAGGCATGGTTGGCCAGTTGTATAAATACAACACGACACAACACACATAGGAATTATGTGTATATTATGTGTATATTAAATAGGCTGAATGTTTTTTATGGTTACGTTCAAGCACCCAAAACTCTTCTTAATGTTAGAGAAAGATGGCGGTCTTCATTAAATACTGAAAAACAGACTTCAAGCACAAAACAGGAAGTGTTTTCCCTCATGACCACTTAACCCAAACTACAATGTTTGCCTGATCTCAGCCAAAGATGCTGTTGCCTAAACCTAACCACAGATAGTTCCATGCTATATTAAAAATCTTCAAAATGATGTCGTTTACCAGGGATTTTGCAGAATTGTCCAATATCCATCATTCAATCATATTGTCTGGCAAAGGTTTGTAACATTAGGTGTAAATTTATGTCTGCATCACACATAATAACTGCATTAACAGTCATATATTAACGCTCACCACTGAAGGTTTGATTTGAAGAAGATTTACTGCATTCTAGTGGTCTGAAAGTACCCCTGTACAGATTCTATAACTGTATTTTTACTATTAATCTGCTAATTTACAGTTTCTTGATTTTCAAACAGTGGCCACAGAAAGTAACTTTTTTAACTAACATTTATGAAGTTTATATCTGGTAGGTGCTTGTTAAGATCATATCTGGGGACTCTTCAGTGCTCAGGCTACAGACTGACAGCAGCACTGACTCGTTACACCACGTTAACATTTAAACTAACTGACATTTGGTCTACAGCACCTTAGATTGGAGCCATTACTTAGGCAATAACAGAGAGCTTTAACTAATATTTCAGTCCCCCAAAACTTGGTAACTTATTATTTTTTACTGTTGCCATACAGCCTTTAGGTGCTCCCACCCCTTTGGACCCACGGCAGCACAGAGTAAAGTGGAGCAGGGGAACGTGGGATGCTGCTAAATGTACTGTTATTTGTTTAAATAAATGTCAGTGACTAATGGCTGTGAATAACACAAGCTTTAAACAACAGCGGAGTGCAGGAGTTTCATTACAGGCAGCAGAGAAAATAACACACTCAACGCATGTTCACACTGCGAGACTAATGAGGATCATTCCTACCCATGTTAGACACCTCATGTGTCTCCAAAGTAATACCACATTTCCCATCAGCCCCATTGCCTCCTGTCCCTTCCTCCCTCCCTACCTGTGAAATGCTCTGAAGAATGTGTTAAAGTGATTTAAAGGTGTAATCTTTACCTTTATCATCAGTCATGTCAGTGAGAGTTTTTGCAACACCAGCAGACTTACAGTGTGTCACTTTATCAAAAATGAACTGAATTTAATCAGAATTTTAAAATTTCTGAAAACAAAGATGTTCTTTATTCGTGCAATAAACTACAAAAAGTCATGAAAAGTTGTAGAATATACATGTATAAAATGCTCAATATTACATTCTCAAATAGAGGTAAAGGCAGAAGGTCTGCAGACAGACAGACAGACAGGCAGATGGACAGACAGAAATAGAGACAGACATTAAAGTGCTTACATGCAGAGAATAACAAATGAGGCTGTTTGCTTTGATTCGCGCAGTCATTTACAGCATTGATCGTTTGTTGGCTGTATGGACAGCAGAGAGCTCAGCTATTGGCTCAGGTCATCACCTTATAAACGCGCTCAACGCCTCCTCAATACAGTCACACTGCATCACCACGGATGGACGGAGGGATGGATTAATAATGAACACAGAGAGGCTGAGGCAGATCGACCATTTTAACTGCGTATTGTTGCTGGGAATTCTTCTTTTGATTTGTTTGCTTTTATTCTAAATTGTTTTATTGTTATGTTGATTTTGTACAGATATAAAAGCCAGATTTTCTTCATTCTTATGTTACAGCTTACTTCACACCATCAACAGTTGATTTATTTACTAAGTCAAACAAGTGAAGTTAGTGTAAGGGTTCCTTTTAAATGTTGCTTATAAGAAACAAAGGTATGTACTTGAAGCCCCTCTGGTGTCCCTGAGAGGCTAAAGCAAATCAAATGTTAATTCTTAAAGGGGCACTGCGTCAGTCTTACACAGTAGTCCTCCTCAGCTTGTGAAAACAGTTGTATGAGGACTTCTGTGTCTCTGGAGGATCTTTGTCAGGTCTGACAAAATCAGCTCGCTGATGTGATGTTGATGTCATCGAGCTTATCTTAGGCTGTGATGGGAGAGTACATTTATAACAGTTCCAAACTGGAGGTGTGCAAAAGACAATGGTGACTACCAGACAGGGAGAGTCTGACAAAAGACACTAAAGAGCTGAAATTGTGGGTAATGTAGGATCCCATGTTTCTGAAAGTCGCCCCATTGTGGACTAAAAATCAGAAAATCGCAAGTTTAAGAGCTTTTACAGTGTGGTCCACTCTTTCTGAAGCATCTGTCACTCTTCAGTCTCAGAACAGATTCACCTCTTTTTTAACAAATATATCAATCCAGACAATCCGAGAGATGCACAGTAATAAGATACTGTTTTTTTTTGTTTTGTTTTGTTCTGGTTTTTTTAATGCTCTTATTTTTGCTTTTTTCTCTGTCTCTGGTGGACTGAGAAAGGAATCCACTCCCCTGGCAGACCTTCAAATCTCCTGCTGCTCTTGGAAACATGATAACTAAATCTGTAATGATCCAGTTTTTCATTTTTAGGATTCATTGTCTGGAGATCATGAATATGTGCAGAATATCTGCTTGCTGACATGCTGTGTTTTGCTGTGGACAGACTGATAGCATCACCCTTATACTCTGCTGCAAGAGCACCAAAAGAAAAGAAAAAAAAAAGCCTCTTCCTCGCTCTTTTTTTCTAAATGAACATTTGTTTGGTTTAATCTTCATGTTCATGTATCTTGTTTCATGCGCTACCTTCCACTATCACTCTGAAAACATATTTTTAGACCTCAGAACTTGTTTTTAATGGCTGAGACGCTGGCAGACGGAACAGCGAAGCTTTTAAGCCGGCGTAAATCAGGTTTGTATAACGTTTAACACCCAGCAGGCCTTTAATAATCACAGCTTCAGCCTGACTGCGGATAAGAGGCTAATGATTTGTTGCCAAGGCTTACTTAAAACATTTCAAATCAACTAGAGTTATTTCTTTTTGTTTGAGCTACAAGTGCAGGACTTGTAACCATTTTCAATTACAAATGTTCATTCGTAAGAAAACTCAACCGTAAACTGAAACATGATCACACAATTATGGGATGGATCTCTGAAAATGGACAGATTTTTATCTTTGCTTTGCATATATGCATGTACTACCTACAGTTTTACAATTCATCACTTCAACTAATCTGTGGGTATAAATACTGTTTAGGATCTTTTCCACTGACGCATGTGGAGCTTTTTTCCTATTTAAAGTGTAACTGAATGCCATGAAATACTGTATGTCCTTAACAGTAAATACTGTAGGAGTGAACTGTCAGAGGATTCCAGATGTGACATGTCTGCAGGGACTTCTTCATCTTCCAGACTTCACCCAAAACCCCAAATCTGCAGATCTGTTATCCATATATCTATATTTGATAGTTTTTAAGGCTTTTCTCTTGAGATCTATGACACCCAGAAGAGAGCAGCGAGCTCCTCTTCTAATTTGAATATCTGACTGTCTTCACCTTTGTTCTTATAGATCTGTAATTTCTCCAAATGCTTCTGTATCCAATGTGTGGCTTTATATTGAAGCACAATAAGAAAAGAGAAAACAGACTGTAGATATATGGATAAAATTACATTTGAAAATTTTATAAAAAAGGAAAGCCGACAAGAAAAAATTTAACAATACAATAAAAACACAATAAATGGATAAATAGACTGTTTATATTTTGTGCTTATAATACATGAATGAATAACAAAAATGAAAAAACAAACAAACAGAGGTTCTGTATTGGAGAATCTTGGATGAACCCCATTTTTCTTTGGTCCTTGTGGCTTCAGTCCTTTACTGCAAATGTTAATCTTTCCATAGAGAGTGAGCTTGATAGTCCTTTTCACCAATGGCAGAGAGCAGGCGTTTGTTGTTTTTCTTAAAATACCACAAATTATATAATTGGCATGAAAATAATGGAAATATGCCACTTTGTTTTCCTCATTCTTGAGGTTACAGACAGTACAAGTAAAAAGTATTTAGGATATATAGGAAGACCGTAGTTAATAATATATGAAACATAAAACATCACTTTCCTTACAAAATATTTGATAGCAAAACATTGCTAGGAACACTGACAATAGCATGATGTTACTCTATCCTCTTAGTTAATGCACTGTTCTTTAAAGTACCTGGACACAGTTGCCAGGTTATCACATTTTTTATATTTTTATACTAATTTTTAATCCCGTCCCCACCTCCCTTGCCCCAGTCTTCTTTTCCCAGCTGCCTGGGAGTGAAATGTTTCCAGGGTGAATTATTTTAATTTGTTAACTTAAGTGACAGCACAGAAAAAAGAACTGTAAAGTAAGAGTCTGGCTAGATGATTATTTTTCATCCGTTGCTCCTTTGATTTGAAAAACACTATAAAAATAGAGTTATAGGATTCACCACTAGATGGCAGTACCTCCCTGCGTGAAACGGTCGAGCCTAACGTTTTTGCCCTCTCTCGATCAGAAACTATTAGCTAGCTAGCTGCTGATTGCTAGTCTAAATGGTCCCGTTTTCTTCAGGTTAGTAACCTTTTAAAGAGCCCGTGTTTTCAAAATAATGACAGTTCAATATAAATGGAGACACTGTTCTCGTTCCTTCTTGGAGAGATATGTATTACGTTTCTTAGTTACTGTAAAGTACTGAAAAACTCCTTTACTTACACCAGTGGTAGCTAATTAGCTTAACGTTAGCTCCATTAGAATTAAGATGTGTCACAGTTTTCTTTGTATTTAATGTTACTTAACAGCTCTCTCATACTGCTAATAATAGGTTAATATTATCTTATTATAGCAACAAATTGAAGTTGGTAAGGGGGTGTAGTTTTCTAGCCTCACTCTAGCTTCCCTTAGCTACAGCAGTTTTCTGATTAGATTTCCTACTTTTGATTGTTAGCATGCTAAGTGTTGATTAGCATCCAAACTACTAGGTGACATTAGGCAGTTTCACTCTCCATCTTAAACTGTAGTAGATGGAAGTAGTTGGATCAATAATGTAGAAGACTGAACTCTCAAGGACAGTACAATTTCTTTTATTTATTGACCCAATATTGTGTTCTGATGGTTTATGTGACATGGACATGCTTTGAAATGGAGAAACCTGTAAACATATATATATTTTTTTTAAATTAAGATCAGCAGAATGAGAGCATTGCTGTCACTCTTCCCTTATTTCTACCGTGAGGTTTTTGCTAATATAGCATCTGTTTTAAAGCTGACAAATTTTGGACAGTTTCTAGTAGTAGTAGTAGTAGTAGTAATAAGTAGTAGTCTGGTGACTGAAAGATAAGGGAGACGGGATAGTAGTTGGCAGATAGATGATTGTACTTATTTCTTAGAGTGTGTAAAGGTCATTGTAGTACTTAATTAATCATAATGAACAGAGCTCTTCTGTATATGTACTGCTTTTAGTTCTGACTGTGCATATTTGTGTGTTTCAGATCTATGATGCAGATGGGACGTTACAGCACTTTATTGATGGTAATGATCCAAGTAAGTCCAGCTGGATGAGGTATATCCGCTGTGCCAGACACTGTGGGGAGCAGAACATGATGGTTGTGCAGTACAGGTAAGAACAAGTCTAGTTCTCTGACTGACATTTGGTGGGTGTTTGTCATCCAATATTTTCCTCTTTTGTACCAGGAGAGTGTAGAAATACATATACTACATACCAATACCATGCAATTCTGTAATATACAGTAAGCTGCAGTAGGAACATTTGTTCACAGTCACCACTGGGCACCCTCAGCTGACTGAGAACAGGATTTACAAATACAGAATGAATACAGCACCTGTCTACGCCAGTTTTCCACAGAAGTGTCAGATTTGTCTACAAACAAAAATATTTAAGCAGTCAGAATCATTTAGAAGATATTGTAATCACATCAAACCCTTAAAAGATATGTAAGGGTAAACTGGCATCCTAAAAGTGACCCCCCATTAGCAGTTAACATTATTGTTGCTGCTTTAGTCGATTCAGCCATTTAAAATGTTATTTAGTTTTACGCCAAATTCCTTTTACGAAATGTGACATATTAACAATTACTTACGTGTCTGCAAAAACACTACTGTAGAAACACAAGGCGTCATTTGCTGACAGTCTTCTTGTCAATTCAACATCAGTAAACTGAACTCGTATGCAGGTAAGTGACAAGTCAGATCTCACAGCAACTTGTAAATTCTATGCATGTTCATATTTAGCTAACACTATGCAGCAATACACTTGTAAATTTTAAAACACAGGTAGCAATATTTGCACCGTATAATGTTTTGCTGCTTGTGTGTATCATATACCAAAATTACCAAATTGACTGTGTGGTTGAAGTGGCATTATGGCCACAGCACGGGGCATCCACTGCGTTGGCCGTTTGGCCGTGGTATAATTCCTGCCCTGCTGTTACTTTGTCCACATGCTGCTCCTTTAGGTCTTTCAGTTTCTCATCATGCTCTTGAGTCAGATCAGTCATTTTGTTGTCATGCTCTTGCTTCAGATCTCTACTCTTTTTGTGTTTATCAAGTAATGGATGATTGAAATTGTTTGAGCCCTTACAAAATGCGCCTGTATTGTCTGCTGGATGTGCATGTGAATAACAGATCTTGCACGACATCTCTGCGCTCATTGATAGCTTAAAGGTATGTCACATCTCGGAGCCACTTGTCAGATAGTCTTTTCTTTTGCTCAGGTTTGATTTGACGTTTCTTCATAGTGGCTGGAACACCAAAGTAGCCGCTTAATGTCTGTTATTTTTTGACATCTCTTACAGTAGGTTAATTGCATTGGCAAAAAACATATGTAGATCAGAAATGTGTAATAATGGCTGATGACATTTGCTGCCTTCTTGTTCTGTTGAGTTTTTTGAAGGTTTTCATCCCTAAGTGCTGCATTACTGCAGTGTGCTGGATTTAAACAGCTTCACAGCTATTTACAGTGTCCACTATATAACCTAAACCCAATTCAGTTGCTGCCTGGTACCCCAAAGGCACATTCCAAACAAATAATGGTAAACGTTTCTGATTTTTGTTGAGCATGCATACCTGCATACCAGTTATGAGTGCCCCTGTTTATAGACAATAGCTGAGGCTGTTTTCACAGCTATTCTCTGAATGAGAATGCTGATAATCTGCAGTTTACTTGTAGAGCTGTTAATTTATCAATCAGGGATTGTTGCTCATCATAAGTTGTTATTTATTCCAGTTATATTATTGTGGTTATCAATGCAGTCATCATCTTGAGTACCTGAGACTAATGAATTTGAATTTTGTGTCCCAAGATAAAAATGTTAAGGAAACCCTGAAGTTGTGTATGGTTAATACTGTAGCTAGCATTTGCATTTGATCTGCTCAAACCCCGAGTCAACTATTCTGAGGTTTCCATTCTTTCCTTACAAGGAATTAGCATTTAAGTCCAGATCGGTTATTCATGCGAGGACAGGAGCAGGAGTACAATGTTAGCTAACGTGCTGACCAGTGGCAGCATGTCTGCTAAGATTGTGTGCTGAAGAACCTTTCCTAGAAGCGATTGAGAGTCAGAATCTGGTAAAACCAGCTCAAGCAGGCACTGATTATGTAGATAGAGAAACTATGTGATGAAAAGAGATGCTTCCAAGTTTAGTATCTTCAGACTGCATCAGCTGATGTGTTGGAGCTTCTTCGTTGTCCTCCATAGATCAGCAGTTAAAGAATGTGCTGGTCGCACACGATGTGTGTAAATATTTTTGTTGTTCCAGACTAAGCAGTGATTCTTACCCAGCAAATTCCATTAAATGGATTTAATCCATTCCAGTTAGTACGTTGCTACCAGTTTATTGGTGCACTTTGTTTAGATAAATCCAAAACAGTCCATCCCTGGAAAACTGCCTTCCTTTCATTTTATTTATGACTGTCAGAGACGATTTACTTCAGCTCGTGCTTGAATGTCCATTCAAGATAGTTACAGTAACAAAAATAACCAAACCATTGAAAGTACCAATGGTACCAAAACAAATTAAATATCATAAGAACAGATCTTCACCACCTCTTTCTGGCAAGCTGATGAACCTAACATCTATACAGAGATACATGTTCAATCTCATGTTCTTTTATTACAGGACCAGTGTGTAAGATTTAAGGGGATCTATTGCCAGAATCAAATATTCAGAAGTCTGTTTTCATTAATGTACCCTTAAGTATTATGTTAATATTGATAATGATCTCACATTAGATCAGATATAGTGTTATATAATAAAATGGCCATCATTAGGAATGATTTAAAGGTCACTTGGTTTCTGTCCAAAAAATGAAATTGAAAAAGAAAACAATCTAGAAATGTCATTTAATGGTTTCTCTTTATATACTGTGCTGCCTGTGATCATGCAAAATGTTCAAAACAGAAGAAGAGAAAGAATCGTATGGGACACATCAGCTCTATAAGAAAAAAATCCCCAAACCATTAGACCCGATTTCTGTCAGGCAGCCGCTTAAACACCATATTCACTGTTGTTCAGTTATAAGCATTAACAAAGATTCGTTTTGCGATTGATCAGGTAAGAACGTTTTTAAAAGTAATTTCACTTTACATAAAAGAAACATACAATCAAACATGACAAACATAGTGTTAATCTTCTGCAACAATGAACACAACTGAACCAAAGACAGGACATTAACTTTGTGAGACTGATTGTTATTATTATTACAGTTATTCAATACCTTTCAAAACAAGAGAAAATATACATTGCTTTTTAAAGTGTGCATGTTAGTATTTCCTCTGTGTCAGGTGTCACTGATCTTATCATGAGTCAACATTTTTTCAAGCTTTTAGTTTGCAGGTAATATTTGCTGCAGCATGTCTTAATCTCTTGCAAATGTCAGTTGTATTTAATTTGCAAAGGAAAAAAACGATTATTTCAAATGACAGACGTTGTAGAACAAGCTCATCCACAGTATTTGTACGTCAAACCTTGTTTAGATTGAGTAATATAATTCCTGTACATGAAGGACTGGGTAAAAGCATTAAGTGTACATAATCAGCAGATAAACATTATACTCGAGTTCAACAGGAAAAGAAAAACTGTGAAATTCTCAAACTTATTTCATGTTTTAAGTCCTCAAAACCAAATTTTCTCTCAGACACGCAAGTGTGCATCTCATAAAATGCTGCAAGTCTTATCTGCTATGGCTTTCTCCGCATTTTCTTGTACCCAGACATCGACTTCTTCATCATGTGTTTTCTTCAGTGTTTTGATTTCTTCGTCCCGATTTTCTTCAGAGACTGTCTGTTCGAGCTCATTCAGCTCTTGTTCTTGTCTCTTCTTCAATCTATCGAAGTCTCTCTGATACTCCTTTTTCATAAGCAGGCGTTCCTTCATGAGTTCAGTCTGCTTTCGTAGCTTTTGGTTCATGTCCTCCATTTCCTTGCCATGTTTTTCCATCAGAGCTGCAAAGTCTGTTGTATATTTCTGTCTGAAGTCGTTGAATTCTTCAGCTTGCTTTCTAGCCTCCTCTGCGTTTTTTTTCTTCATTTCTTGCTCTCTTTTCTCATAGTTTTCTTGCACCTCTTTCCATTTGATTTCCTCCACTTGTCTACTGAGTCTATGTTCTTTTATTTTCTTTTCATATTCATTTCTTTCCTGCTCATAGTCTTCTTTGAGCTTCAGGAGTCGTGCTTGCTCCTCCTTTCGTCTCTGCTGATCGTCTCGATGTCGTGTTTCCCACCATTCTTTCCGTTCTTTCTCCCAAGCCTCTCGTTCTCGTCTCATCTCTGTTCGGGTTTGCATCAGCTTTCTGTCAGCAGTTGTGTTTTTTTCTGATTCAGATTTGATTTTTTCCTCTAAAGCTTCAAGTTTTTGCTCCCATTGCTGTCGAAGATCTTCTTCATACTTTTTCCAATTCCTGTTGTCTTCCTCTCTCTTCTCCTCTTCTCTCTTCCGTTTCTCCTGTTCTTTGTTGAGGTGTTCCTTCTTTTCCTGAAGTGATTTGTCTCTCTCTGCTCTTTCTTGTTTCATTTTTCTCTCCTCTGCTTGAATTTCTTCATCACGTTTTCTTTCTAGCGCCTCCTTTTTTCTCTGCATCTCTTGGTCTTTCTCTTTCAGGATCCTCTTCACTTCATTTTGAATGGCTGCCTCAGCCTCTTGGAACATCTCTGTGGTGTAGCAGCTGCCACCATTTTTCTTCCCCATTGTTTCTACATTGTTCAGCAGCTGGCTGACTTGTGTGTTATTTGTCTGATCGTTGTTATTGAAGACCTGGTATCTTCCTCCACAGTCAGCAATCAGTTTTTTGACAAACTCTCCACTCTCTTCTTCTATGTAACTCTCTATTGTTTGGTTTTTGAGATCATCTCCTCTGGTGAATATAACAATGACAAACTCTCGTGATTTCTTGCCAAAAATTCTCTTGATCAGTTCCACAGTGTCTTTTTCCTCTTTTGTAAAGCGGCCAATCTGCAGCACTAGTAAGAACGCATGAGGTCCTGGAGATAACAAGGTGATGCATTTCACCAGCTCCTGTTGAACTTCGTGATTGGACAAAGTCGTGTCGTACAAGCCCGGTGTGTCGACCACAGCGACAGGCCGTCCATCAATCTCTCCTGTTTCTTTTTGGCAAAGCCTGGTCACTGACGTCATGCAGGCTTTAGCTTTGAAGCATTCTTTGCCCAAAATGGTGTTTCCAGTGGCACTCTTTCCACAACCGGTCTTCCCAATCAGCACCATCCTGAGACGCTCTCTGCTCTGATTTTCATACTCTGGCACCCCTGGTTCAGTAGTAGAACTTACATTCCTTCTCTCTCGAGGCTTAACAATCATTTGTTTTGTGAAGTATCTGGATCCCACGCCTGTCATCTTGTCCACAGTATGCAACACTTCAGAGACCTGCTGCTTGTCCTTGATGTTGAAGATAATGTATCGTCCTCCACAGCTCCGACAGAGCATTTGGATGTCTCTGTCCCTTTTTACATAATTAATAACATCTGGAGAATTATGATCTCTTTCCACAGTGAACAGAATCATGGTGAAGTCATTCACTCGAGAAGTGAATGCCCTCTGGATGGTCTCTAACTCTTTTTTGTCTTCATCAATGAGGGAATCCACAGGAAGGACCAGGATGAAGGCATGGATGCCACCGGGATCACAGAGGGAGAAACAATTAAATATATCCTGCTTGACAGCCTCCTGAGGTTTTCCATATAAGGCAGGCAGCTCCACTACGGAAACCCAACGTCCACACACCTCTGCCTCATTTTTAACACACTTTAAGTCAGAAGGGGAACCAAACTTCCTTTCTCCCAGAATGGCATTAGCTGCTGAAGTCTTCCGGGACCTGGATATCCCACACAGCACTAAGTTCAGAGGTTCAGATACTGTCATGGGATCAGCCCCTTCAGCGCAGTTTAGATGTCCTCCCCTGTTGTCAAACACCATTTTCTCCATCTTTTCGATGAGTTCTACAAGTTCAGATTCTGAAAGATCTTTTTTATCAAAGTTCACTCTGTGCTGCCTTCGTCTGCAATCCCGTATGAGTTGATCCACTGGCAAATTCTTTCCCCCCTCATTATGTGTAAAGATGACCATCGAGTATTTAAAAGAATCTTGACCAAAGAAGCCGAGAATGAAATTTAATTTTTCTCTGTCCTGTTCACTGAAATCAGACGGCTTCACCAACAGCAGGAGAACATTTGGTCCAGGAGGGCAAAGGGCCACACACTTTTTCATCTCATGTCTCACTTTTTCCATTGTTAAACTGAAAATGTCTGAGGTGTTCACTACTGTTAAGGGTATTTTCCTCCACTCTCCTTGAGTGACTGTAGATTTCATGGGCATTTTCAGAGGAAGGAAATCTTGTTTCCCTGTCATGAAGTTGATTAGTTTTGTCTTTTTGTTCTGACTCTTTCCAAACACCACAATCCTGAGATTAGATGCTGTAAAACAACAACAGCAAAAAGCATTATAAATTTCCACAATGACTTTGATCATTGTTATTATCTGCATTCCATTTGTGTCAGTGATTCATGCAGTGCGTCATTAAACATGTTAGTTTTGAATTCAATTTTGATTCTCTCTCTAGCTCTTAAAAATCCACCCCCAATTAATTTGGCTGCAGAGTCATTTGGAGCGTGTTCACTCTAAGTCCGCATCATAGATTTCAAAAATAAGTATCCCTGTAGGTTTTCACGACAGATATGAGTTGCTCTTTTAATGTGTGATATATTACATACTTTGTATGTCACCTGATCCTGTCAGTTTAAGTTTGTATTTCTCAGTTAAGCTGTGGAACCATTTCTTCTTCTTTTTCTTAACTCCCCTGAAGGTCAACATCTTACATTTCTTTCAATTTGCAGCTGGCTTGCAGTACATTTAGCACACTGCCTTGTCTTCCTCCTTGCCTCTGTGACCTCATTGTTGTCTTTATTTCATTTGTTATAGTTTGATTTCTCACTGCCTGTATATGTGAAACAGTATGTGTTGATAAGTCTGACTAGAATTACCGTGAGTTGCCGATGCTGATGCTGCCATGATGATGGAAGCTTGTCACATTGGTTCAAGGTGACAGGCTGCTGGTGTCTGTTGGATTTCAGGAAACACAAGGCAAAGTTATTAAACCGTAATTATTTATCACAGATGATTATTGAATGGAAAACCTTTTAGCAAGAGGTTCTGAAAATATATTTCTATCTAATTTATAGTATATTTTTAATATAAAGTTGGTGTTTTGGTTGCAGAACTATCCAAGTAAACGTAGAATTTAAATATATACTAAAAGCATATCTTACATACTGTGTGAGCTGTAATGCACAACCTTCAGTGCGATGGCTTCAGTTTAACACAACTTAGTAAAATTAGTTGTATGCAGAAGTGAATAAAACACACTTCAGATACTAAATATATTAATTAATTATATTAACTTTTCATAAAATGTGCTTAGTAATTTCTTCTACTTGCAATAAAGCGGTTTGAATAACTTTTTGTCAATAAACATAATAAGAATAATTAAAAAATGAAGTTATAAACATGATAGTAATTTTTTCTCCTCTATTTTTTTTCACCATAGTTAAAAATGCTGCATTTACCTGCAGTAGTTTTCAGTTGTTGTTTTTTTATAGCAGTTATGGTTTAATCATTTTGGCACAGCATACAATGTGTGTATCTACAAAATATTGTACTGACTCTGATAACTACAAACTGTGATGCTCATCCATCCAATCGCCAGGTCTGCACAGTTGACACACCCAAGGGTTACCTACAAACAGTTAAAATGTATCAATTTAACAAGGTTGTCTTCTATAATCCACATAAAGCGATGCTATATATTTAGTGCATTTATTTCTGTTGAGTTCACTCACCTGCGTTACTCTTCCTCAAAGCTCTTCAAGGTAAGTAACAGATCCACACTGACATCAGCTTACCCGACACCACCTTTTTATCACCAGAATTTGGAGGCAGGGCTCTGTGCAGATATGACGACAAAGAAACAGCCATGGTTGATTGACAGGCTGATATGTTGACGACTTAGTATTCTTTTTGCTCAGTTGTAGCACAAAGACTCACAATCAATCTTCAGTCTTAGACCTTACAAAAATGCTAGCACAAGTCTGGGATCAGCTGTGGTGGGTTTTATCTTAAATGTGAGTGGGAATGCACACAAGTATACTGGTTATTATTGGGCGAGCCCTTATATCGGTTTTGAGACACCACTATATGCTAGCAGGACATGTAAAGATCTTATCTAGGTCTCTAATCACTGATCAGTGTCTGTTTGCATAGGTGTGCAGATGCATCAGCTCAACTTGAGTCACGACAATTCTCCTGGCACACATGTAGGCAGAGTTCACTAGATAGCGCCCTGCAGGGGAAAGGCCACACAGCAACTGTGTCCACACATAATCATTCTTTTCATGTGAGTAGATTGAAATTAAGTAACTAGAATTTGTCTGGGGTAGGAGCTATTATCAATAAAAACTGTTTCTTACCGTTTCTTACCAGAGTAGAGAGCAATAGCGAGGTCCTGTCCCTGGAAGCTAATTTTATGGCACATGAATTTGACTGATTATCTGCACTCATATGACAAACACTAAACCTACATGAATAAATGATTAAAACAACTTATCTGTATGTTTTCCCAAGGAGCAACGAGAGATGTCCTGAGCTGATGCAAAGGATCATTTCTGGGGCGATTCACGCATATTTCAGTGGGTTGGTTACAAGTGAAGTAAACCCTATCAAATACCTTTTGTCCACCTCAGAATAATGTTATTTACAATGTAATTTTTTTAAACCATCCCTATTGATTAGACCCTAATCTTAGAAGAGGCAGAACATCCATATCAGTCATTTTTGTAGTGTAGACTTGAAGGAGCTGGTGCATTAATTGAAAATGACACAAGATAAAATTCTTATTGTCTAACTCTGCATCAAAGCTTGATAATTAAGGTAAAAGATCCACGCTGAAATCAGCTCTCCTGAGATAACCTTCTTCAGAGTTAGAAGGCAGGGCTCTGTTCAGGTATGACAACAATGAAACAAGCATGGTTGACTGACTAACTGGCTTTTCCTGACTCTCATGATGCAGCATTATCGTGCATTATGTCTCAATTAGTCTGCTATCTTACGGAAAGCATATAGTTACGTATAGTTAAAACTTTGGGATCAACTGCTGTGAGTTTAAGTTTAAAAGGGAGCGCAAACAATTAGTGTGTTACATGCACACAAGTATCCTAATTATTATCAGAGTTTTGGAGTATATTATATGTTTGCATGGTTTAAGAAACCCAAATAAGCCATTGTCTATGTTTGAAGTAATGAGTATTTGCTAGGAAGAGTACTGAGAAATCAGCATATTAAGGCACGTAAAGACCTTATCAAGGTCTGATCATTGGGTACTGTCTGCACAGGTGTGTCCTTTAGCACAGTCAGTAAGTTAAACAAAGATATGATGATAAATTATTTAATGAGTTTGAGACACATTTTTCATAAAGGTCTACTCCCAAATGTAGTCAACAGTGGCATAAAAATAAAGTAAACAGGCTGAGAAAGTGGAGCCCTCCACAGTCAGAGCAGTGTTGTGGCTTTTTCTTTACCTCTACTTGTTAATTCTTTCATAATCAGCCTTTTGTGTTTCTGGTCCTTCTGAAATGAACTTGTCAGCAGTTTGAGTAGTCTTAGTAAACCCATACATGTTGGCAGCTAGCTGGTGAGAAGTGGTGTTTGCTGGTTTTATAGATGGTTGAACCAAAGGCTTGAATGAATCAGGATGTTTGTGGAATTGTAAATGTTGCGTTGATGAGGGCTTACAGCATGGATCTGTATATTTTTTTTCATTAATTTATTTTTTGGAACATTTATTTTGTGATTGTCTACTCACCAAGTGAATTTGTTTTTGTCTCATCTTTCATCAAAGTACACCAAAGGACAACCTTTTTCTCGGTAGAGTTGACAGGGGGCCCAATGTAGGCATGGCAACAATGAACCAGCGCAGTATGAACAGAGCATGGAAAGACAAGCAGCTCGTGGGATAAGTGATGATTCACAAATGTGATGTGATTTATGATGGTTGGACATATGACATTAACAAGCCAAGTGACATCATCATGCTCACCTCTGAAACAAAGTTTCAAAATTTCACTCAATTCTAGAGGCGTGCATTACTATAACATCAACAGTTGGATGATAACCTCGGCTTCTGTATTTTTCTGTCAGAGAAATATGACTTGAGTGGGAGCAGAGATATTGGCATGAATCTGAGAGCCTTCAATTACCTGTGAGAATTTCCCTGATGACTGGAATAGGCGTGGCTGAGCACAATTGCTTTCCTGTCAAGACAAACTGAAAGTGAAACCTGTCCAAAGCAGGTTGCAGCCACAGGTAAACATGTTATTAAAACAAACCAATGAAACTGATCTCACTGAATTCCCCTGCTTCTTTCTTCTTTCCTCCACTGTACTCTGATAACTTTCCTGTAATTCCTTCAATTGTATTTCCTCCTGACCTCTTCTGATTCAATCTTCCTGTCTTCTTTTCTTGTCTCTGAGCTTTTTCAGTTGTGTTTGTTCCTCCTCTTGTCTCCGTTGATCTCCTCGGTATCGTTTCTCCCACCACATTCATTTTCCCAAGCCTCTTGTCGGTTTGTCCTCTTTTTGTATCAGTTTTCTGTCTGCACTTGTCTTTTTCAGATTTAAATTCAGTGAGAAAAAAAAAATTCATTGAGGTTTCTCCCATTTGCAATGATGTTGAGATACAGAGAAATACACAGTTAAAAAAACGACCAGTTTGTAGCGAGAGTGTTGATCTTGAGAACGTGCTGTAGATAATTTAATGTGTTTGGTGCACAGAATAAGCCCACAGGACTTGCAGCGTAATACTGTTAGTACAGCGAGTTTGGCAGGTTCCTGTGGTCCAGTTCAGCGTAGATGTTATATAAGTTGGTGAATGTCTAATATGGGAATCATGAATATGTGTTTATCATGCCTCTGTGCCAGAGAGGACCAACCAACTTGGTGGTGAGTGTCATAGGAATCTCCAGGCAATGAACCTGAGGGCAGAATGATAAACTGAGTCTGGGGGTTTCATCGAGCCAAGCACCTCAAAATTTCTACACTGACTCTCAATATTGCTATCATTGAGTGTGGATAAGTGTAGATTTTGTTTTGCTTACATTAAGCATCACTTTAAGTTGGCAAGTGCATCTTAAAGAGCAGTAAAAGAAAGTTGGTTCTCAACAGTAAATTGTACAAACTCAGCAAAACAGTGTAAATGATTGATGCATGAAGAAAAGTGGAGTAAAGAGGTGACTTGACATAAAAAGATACGTGTTCTTTTTTACCTGTGGCCTTCGTGCTTTTCTTCCTGCATCAGAAACTCTCTCGTCGGGTCTCTCTCTTGGGTTGAAAGTCAAGATGCTCCACTTCTCACTCCCCTGAGAAGCCTGGAGAGCTTCTGTTGTGCATTTGTTTTTGAAGTTTGTGTGTTTTAGACTTTGTGTTGTTTCTGTATTTGCAGCGTGTTTGCTGTTAATGTATTTGTTTTGGCATTCTGCAGCATGCTTTGTCATTTGCAGCACACTTCTGTTGTCTTTGTTTTGGATCTGTTTTTGAATTGGCATCATTTCTGAGGCTGCAGCACGTTTCTCTAAAAGGACATGTTTTGGGCCTTTGCAGCACATTTGATCTTGTCAGCCACCGTACAGAACAGTGTCATGCAAGTTAAGATGGACGATACAGATCCTTCTAGAATACCTTTTTGTAACGGGTAAAAACTCAGATTGGGTATTTCTTGCTTTGGCACACTGAAAGTGTTTTGAAATAACATTAGCAGCAATTAATGTTTTTACATGTATATATAGAAAGACAATCTGTATATTTCAGTATGGGCACCTCAGTAAAGACTGTTCAGCTCTATGAGGAAAAAAGTTACACCAAAATGTGATGATTCAAGCACTTTATTCATCTGTGCATTTTCAAAATAGTGAATTGTGTGTGTGAAGAAACAAGATAACAGAAAAAACATTCTAAATGACTGATTAAGACATCTTATTGTGCATAAACATGGTAAAAATGACAAAAAAAAAACAAACAAAAAAACTTTCTGTGATCTAAATACAGCTGGAGTAAAGAATAAAAACAGACATTTGCAGTGTGATCTGGTTGTTTACTTACATTTTATGACTGCAGTTATAAATGAGAAAATAAACTTTCCTTGTAAAACAAAAATAAGGATGGGTTTACATTCCTTACACATTAATTTATTTGCTTCTGTCATCAGGTTTCACTAGTTTACACTGAACATTTGCTGTAATATCTCTGAACTGTGAGGCAAAGGTAAAATAGCTAGATGTGAGATTACAGGTTTTGTTTGACTCGAGCAAAAGACTTTTGTTTCCTAACATGCTGTCTGTTACACACTGAACTTTACAGCAAATAAACATGCACAAAGTTAAACTTGATCAGCTATTATAATCAGTTGAACTTGAGTTACATGAACTATGTGCTTTAGTGAACTGACCACAGGGAGAAATGTTAACTGTTCACAGACACTCCACTTAGAACGATAGAGTATTATTTATCAGATAGTTATTCTTATGTCAGAGATTGGTTAAATAAAGTATTGGAATCTGAACAGCTTGATACAGGAGTTCCTATCACCGCATATCACAGCTGAAACTGTTACCAAAAATGAAACACCTCATAAAATGCAACAAGCCTTGTCTTCTACGGCTTTTTTCACATGTTCCTCTATCCAGTCATTTATTTCCTCCCTGTGCGTTTTCTTAAGCTCATTGAGTTCTTTCTTCAGATTTTCACTTTCATCACCATATGCATATTTCAGCTCATTTATTTCTTGATCTTGTTTTTTCTTCAGTTTGTTAAAGTCTTTCTGGTATACTTTGTTTCTGCACAGCTGTCGTATCATCGTTTCATTTTGTTTTTGATGCCTCTGCTGTAGAGCCTCCATTTTCTTTCCATACCTTTCCATCTCAACTGAAAGTTCGTTCATGTATGTATGTCTGAATTCATTGCATTCTTCAGCTTGCTTTCTGGCCTCCTCTTCATTTTTCCTCCTTATTTCCTCTGCTTTCTTCTTATAGTTTTCTTGTATTTCTCTCAGTTCTCTTTCCTGCTGTTCCCTTCTGATTCTAGCTTCTTCTTTTCTTTCATTTTCATATCTTTCCAATTCTCGCTGATGTTCTTCTCTGAACTTTTTAAGTCGTGTTTGCTCCTCCTCTTGTGTCTGTTCATCTTCTCGATATCGTTTCTCCCACCATTCCCTTCTTTCCTGCTCCCAAGCTTCTCGTTCTTGTCTCAAGAGTACTCTGTTCTGCATTAATAACATCCTGGCAGCAGTTGCCTTTTTTTCTGTTTCACATTTTAGTTTTTTCTCCACAGTTTCTAATTTTTGTTCCCATTCATGTCGTTGGATTTCCTCCTGCCTTTTCTGTTTCTTTTCTTCCTCTTCTCTCTTTTCTCTTTCTCTCTTCATCTTTTCCATTTCCTTCTGTATATGCTCCTCTTTGCCTTTAACTAGTTTTGCTCCCTCATCTTGATCAAATTTAGATATTAATTCTGACAATTTTTCTTTCTTTTCCTGCATTTCTTTTTGATGTTTTCTTTCAAGATTTTGCTGTTCCCTCTGTATCTCTGGTTCTTTCTCCTTCATGATCTTATCCATTTCCTTTTCTATGGCTGCCTCTGCTTCTTTGAACATCTCTGAGGTGTAGTAGCCACCGCTGTTTTTCCTCACCATAGCCTCAACCTTGTTCAGCAGCTGTTTGACTTGAGAACGATTCGTCTGATCGTTGTTATTGAAGACCAGGTATCCTCCTCCACTTTCAGTGGCCAGTTTTTTGACAAAACCCTCACTGTCGTCTTCTATGTAACTCTCTATTGTTTGGTTTTTGAGATCATCTCCTCTGGTGAATATAACAATGACAAAGTCTTGTGACTCCTTGCCAAAAAATGTCTTGATCAGTTCCACAGTGTCTTTTTCCTCTTTTGTAAAGCGGCCAATCTGCAGCACTAGTAAGAACGCATGAGGTCCTGGAGATAACAAGGTGATGCATTTCACCAGCTCCTGTTGAACTTGATTGCTGGACAGAGTTGTGTCGAACAAGCCGGGGGTGTCGACCACAACAACAGACCGCCCATCAACCTCTCCTGTTTCTTTTTTGCAAAGCCTGGTCACTGACTTTTGGCAGACTTTAGAATAAAAGCATTCTTTGCCCAAAATGGTGTTTCCAGTGGCACTCTTTCCACAACCGGTCTTACCAATCAGCACCATCCTGAGACACTCTCTGCTCTGCACCATCCTGACAGACTCTTCGCTCAGCACCGTCCTTCTCTGCACCATCCTGACAGACTTGGTACTCGGCACCATCCTGAGAGACTCTTTGCTCGACACAGTACTAAAGGACTCTCTTCTTGGCACCATCCGGACGGACTCGGTGCTCGGCACCATTTTAAGAGACTCTTTACTCTGTATCTTCTCGAAGGTCTCTCTGCTCTGCACCATCCCAAAGGACTCTATACTCGGCACCATCCTGTGAAGCTCTTTACTCTGGTATTTAGAACCTTTTGCCTGATATAAAGATGCATGCCTTGTAACTGTTGGAAACAGATCTTTTGTGAAGCCTCTGCATCCCACCACTCTCATCTTTTCCACAGTATCTAACACCTCAGAGACTTGCTTCTTGTCCTTGATGTTGAAGAAAACATATCGTCCACCACAGCTCTGAGAGAGTTGCTGGATGACTCCATTAACTTGTAGAAACCTCACAGCCACTGAAAAGTTACGATTTGCCTCTGCAGTAATAAGAATCATGGTGAAATCATTGACTCTAGAGCTGAAAATGTTTCGGATGGTCTCTAACTCTTTCTCGTCTTCCTCGCTTGGGGGATCTAAAGGCAGGACAAGAATGAAGGCATGGACACCTTCAGGATCACAGTGTGATATACACTTTAGTGATTCTTTCCTTGCTGCCTCCTTAGGTTTTCCATACAAGGTAGGCAGCTTCACCAGGGAAACCCACCGTCCACACACCTCTGCCTCATTTTTAATACACTCTGATGAGTCAACAGGTGGACCAAATTTTCTTTCTCCCAGAATGGAATTAGCTGCTGCAGTCTTCCAGTCTCCATGTCGCCCACACAATACCAAGTTTAGAGGTGATTTCAGACATTCAGGTGCTTCCATAAGGTCAGTCTCATCAGTAAAGTTTAAATATTGCCCCTTGTTTTCACTCACTATGTTTTCCATTTTTCCAATCAATTCTTGAAAAACATAGTCAGGAAAATCAGCCAAGTTGATTCTGTGCTGTCTTTGTCCACAGTCTTGGATGAGTTGCTTGACTGAAGAATTCTCTCCCATATCATTTTGTGTCAAGATAATCATCAAGTATTTAAAAGCATTTTGGCCAAAGAGGCTCATGATGAAGTTAAGTGTTTGTCTGTCCTTCTCAGTAAAATTAGAAGTCTTCACTAACAGCAGCAGCACATTTGGTCCAGGGGGGCACTGAGCCACACACTTCCTCATCTCGTGTCTCACTTTATCCACAGGCAGACTGAAGACATTTGCTGTTTTCACTATGGTGAAGGATTGGTTTGTCCAGTCTCTGTGCATAGATTGCTTCAACATTGTGTGATGAGAACAATCTTTTTTTCCAGTGATGAAGTTGCTTAGTGTTATCTTTTCGACCCAGCTTTTTCCTAACATCACAATTCTGAGTTCAGATGCTGTAAAACAATAACAATAATGGCATTACAAATTTTACGACTTCCATGACGGAATCATCATTATTGTCATTTCATTAATGTCAGTCAAATACATGGACTTTTTAAAGGTAATTTAGAGACAAGTTCGTTCTTATCATGATCTTATCTGATATGCCAATGATACTGTGCCATTTATCTCAGTTTCAGAAATGTCTGCTGTCCTTGGGTTGTACAGTATTTTAATTTCTTTTTTTAAATGCTGGTCAACCGGGATACCTCAGAAATCACGCCTCTTGACTTGTCACTAGTGATGGGAATTCCGGCTCTTTTAAGAGAGCCGGTTCTCACGGCTCGGCTGTCATAAAAGAGCCGGCTCTTTCGGCTCCCAAGTGGCTCCTCAGATTTTTTGTTGCTTAAATTAATTTATTACCAAAATAATATAAAATTATGAGTAAAATTAATTACTAATGTACGAAACATACCCCAAAAAAACCACAAAGTGGCTCTCGTTCCGGCTCCCAGGCAGGAGCTGGCTCTGATCGTTCACTTCAAAGAGCTGGCTCTAAGAGCCGTTTCATTCACGACTGACACATCACTAATTGTCACTAACTGTCTAATTCTCGGCAGGTAGAGTGCAGTGGGTTTAGCAAACACTGAGTCATCCCTTTTACATTGCAACAATTCATTTAAAACAATATTGTGACAATATTTAAAATACTGATTAATGCATAAGGCAGGTTTAAGTGTAATGGCATTATTTTACAGCTATCTTTGTGGATAATAAACAGGTGCTGTAAGAGAAGAAAAATAAATCTGTTTTCTATGACAAAAGCTGCATATCTGCTGCAGATGCATTGCCACTGCTTTATTACTTCACCATGCTAAAACCACTGATGATCGATCAGTCTATAACGATGCACAGTGTTGACTAGTGGTTTTGATACTCAACTACAGGTGACTATTCTGTGAAATACCTATTTCATGGTAGTATCAAGAATGACAGTGTGGTTAACAGCAATGTGCGCCTCTACACCAAAGGCAAAAATTTATGCCATCAGAATAAATTGAAAGATGATATTATTAGATTAAAACTTGAAGGTTGTTAACTTTCCCTTTTCCTTTTTCATTTTCCTGCTGCTGTTACAGACTAGGTTTGGCCCACTGCCTTCATTCATCTTTTTTTTATATCATCTAATTTCTGTTTGTGTAATGCATTTTATTAAAGTCTTCCTCCTTGCTGACAGACCATATCTATGACATGAATTCATACTAGACTTACTGAATGTTGAGGTTGCCATCTTGTGTTAGAGAAATTACAGGTAGGTAACTGAAGTTGGTGCCTGTTGAGTTCAAGGAAACACAGAAATTTGTTAAATTATGATACTAAAACTTAGAGGTAAATAAGGCAAATAAATATAACAAATCAAGCACTGAATGTTGTGTTTTTCCTATTATTTATGTGTGTTAGGCAACCAGTCAACCATGTTACTTAGTGTAGTTTTACAATTATGTCCACATTGTGCCTTAAATATACTAAATATGCTAAAACTTAACAAAATCTACTTAATTATATATACATACATATATCCTTTCATTATTCCCTCTTCACATAGTCAAACATGTGGCACTTACCTGAGGTTTATTGCAGTTTTATCATAGTTTTGGATGAGGTCATGCCATGTCTTGTGTAACAATATGCTGTAGTTAGTCTGATAACTACAGTTCCATATTCTGGTCCGTCAAATCACCAGGCCTGAACAGTTGACACCTGCAAATGATCAATCAACTGTATTTATTAATCAAATTAAGTTTGTAGGCTACATATACACACATATTCTGTATGTTTTTCTCCTTCTCATTGGTTATCTGTTGCATTTATTATGTGTTTAATCTACTCACCAGATAAAATTCTCACTCGGTCTCAAAGCATGTCAATCAAGTCCCAGCTCTAAAATACAATCAACTCATCCACGACAATCTTTTTGCCAGCTGTTAGGTATGGCAGCAATGTATGGGCAGGGCCTGCACACAGAGAGAGTCTTTGAATGCCAAAACACATTGATTGTTGTCATTGCACAAGTATGACAACAATGAAACAGCCCTGGCTGTCTTTGATGGACTGATTAACTGCTTGTGACTTGACTTTTTTTTTTTTTGCTCTGTTTAAGATTGATATTCTGTAGATGGATCATTAGATCTGCTGCCTTGCCTTAGTATGATTAAGAGTGTGGGGTTAACTGAGGTGAGTTTAGGCTTAAATATGCAAACAGAACAGTCTTGACTAAAAGGTCACATCAGGGTATTGGAACCTCTAATGTTGTAAGCAGGGTGGGGCATGTGGTGCAAACAGGTCGAGTGACACCAAGAGCAGTTTGGCGACAAGGCACAAGCACAGAAAATGCACACCTCTAAAACAAAGGTCAAGGAATGGAGTTCCCCTTAAATGGTGTTTGAGTGCACGTGATTTCTCATCAAGGCTCGGAAAAACTGGTAGAGCTCATCCATGCCACTATACAGCCACAGAAAAGAATCAAAGTAGCGTCTGGTTACCTGTATGATGCACATAAAAGTTTTCCAATTTGAAGTGCAGCTGATCAGTCTTCAGTCTCCCGGCTTGAAAAAGAGACCCTTGATTGTTGGACTTCAGCTTCCTTTATGGGTACAGATGATGACATCAAGAGAGCAAGTTTTCAGAAAGACAACTAACACCTTTATTCAAACCCAGTCTGTCCTGTAGCTGCATTGCATTCTGGTTTATTTCCTTCTTCTTTTGGTTAGAAATTGGACTTTGAATATGCCCAAAATGCTTGGTCAGAGAAAAAATTCAAACATCAGTTTGAAACATTGTCGAATGGACTGGGGGCCTTTTTCCACTGAGATGTTTTTTACATTTTCTGTTGATTAGCTTTGATAAAAGTTCACTGGCTGTTGCTAGTTTTTGCAGCTCTGACTTGTCAGAGGATGATCTAATTGCCTGTAAAGTCATTCTGGACGTAACTCAATAAACCCCAGAAAATGGCCATTGAGTTGGGCCAGACCACACTAACGTTGTGGACTGACTTTGTTGAACTTTGTCAGCATAAATGTTTTAGATAAACACAATTTTACACATGTAGACACATTATTACACTTTGTAAGATATTTGAGTTGTTTGATTTGTAGCTTCATAGTGTTCATATGTAGGCTATTATACAGCTATTTTGGCTTTGTATGAAAACAGAGAACAGAGGAAAAAAAATCAGAGAGCTGATGATACTGTGTCCCTGACCAATGATTTTAAATTCAACCACATTGCTGTACGGCAGCAGGGACCTTTATTTTCATACCTGAGAGTCTGTTGGATGTGTTTGATTTATAACACCGCCCTGCCTGAATGTAGCAGCATGTATATATTAAACACATACATTTGTTTTAAATGCGTACAAGCCGTTACATGTTTGTGAACCCCATGTACTCTTTTTATCCTAGGAGGTCATATGGTATGTTTGATATACAGCCTGGTACCTCCTGGTTGTGTTTTCACATGGGCCCAACAAACACCCCACCCCTCCCCTGGTGTGGAAAGAATTAATAAAACACACACACACAGAGGCAAACAGGGAGTGCTCAACTAACTGCTCTCCTCAAATGTTTCTGAAATCTATCAGCACTTTCACTTACTGTCATTAACAGGGAATGCATAATTCCACCATTGTGTATGATTGTAAAATACTACTTGTAACTCTGAAATACAAAATGACATCACATCTTATTTGCCTCGGATTTTATACACTATTTTGCCAAAGCATTCATATAGAATATACCTAAAAACACCATAAATAGGAGGAGCTTTGTTGTTAAATGTTTTGACAGTTGAGTAGGTATTGCTATTGTAGTGTCTGTGAATGCAGTGTCTGTCAACATTCATTCATGTTGTCATACATGCTCTGATTTCTTGTGGGTGTTAATGGTCAAAGTCGTTTTATGGAGGCTAAATGTCTGTAAATGTATACACAGCATAATAATGAAGGAAGGCACTGACATGACCAGACCAGAACATCACAATCTTGCCGGCCAATAAAGGAAGATGCACAGTGGTGATCCCACCAGCAGCTATAAGATGTCAGTGGGGACAGCCTGGTCTTTTTGGATTATGCAGTGCGCATTGAAGAGGACAGGAGTCTCAACATTGAGGTATTGAGAAAACCCACGCACACTGATCAGTATTTGCTCTTTGATTCTCACCACCCTCTGGAGCACAAGCTGGGGGTTATCAGAACCCTACAACATCAAACTCAGAACGTGCCCAAAAGGAAGGACGGCAAGGATAAGGAGCAGAAACACATCAGGGAAGCATTCAGAACGTATGGCTACCCAAAGTGGGCCTTCATCAAGAACCCAAAAAGACACAGAATAGAAAGAGAAGGAAAGGACAATAAATTGAACAACATTGTCATCCCTTACATTGCAGCAGTATCTGAAAGGATATGAAGGATTTTCAACAAACACCAAATCTCTGTTTACTTCAAGCCCAGCAAAACCTTGAGGCAGAAGCTTGTCCACCCTAAGGACAAGACACAAGCAGAGCAGTATAGTTTATGCAGTACAATGCAGCGAGGAATGCACAGACTTGTACATAGGGGAAGCAAAGCAACAAAACAAAACAACCGCTTCACAAGCACATGACACAACACAGGAGTGCCAACACCTCAGGTCAAGACTCAGCAGTCCACCTACAACTCAACGACATGGGACATTCTTTTGAGGACAATAATTTACATAGTATGGCCAGGGAAGACCGATGGTTTGAAAGTGGAGTGAAAGAAGCCATCCATGTCAAACTGGAAAGACCATAACTGAACAGAGGAGGTGGTGCTGATGCTGGGCAAAGCTATGATCCTGCGAGAGGACGAATGCCTGAGACTCCTAACCAGTTGGTTAGAACTGAAGAAGCCTTTTGGATGAGAGGCGAAATGTTTTCTGGAACCACAAACAAGTCCAGTTGCCTTTAGAAGCACTTAGAAGTATTCTCCTCTAGAAATGCATGTGTAGTATCCTTCTCCCTGCCAGTCAGCTGTATTTCTCTACTTGTTTTCCTCTTTCAAATTCTTTTTCTCTTTTTATTTTCTTTTTTCATTTCCTCGCTCATTGTATTCTAGCTTGATGTGTCTTCATTCCATTAAATAAGCATGATGTCACACTGCTGACATTTCCCCTCCTTCAAATTTTCAGTGCATACAGTTGAGAGCGACTTTGACAGAAAAAAGTTATCTGAAAAACGGTGTTAAAAATGATTGATTTAAAAAATGGTCAACAGGACTGTAAAATCAACATGATTTTTACATATAGTGGGCTAAAATGTTAAAGCCGCCAGTATAGTTGGTTAGGTTTGTGTATTTCTTGACTGAGCAGGTTTGGATTTGATGGTGAACTCTGGTTTTGGATGTATTTTAACAATCTGATGTTTAAATGGAGCTTCTGATTGCATCAAGAGGCATTTAGTGAACTGAAGTCAAACTTCATTAGTTGAACGTTTCTCATATGAAGACATTCAATGTGCTTTGAATTATCTGGACATTAAAAAATCAGTTATGGTTTGGATTTAATATTGTTTCTTTTCACTTTAAGTGGTTGTCCCAAGCTGTTTGCAAAGAGTAATTAGTTTTGTGGCTCGAAGGTACTTTGGCAGGAAAACATTAGAGTCATGTGGGAGTTGAACCTGTGACCTCACAGTTATGATCTGGTCTGTCTGACAGCCTGTCAACCCGATGGGAGAAAAGAACATGTGGGAAATTGTTTAAAAATAGTTTGGGATGAATGTGAAAATGTGGTTTTGAACGTGGAGTTTGCTCATGTTGTTAGAATGATGTTTTTGGGTGGTTGAGGTGTTGTTTTAGCAGTGGTGTGACCCAGGATCTGTCAACTCACTGGCTGTGTGTTTGAACAACATCACAGTCATTAGTTGGTCTGAAGAGAGTGAGAGACACCAGATATTTCCCATAAATCATTTGGGTTTGGTCAGATGTGAAATCAAGTTGTTATCAGATGGGAGGCATTTCCAAAATCGGACCTGGATAGAGTCACTGACACCTCAACTGTCCCGTCTGCAGTTCTGTTGATCAGCACTTTGCTTTTGCCCTGTTTGAGACATGATGTAAGGATGATTATAATGTCCGAGGGTTGATTTGTACAAAACTTTCATCAGGTGAGTTATCCAAAGTTATCTGTGGATATTCATGGTCCTCAGAGGAGAGTTTTCTTGATGATTTTAATGACCCTCTGACATTTTCTCCAGCACCACCAACAGGTCCAAGTTTCATTTTGTAGTCAAGAAAATGATCAAAACTTAATTTTCAAAATGCTGCAGTTAGCGTTGCTGCATTTAATGTGTAATGATCTTAATGAGAAAATAAGAGTGGCAACTCTTTTACCTTGTGACCCATAAAATCAGAGCTCTGTCTATCTCAAAAGTTCATCACTGGTTTCATATGTCTGCCAGTTATGACCAGTTCTAAAAAAAGCAAAGATTAGGGGCAATCTGGAAAAAAAAAAAATCAACATAATTTTGTATAATTTTAAGGTTTTTTTCTGCTTATCCATCCTCTTAATTGTCATGTGAGAGACACCTCAAAGGATTGTGAGGCCTGTGGGTAGCCACCAGGACAAGCTGGCAGGGTAGGGTAAATTGTACCCTTGTGGAAGCTGCTGTCTCAGTAGTGGTGTAGGTCCCTGAGGGCTAGCAAACTGCTGCCAAATCTGGTTCACCTAGATACTCTGCTCTAAGGCCTACTGCACTGCCTGGCCAAACAGCTCTTCTGGAACTACAAGGAGAATGTGAAAGGCCCTTTGGCTTGGCTCAGAAAGTTGGGATTGGGCCAGTAATGTCTGGCAGCAAGTCATGATAAGTATTGACATTAGCTTACCAAGCTCACTGGTCATAAGGGCGAACGGCTGCAGAGATGCATCACTGAGGCTCTGGGCTGAAGCATCCATGCTGGAGGATTGCAGGGAATGAGAAAGGGCTACTATCAGGGAGCAAAGAGCGTGTCAAGTACAGCCCTTGCATTTCAGTACATCATAGCATTTCACTACAAAGTCATCTGTAATGCAACACTGTGGCCTGGGACAACAAGTGTCAGGTCTCAGGACCTCATTGGTTGACACAGTGAGTGGAGACGATAGATGGATTTGCAGTTGGCATCTCGCCTAGTCTATAACTGCTGGCATTTTGCAGACAATGCCTTGCCATTTCTTGTATGATGACAAAGAGATTTAGGATCTGGTCATTTGTGAAGCTCCTAAATGTATAGCTTGGAGGGCATCACATAAAAATGGAGGGAATTCACTAATAGTTGCTGCAAGCAGAGCTTCATCAAAGCCTCAGTGTGCCAGCTCCATATAGACCACTGGTTTAACTGTGTCTGGGGCAGCCTGCCAGCCTCCCCTGCACTTGTTGTCCACTTGTTGAACAGGAAGGCGGCATGGTGGCGCAGCAGGTAGTACGCGTGCCTCACAGCAAGAAGGTCACCGGTTCGATTCCTGGGTCAGGCGGGGCCTTTCTGTGTGTGGGTTCTCTCCTCATGTGAAAGAAAACAAGACATTAAGTGTTGTAACCCACAGACCAAAAACATTAAGTCTAAATTGTCTAGGTGTGAATGTGAGAGTGAATGTGTGTTTGTCTGTGTGTGTTGCCCTGCAGTCGGCTGGTGACCAGCTGGGATAGGGTCCAGGCCCCCCCCCAAACCCAAAAGGGATAATTGGGGATGAAGATGAATGAATGAATGGTGGAAGCTTCTACTCCTCCATGCCCTGGTCCATCCGTGCAAAACTAGACAAAGACAGGGCATTCTCATCCTATCCTAGTGGTGCAGGGGTCCTATCCACCTGCACCTGGCTGAAGGTTAAGGAGCAAATCTTTAATCTCAGCAAACTCTGAGTCTAATGTGTCAGCTGTAGCTGCTTAACAGTCTGCTTTCTTGCCCTTTTCCTAGGTGAGGCACACTCAGTTGGGGAGTGACTTGGCCCCCTCCATGCATTTGAAGCTATACCAGGTGGAGGCAGCTGGCATTCAAGCTGCCATCCTTCCGCCTCAGCTAGTAGGGCTAACATCAGTTTCTGCTGCATGAAACTGTAATTCATGCACTGACAGCCAGGTCTGACAGTCAGTGCAGGTGAATAACACAGAGGCCTGTGGGGCATTCTTCATGGCCATCGGTAGCTACCAGCTGAGCCATGCAGGATCAACAAATGTGACCCTAACAATGGTGCTTTTCTTATGTTTATGTGTGTCTTCTGTTATTCCTTTTTCTCTCTCTCACCTTACGTATTTATTTATTTTTTGCACAAGAGAAATAAACAGCCGGCACCTACTATTCTAAATCAAGCTTGCCCATCACTGTAAGCACAAACACTTAACTCCGTGACAATAACCCTCAAAGGAGGCCCAAAAATAGGCTCCTATAAAAAGCCTAACTCATCTGAAAGCATCTGAAAGCATGAGTTGAACATGAGTTGATATGCACTTGATGTTTTGCAATATCCATAAGATAATAACAATAGTAAAACTATGTTTTTGTGGCACATTTCAAATGAAATGTGTATGTCTCTGTGTTTTATTGCAGGTCCTGTATCTTCTACAGAGCGTGTATGGATATCCCCAGAGGCACAGAGCTGCTGGTTTGGTACAATGATTCCTACACTTCCTTCTTCGGTATCCCGCTGCAGTGCATCGCTCAGGACGAAAACTGTGAGAGAACACTGCTTTTTTTCTGTCTTTCTTTCTTTTTTCTCGGCTTCTCTTTGTTGGAGTTCTCTGTTTATCGTTAATCAGCATCAGCTTCAAAATATGAATATGATATCTCCAAAAATAATCCTTGATTTTATGGACTCATGCGAAAGAAAACATTACATTGTCTCTTCTAAAACTCCAACAGGTCACAAGTTTGATTTCCCAACTGCTGTAGTATGTCTTGCTAAAGTGTCCTTGAGCAAGAAAGTGAATTTAGTGAATTTCCCCGGTATGCAATCAATAAAGTTTGTCTTATCTTAGCTGAATAGTTAGGAAAAAGTAAAGCAAGGCACTTTACGCTGATAAAATCACCAGCCAAATGTTTCAGATGTAAATGTGACTGTAAAATCTATGCTCTGTCTCTGCAACTGGTCTGTGTGCAGGAAAAAAGCTGCAGTTTTCTTTGGATGGTGCTCTAATTTTATTACCGGCAGTATTTAAACTCTTAGACTGGAGAAAAGAAAGCTTTTGGCCCGCCACAAAAACAAACGCAGTGAAGGCAGGTTTTTCACAAACTTGCCACTGTCTGATTTATTTGTCTGACCAACTGAGCCAGTCAAAACAAGACTGGAAGAAGTCTGTTGTTTGCTAAAACATAGGCACTCTGTGGCCTGGTGTCGTCGTGCTGCCCCTCTCTCTCCTCGCTGTAACACCAACGTTTTCGATCCAAACTTTGCATCCTCTTTTTCGGCAAACAAAAGTGCACACATATGCGAGCCTACATCTTTTGACTGGGACTGTCCGTTTTAGTCCATCTCATGTCTGATGATTCATGAAAACCTCATAACTCCAATTTGGTGATGTTCATGTTTTGACTCAGTCTTAGTCCACCTGGTTCTTGTTTGGGTTGGCAGTTTTCAGGGTATGTTACAAAATCAAATGACTCATTTTGAATAAATATATTACTTTTCTGGCAAGAGTTGAAGAAGACTCCTGTCGAAACGGCTCATACAATGACTAAAAGGAGCAGTTTGTGTTTTACCGTCACTTGTTCAGGCTCTCTGTTCATGTGTTTTTTTTCTAAATCTTGGAGTCTCTTCTAGTTTCTGACTCTTTACTATTATTGTGTGTCTGGCAAAATATTCATGTATCTTAAATTTTAGTTTAGTTTAAGAGTCACAAAATGGTCTTAACTCTTTTTGTCAGAATTTGTCTGATGAAAATTGAATTTCCTTAACAAAGACTAAGCTTTATTGTATGTAAAAATGCAGGCATGCATAATGCTCCCTGTTACATTCAGCTGCTCGCCTTACTCACTGATTAGACTTAAATGACCATGTATTTATTTGTAAAACAGTCTTGAAAGGTTTTATAAACATTAGACTGCTTATAAACAGATGCTAGTATGACATTCAAAGTCGAGCTGTTTGGTGAAAGTTTCCTCAGAGTTGGCATTTTGGTGATTTCAGCTGGTTGAAATGTCCTTGAATGCTGGTGAAGTTTTTCTTCGTCTCTCAGTTAGTCACAGTCCATTTTTTTTTTCTGTCTTTCCTGGCCTTTGTCTCTTCTTTCTTCCTCCACCTCACTCCACTCAGTCCGTCCTCTCTATTTCTGTCACTAATTTATTTTTGTTTATATCTCCCCCAGTTTTCTGCTCAGTCAGCCTGTTTATATCTTTTCCATTCAAACTGTTTTTCTGTGGATTTGACAGAGTAACTCCCTGCAGGGGGAAAAAACAAACTTGGACTCTTTTTTTCTCACACAGTTATGGAGCTAAAAAACAAAACATGAAGAAGGAGTTTTAATCTTTGGAATCTAAATTGAAATGAATTGAATTAGGAGCTCATCTTTCACAGAGTCGCAGTTAAATGAGATCGTGCTGATTGCAAATTAGAGACGTTTGGCCACAAACTGGTTTGTTTTACAGATGGAACGACTCTTTTACATGACATCGTTCATCATGACAGGACTGTGGCAGCTTCTGCACACACATGCACGCGCGCACACACACACACTCACACACACACACACACACATTTGTATTACTATGCTTAGGAGGACCTGTTCTGCCAGTACATTACGAACAAAACCTTTTTCCTAATTGAAACAAAAGAAGTGTGACCCACATTAGCTGTGTGGCTGAAGTGATGGGCATGTCTGTTGATTTGTACAACATGTTAACAGAAAATAAAATATTTTGACAATCACAGGATCGATTGAGATGAAATGACTTTGGTGATCTTTTGACTTTTAGCAGGTCTAAATCTCTGTTTGTTCAGCACTTCAGTCCATGAAAATAATTACTTCATTTACCTAACTGATAATTTTTATATGCCCCAAATGTTATCACATTGCCTACATATTAAAGCTAATATATGTAGTGTAATCTGCACACTGATGTCTGCCGGAGTGTGTTTGTTACTAACTGGCTGAAATACTTCAGTCCCTGTTTCATATGGTAATACTGTGTGTAAGCTGAAGTAATGTGGTGTGGCAGAGTGAAGAATCCAGGGCTCTATCAGTTTGAGATGGATGATTTTTGCTGTCAATTTGTTCATCATTTGAAGTCCAGCACAGCAAACTAAAATCCTGTGCTTCAACTAACAAAAACTCAAACAATAAAAGTCGCCAAAATGTCCTCATTAACTGTATAGGTGACTTAAATTGTCTTTATCCCTGTAGTCCTCAAAAATATGGCTGTACAAAACACACATTTCTCCACACAGATACATTGCATACCTACACACACTGGCAGAAGGCAAAGAAAGACTGGAGAATTTGCTTTTGCTTGTTGACATCCAAATGAAGTGAAATTAGATTATGCTTCTTTTGTACAAACTGAAAGACAGCAGCTCTGCTCTAAATTAAGGACATTTAGCTACTAACTGCATTTGGGTTTTCCGTGGCATTGTTATCTGCTGATTGTGCCCACAAAGGATGAGTGTGATGTCAAAACTCTGCCCTGGAGACGGCAGAACTGTGACTTTGTGTCCTCAGTGGAGCAGACATTTAAAGTTTTGACCTTTATTAGTGCAGAAAGCCAACAGAGCACATTCAGACTGGAAACTGTCCCATAGAGCCACAGTTCTCTGTACTCTGTACTCTGTCCTGTATTTGGGTGCTACAATGTGCACCCTGCCAGTGACAGAAATTCAGCATGTCAGAACCCATTAATTGTCTATCAATGAATTTGGCAAATCCCAAACCTGCTGCATGAAGATAATACTGTTCTGTGACATTTTACAGTAAGATAAAGAAATAATTGATGTGTAAAAACAGCAGAAGAGGTGTGTCAGTATGCCTGCCATCCATTGAATTAGTCAGTTTGCTTCATTATCAAAGAAAAAAACGGAAAGATTAAAGGGAAATGGGTTAAAATTGTAAAATAGATCCTTTTGACTGGCATCCTCTCTCTTGTTATAAACACACCACGCCTGACCTTGAAGCCACAGGAGGCAGAAGTGGAGCAGCTGGTTCATTGAGACTATTCATTTCCAGTAAAACTTGTAACACACCAGGCAGCTTTTTGAACAACATAGATCATCAGTGTTCTGGCAATGAGCACTGACCTGGGTCACATGTTCAGAATTTAGATTCCACTGAGATCCACCATTTGAAATGCAGAAACACCTTACATGTTACCTCAGTGAACTTCGGAGATGTTCATCGGGACATAACAGCTTAACAGAAATCATGCAGCATTTAGGGAGACACACAAACGTACCGGTGATTAAAGGTACACTCATGGTTGAATTTCTAGATGTAAGCTCAATAATTAAAGACCAGAGCAGGGTTTTAAGAAACCTTAGTTAAAAAAAAAAATATTCAGGCCAATAAAGCCTCAATGTTTAAACCATGTTATGGGATCATGGAAACAATTCATTAAAATAATTATATATAATGCAGTTAGAAATTCAACAAACAGTAATGGATGGAACAAATCCTCGTTCACCAAATGGGAACAGAGAGGAAGACAAAATGCTTTTGTTGCACTTGTTCTAATTTAGATTTAAACTGAATAAGATGAAACTAAAGAAGTTCATTCAAGACTGAATCCAGAAAATTAAGGGAAAAATAATGTAAAGAAATTCTAGCTGGAATAAGCCTGAATAACAACTTTATAAAGACGCCAATAAAATTGACAGTAATGTTTCATTCATTTAAGTAAATTCAAATGCACACACACACACGCACACACACGCGCGCGCACACACACACACACTCCTTTAAACACACATTCTCCTGTACACGTGCTTACATACACATACAAGAACTCATAAATACACACAGAACATGAGCACTCACTCACACACATACACACACACACACACAATAAAGACAAACAGAGAACACATTAGAGCCAAACCACACGCCAGTACACAACAGAGAAAACACACACACCCTCCCAACACACGCACACACTATCAAAGCACACACACCCTGTGGTTGTTTACTCATGCACGTTCCATCCAATCACAGCCTGTCGGCTTGACGCTGCGCAGCCCGGCCGCTGCCTAACAACAACAACATGTGCACTGACAGAAAAGGAAAAATCTGTCTCCTCTTCATATATGTCCTCTTTGTCTCTTCATCCTTCTTCTCCTCTACTTCTTTTCCTCTTCTTTTCCTTTCATCCTCTGTAACACATTCTTCTGTCTTCCTCTCCATTCTCATAGCTATTTGTACCCCAGCATGTAGGAACATAAGATAAAGACGAAGAGGTAAAAACCAGCGAGCGAGAAGTGAGAACAGGAGAGAGTAAGAGAGAAGAAGAAAGGAGGGAAAAGAAACTGGTAGAAGACAGGAGAGATGAAGGCAAAGGAAGAGGGAAGAGACAAGTAGAAGTAGAGGATGATGGGAGAGGAGACAGGAAAAACAAAGAAGATATAAAAAGAGACACAAGTGGACAGAAAAGTGTGGACAGACAGAGGAGAGGAGAGAAGTATGGTTAAAAGAAATAGAGAGGGAGGGATGAGTTCAGAGGAGGACAGGACGGAGAGTGGAAAAATATATGTGAAGGAAGAACAGCAGACATTTTGTCCACCTCTGCAGTAAACTCCTCTGTACTTCGTATTCACATGTCTTCTTTATTTGACAAATTATTGTTGCTATTATTATAATTACCTGTATTGATTTTATGAGACTTTATCATCTTTGGTAACTTATCATCATCGATTACTAACAATGCTTTGGCAGTATGGTCTAAAATATACTTCATAGAACTAAAGAGCAGAAGACAGAGACACATTTAGAGGAAGCACAGACACAAACAGGGGAGTCTCTGGAGTCAAAGTCAAACTTTTTCCTATTACACTTTTATTGATGTCAGTATAACAATACATGTATAAATGTAGAGTACAACCGCAGAGCCAAACTGGCAATGAATGTATGCTACCAACCAAGTATTGTGTGTATATCAAAGTCTGATCTGTCTGCTTCGTCGTCTTCTTCTGTCCCATCGAGCTCCATCATTGTCCAAAAACTATTGAAACACATCAATGAGCCAGAGTTTAGCCCCAATGCAATATCATTACCATACACTGACTCAATGTAGTTTATTTTCAATCAAGACCAAAGAGCACCAAATCAGGATTAATTCACTGATGAAAATAATTCCCAACAAATGCACAGCATGATTGAAAATATAGTATTAAAGTATAACATAACATTTTGTGATCAATGTGTTTGTGTTCCATGTTCAGTCATGTGTGCAACTTATCCAGCTCTTTGTTGTTTGTTCCTCTAAGTAGTGAGTAAAGATCATTTCAGTTCTGCTCAGATTGTAAAAGAATCTTTTGATTTTCAGGACATAAAAGTTTATTTTCTCCAGTCTGTGTCCACACATGCTTTTCAGGAGGAGTGTGACTCCATCCCACAATCTGAAAATGATTCATGATCAATTTTGTGTTTTCTGCAGAGCTTTTAGACTTCATTGTGTTGACAAGTGTAATGTACATGCTGTCAAACCGAATGACAAAGAGAAGCAGATATAAACAGAAAATAAAACACAGGATGGGCTGGGAGAGGTCGTCATGTGGTTCTCATTAAGGAGAGGAGGAGGAGGAGGAAGAGTGTTAAAATGAAGCTTGAACTGATAGAGGCAGGCTGATGCAGAGATCGAGGGTGATACTCCACCCAAGTATCAAACACTCACTGCCTTTTGGCTTGAAAAGTTGCTTTTAAAACTTTGCACTTGCTCCATCATTGAAATCAGAGTCTGTGGTCAGTTTGTATTCATGTCACACCTCTATGGATGAGAACACACCCTTTACAAAGAAAGAAAATACAGACTCTGCAAACTGCATCTGCATAATTCTCCCATTTCGATGATGCATTTCATGCTCAGCCCAAACTGTATTGACTTGCATTTTTTGTATGTGCGATGTTTGTTGCAAAATGAATTAAGTGTTGGCGAGCGGCGCGTAACGTGGGCGTCAATAGTGCCGTCGGGCAACTTACAGATGGTGTAATTATCTCCTCATAAGGTTATTAGAGAATCAATGGAGCCTGGTGGCCTGATGGCAGAGTTGAGCTGATGAAGGATGGAAAACGGTTATGATGACTCCACTGCAGATGTACAGCACGGCAAAGTTAGAGAGAGGAAAATAAAAACAAAAGCAAAGACAACATAGTCTTCATGGATTAGTGCATGGTATGTTCAGAAATATGAAATCCAAACACTCAGATGTACAGCGGGTCCTAGAGAAGCAAAGTTGTTCTAAGAGGTGTTGGACTGGTTTAACGTGGTTATTAAAAGAAAAGAAAAATATAGTGGCTCTTCTATACTGGCCCCTCAGAACGCTTTCTACCTGAACGACAAAATAATGAACCAAAGCTAAAGCTAGTTTTGGAAAGTGCAAGTTAGATGATTCCACTTCCTGCCAGTCTATATGCCAAGTTTTTCCAAACAAACCAGCTTTACAGAATGAAAAATGAAACCATCCACAGTGAATTAAAGTAGGACAAGCCCTTTTTATGTCATTTGAAACATAATGAAGGATTATGAAGTCCAGGTCTGTCAGTTGGTCAGACCACAGAACAGAACACAGTTGAATTCTGGGTCAAGTGAGGACAGCTGGCATCAGCTGGTTCAACCAAAATCTAATTTACACACTTTTATACAATGTGTTTTTTTCCTGTTAATGTCATTGTACTTGACTGTTTTATTCACCAGCAACACTTCTGTGTCCTATATCTGTTCATCCACCCGGCTTAATACATTTATCTTGCCTTCTTCCATGTTCATATTTTTGTTACAAAGCACTTATCAAAGCAGAACTAACAGAAATAAGAAGTGTCTCACAAAACACATTCAATTATGAGCACAACATAAAAACCTTAAGAATAAATTACGCAAAGGATGAATGTATAATAATTAAAACAAAAATTGAAATAAAATATAGACTGAGTTTAGCTCAAAGTAAGCCTGTTTTTAATGTTCTTACACTAGTTCTAATGCTAGTTGTGGAAATAGTAGTAAGCAATTGTAGAAGCCAGAGCAGAGGTATTAAAATAATAATAGCAGTATTCTTATAGTATCCATTGTCATCGTAGTAGTAGAAGTGCAGAGGTAATAATAATAATATTAAGAGTAGCAGCATCATTAACAATAGTAGTAGCATCAGTAACAGTAGTAGTAACAGTTGACATTGTAGTGGGTTTGTCCAAGTAAATTCTACGGGACTGCTATCATGTGGTAACACCCCCCCCCCCCGGAAAAAAGAAACAGGCAGGAGGCCCCGCTTGGGCCCTGAAATGTAACCATAGTTTGAGAAACATTTCTGTGGTCAGAGAACAGCATGTCACTGTAACTGTACTACCAAACTCCAAACAGCCTAACTAGACCCATAATAAATTCATTCACTGGTAGTGGGAGCTGCATTTTGCCCCGGGCTAGCCACGCGGATCTGGCCCCAGTTAGGACATTATGGCTGGCTTTCTGGTTCCATCACAACAGCAAAATCAGAATTACTTGTATTCATCCAGCACAGCACACAGACAAAAATGTGTCCAGATAAAACATAGACTTGTAGAGGGCCACCTCAAAAGTTGTCCAGCAGGAGAGCTGCTAGTGTTCTGGCCAGAGCTAGATGCCCTCCCATCAGCAGCACAGCTTCTTTCATCCACTGTCACCAGACACATGTTGGGTGCCTTTAAAAAACACAGATATTTTGGCCTGAATTTCAGACATTTTGGATTGATGTTTGTCCATCTTTGGTTTGAGAAAGATTACATTCAGAATTTGCTCTTGTTTGGAAGCTTTTCTTACACTTACAGTAATGTGACAAGCTGTAGTCACCTCAAGTAATGTTGTCCTCTCTTCACCTGTCTCTCCTCTGCTCTGCTCCCTGAATCTGTCCAGTGATAGCAATACAGGGAAGGGTCGCTTGGCTACCTTAACACACACACTCACACACACACACACACACACACACACACACACACAGAGCAGCGAACAACAAGTCTTAACCAATGTCATGAAATACGGGGAGAGAGTTGAGGGCAGTGGAAGGGGAAACACTGCATTCTCTTGAAACCACCAACTAACTGCTTCACCAAATAATTTCTGTCTTTTCATTTTTTGTGTCCAGTAAATGTCCCAGGCACAGTGGTAGAGGCCATGACCAGGCAGGAGTCTCTCCAATCCTTCAGCAAGAATGGCAAACCCTCCTCGTCTTCCTCCTCCTCCACCCCCACCGCCGCCCTCATGCGCTCCATGGTCTTCCCCCACTCCCCCTGCTCTCGGAATTTATCCCTCTTGGACAAGGTCGGGGTCGCGGTTCAGTCGGACTCCAGTTTCGGCCAATTGGGGTCAAAGAACCAGCGGATCCTTGCGAGCCCAACCTCCACCAGCCAGCTGAGCAGTGAATTCAGTGACTGGCATCTGTGGAAGTGTGGCCAGTGCTTCAAAACCTTCACCCAGAGGATCCTGCTGCAGATGCATGTCTGTCCGCAGAATCCAGACAGGTAAGACAGCATCTATTAAGATTATTTCTGTATCAGTGCTGATGCTGGATAAACCCCCTACGTGGAATATCACAACCAGAGAACTATTAGAGACAAAAGATGGTTTTCTTGATTTTTTTCCTTCCATCGGTTCCCACCAGAAACATTTTAATAAGGACAATAATTTTTAAACATTAGACTCGTTAGCTGTTCCGATGAGATGAATTATTGTGTAAGAAAATGTTCCCAGTGTAAGTTTATAGTTCCAAAAAAGTTTGAATCATCCATCAAATTTCTCAACAGAATCACCAGATCAAGCCAACTGTGTTGTATTCACACTGTTGCAATAGTCCAGAGCCCAATACATTGCATTGTATTTAACTTTTGTGCCCCATTGTGGAAATTGTTGATTACAAAATATTCAGACTATGATGCATAAGCTGTTTTATTGGCTGTTTCTGAGCTTCAAAATGAAGACCACATCAAGATTTTTGCTGCTAAGAAAGCATTATGGATAAGTGAAATTTGTATATATAACATAGGCAGCTATCGATTCCCAAATATTTTTATTATATTATATTTTAATATAAGACTCCAGCTAGGTTTAGAATTGTTTCTGTAACTTCTAAAGGTTTAAGAGAATAAAATTATGGAATCATGGAAGCAAAATTGATACTTGTACAACTTCAGTACCTGTATATATTTTGTAATAAAGCCAGGAATACTCATATAGATTACTCATTAATACACTGAACGTGAGACAGCATTCGAGTTTTTAAAACCTCTTGTTACAGTTTTTCAGAGGCAGCTGACGAGCCGGACATTCAGCTGAAATTTACGACTTTGGTTGTCTCATAATCACACCATTAGTGCGTGACAGAAAGTGGGAGTTTGTGGATAAGCTCGAAAAGAGTGTAAAAGTGTTTAGAGAGTGTATAACATCTGCCAACTTAATTATATACAGCATGGATGGAGGAAGGAGGGAAGAAGAGGAGATTTGTGTGTATTTGTGTGTGTGTGTGTGTGTGTTGGGTGGACAGAGGATGTATTGGAAATTTTTTGCTTAGCTTTATTTTTTGCGGGGAGAGTCAGAGCGGCGTATAAATCAGTGCTGTGCGTCAGTGAGAAATACCTCGCCTTACGGTGACGGGGCCAGGAAAACAGATGCCACTTATTCAATAAACTAATACTCATAGGGAAGAAAAATGTGGGCTGGATATGGAGGAGGGAGGGAGGGTCGATGTGGAGCTGCCTGTCAATAGGAAGGTTTTATGGGACAGAGGAGCAGATAAAATTCAGCTGAACAAGCCAAACAGACCTGAGTCCTGGAGCTCCAAGGCTGCACTGTACCTAGCACTGATGTGGACTGGAGTTAGACCAGTAAGCCCATCGCAGCATCACTCAAAAAAGCTCAAGTCCTGTTCTAGCCCCAGCCAGACAACATATTCTCAACGGCTTCCACTTGAATGTTGATGATACTGAACAATATGGAAAGGAAAAAAATCATATTCCCATTATTTTTGCAGATACTGCGATTTATTGATATGATTTGCAGGCCGTGGCATCTCTGTAGCACCACAGCGCTTCATTTTGTGACCGCTTTTAAAAAAGTCACACCTCCTGACATTTGGATATTGCACATGACCATATTGCGATTAGTTGTTCAGGCATTTGTTGATGATTCAAATTGTCATTGTCCAGAGAACCACAATATTACAAAGCTGTAGGAGGGTAGACCCCCAAAATATTCTAATCATCAGTCTAAACTGGGAAGTCAGATCAACTTCTGATGAAATTTGTCATGTACAGCCTTTGCTCTGGCATGTTCCCATTGAGAATATTCTTTATTAGTGTTTCTAAGAAGCAATTATAGCAGTTATTTTGCAAGCATTCAACAACCACAAATCCCATGAACCTAAGCCACAGGCAAACATGGAAGCACTGTGAAAACCTCATGGAAGCTTTAGTTGTTAAGCTAAAACACCACACTCCTTTATCTAAGACTCTTCGTGTTTTGGTCTTCAGTTAGTGACAGTTAGTTAGTGTTAATGTAAAGGAGCCACAAAACAAGGAGGTTCAGGTTGAGGTTGAGGAAGTCTTACAGGTCCTTTATGTGAGAAGTGTGGTCCTGTTGGAGTCCTGCAGGTGGTTCTAGTAGTGGTTTAGTGTGTGGTCATTGAGGAGCAGCTTGGAGTCTTGTAAGGAGTTCTGCTTGTTCTTTAGGTGGTCATGGCAGTCACTGAGGAGTCCTTAAGATCATTCAGGAGTATCTTGGGAACCTAGAGGAGGCAGGTAGTAATAGAGGAAGTTGTACAGTCTTTTGGGTGATTCTAATGGTTATTTAGGAGGTTGTAGGAGTCCTTTCGGTGGTTTTTGTGGTCCTCAAGTAGGTTTTAGATGGTTGAACATCCATGACAAGGAGCATTGATGCTGTTACCACATCAACACCCTTTTTGTTCGTTTCTACTAGAATTAGTCATCTAACTATTATTTTTTAGACATTACACCAGTATAGCTGCTCTGAGTATAGGAGTCTGGCTTTTCATCCATTTGCCTCTCTCTCTTTCCCTTCTTCCCTTCCCCTCTCATTCTCCCTCTCTCCCTTCATACATATTTATTGATGTTTACTTGATGGGAACATTTGGAGTTGAAGACTGATGGCTCTTTATATCAGCTTCAAAAAAACACCACACACCTCCTCTCAGCTCCATCTCTTTTAGGTTTGTTTTTTTTCTGCTGAGTGTTTCTTTTTCAGAACTTTTTCGTCTTCCGTGTCATTTTTCCCCCTCTGTGTCATTTCAACAGAATCCATCATCACAAGAGCAGTTTGTTTACGTCAATGAGGCCTTGGAAGTGCTTTCGCTTCAGTTTTAAACTGGTGTCGGGATGCAGGATACTGTTTAACTTTTGTGATGGTGATGAGTGATGAATCAGGGAAAAAGTCAGAACAACAATGGACTACGAAACCAACGCAATATAAACCGCTGCAATGAACACAATTAATAACCACTGCTGTTATGATTGATGTGTTTACTGCACTGGTGTTTGAAAGAGTCATTAGTGCTTTTACTGAAAATGGGGTATTTTTTGCTAAGCACTTTGATCTCCAGTGTTCACAATTCAGGTCTCCTTCTGGTGGCTGATGTTGTTTATGAATAAAGCATGTATGTGTATATGGATATAATCACGCTTGTTTATCAAGGGACAGAAAGTTTCTAGCTGATTGAAAGTGTGTATCATCGTCGAGTTGACTCTATAGAGGAATTAAATGTTCATTTTGTCATTTGTTTTTACCATCTAGCAATGCCTCGTCAATGATTTGGCCTCAGCACATCATTGTTCTTCAGTTTTTCCAGTGATGCATTAAACATTCAACATTCTCTATTACTTGTGTAAGGACTACGATAATCTCAAATGAGTAATGTGGTGCATTAAATGTTTAACTCTATCACTGGAAAATCTTAGAAACCCTGAACTAAGACAATTAACAAGGAAATACATTTTCCCACTAATGAGCCTGAAAAAGCTTTTGATTTTGATGTTTTCTTGTATGTCAGTGATGTTGGATTCATTCTCATGATGATATTTTCATTTAATAATGCTTGAATTGTCTTAAGAAACAATGTTTGGTGGAGCTTGTGCTCTGAGAATATACAGAATAATAAGGAGCATTTAGGCCTCCATTAAGAGTCAGATTTTGCATTAATTGCAGAGTAAAACATGCACATGTACAATACAATAATGACAAAATATCTGGGACTGGCAGCAAAATGTGCAGTGTTACTCAAACACAAGTAAAATATACTTCAAGATGACCCCTTCTTTACATGCAACCTTTGGCTTATTCAGGTGAAATAACAGGGAAGTCTGATCAAATGTGACAGTGCAAAACGTTGCCATGAGGTTCCTCCAGAATAGCAGCAGTTTCAGGACTTTTAGTGTTGACATTGGTGTTTTCCACCTACGCCTTTGGGATTCCAGTGTGGCTTCCAGCATGCTAATTAACATCCACAGTAGAACTTCCAAAGACACTTAACAGTGAGTCATCACCACTTATCCAATCTTGGTTAAATATTGTTTATCTACCAAAAAAAATGTCTGTCAGTTTTCATTGAAGTGAGCATTTACTGAAGGTCATTTGTTGAAGGATTGTAGTTGAGTCCAGTTAGCCTTCAGTGATCGACTCTAATGATCTGCTTTTTCGTGTTGTGTTCATATTTTAAGCTTGATTCACAAGCAGGCAGTTTTGTTCCTCGTAAGGGAAGAGTCACATTACGAAATGATGATGATGATGATTGAAGTTTGACACATTAATAGACTGGATCAACTTTTATAAAGTTTGAGTGATGGACTATATTATAATATATAATATATTTATAGTCAAGACGGTGTTAATTACATCATCTACTAGTCTTTCTCAGGGATTGTTAAATGATTTTAGTTGAGCTTTTCTCTGCTGGGCTAACTGCTCAACTCACTGGTAGTTTTGAGATGTGAGGAGCATTGTTGATATTCAGCAACCTCTGACTGAAGTGTATCCATATAGAGTTAAATCTAATCTAAACCTGCAAGGCTCACTTGCCGCTCTGTGAGCTGAGAAAATTCACAATAACACAATTAACTCAAAATGTTTGCATGTCAGGCTAAAACAAGACTGTTTCTCTTTGTTGCTAAACAGTTGACATTTAGCAGATTTATCACCCAACAGTGAGGACATATTTGCATTTAACACTAACACAGATGTGTGTTGTCCCTGCTGGACTCACAGATGTGTTGAGAAATGACTTTATTCTTTTTTCAGTGTGTAGCCGAAGGAGTAACTAATAATGATCCATCACTTTGATGGACGGGCTTGTAGAAATTCCTTCAAAGTCTATTTGTATCTGTCATGTTTGCCACTATAATAAAAACCTACTTTGTGTTACATCTGCATACGAGTGCATTTAACGTGTTTTAGTAGAGCTCTGTGTAATGCTGTTAGTAATATAAATTTCCCATTTTTCTGTTTCAGTTGCTGTATTGGACCTGATTTTGTTTAATTTGTATTTTTTTGATGAATCTATTTATTTAGTTTTAATGTTATGGCATTTTATTTTTAAAGCATGACCGACTGGCTCAGATATCACCTCTTGCCTTTTGTTGTATTTTACTGTGACTGGGTCCAGTTACAGTTGTTACAGCCTGACATGAGCCTCAGTGCCTCCATTTGGTGCCAGAAGACCCTTCACATGTTAAAATGTATGGCAACGTATGGTAACATATGTATGGTGAGATAATAAGCTCTCCTTAATGACTGCAATTTCCTCATAAGCTATAATACCCATAATCCAAACAAACAAAAACAAGGCACTCGCTGTGATGACATGATAGTGGCTGTTAGCTTGGTTTTTTGTTCTGGCCTCACTTGATGAGTTCAGCTGTTGATGAGACATAATGTGAGTTTTCTGCTTTAATAGCTCAGTCAATACAGTCAAAGAGAGAGAGGAAGAAAGAGAGAGGGAAACATGGATTCGGTGGAAAAGACAGAGCGAGAAGCAGATGAAGGAGTTTCATGTGTTTGTATGGGAGTATACCAGTCATTTTATTTGTGCACGTGTCTGCTCATGTACATACAGTGTGTGTGTGTGTATGTGTGTGTGTGTGTGTGTGTGAGTGTGTGAGTGTGTGAGTGAGTGTGTTCAGAGAGCCATTGATTGTGTATTGATGAGGCGGGAGCAGTGATTTATAGCTGCTGGTCTCGGGGGAATAATGTCTTCATACGCGGCGGACAGAAGAGTCGTCCTCACAGCACAGATATAACTCCATATGGATTAGACGACTCCATACGGGTCAATCAACACACTTCATTCTGCATCACTGCATGCTGCAATCACACACAGACTCACTGCGTCCAGGCTCAACTTTAAGGCTCAAAAACCTCTTTCTGCTAAGGACAATGTTTGACCTACAGGGCACACGAATGCACTGTGTCTGTGATGCTTCTTGCAAATTGTTAGTGATCCAGTGTTGTTGTGTTTTCAGTTTTGTTCATTCCACAATTTCTGTTTCTGCAAATCTCAGTGATAACTTACATTTTCCATTACGCAACCAAACTGCTACTGAGGCAAAGTCCTAATAGATGATGTACATATTCAAATAGAAATGATGCTTACCCCTCACCTTACAGGTATATTGTTTTTACTAGCTTCTGGGTGTCAGTGATGTGTTGTACAGATTATGTCAGCCACAGATAATACTTACTTTTTGGTCTTTTTATGGGTTTGATTGATTAAAAGAATAGCATCAGCCTTATCCTTAGCTTGAAGTAAGTGTCAGTGTCTTGACACATGGCAGGACAAGTCAAATCACTTTACTATCAAGAAAATTACACTTGATTCAACAGAGTTCATCTAAAAAGTTGATTTGTGTTGGAAACAGTTGAAATTATCTATTGGAAAATTTTCATTTTTTTTCAGAAAATAAGATTTCGGACAGTGTTGTGACTTGTTCTGGTTACTCATATGCAACAACCAAACCTCCTGCTTCTCCACTCATGACCACCGTCTTGACCTCTGACCTCCCTCTGATGAAATGAAAACATCTATCTGTGCCAAGAAACTCCATTCCCATGTAGTCTTAATAACTGGAGCTGTGAGGAGCTGGCTGGCATGCAGTTTGGGTCTCACACACACATTCTGTCTTTTTCATCAGCTCATGTGTTAAAGGTGTGGACACACAGTGACACGTTGACACCGACTCTGTTGTTGTTACCACATGTTGTGTTGAAAGGCCACACAAGGTTTATTGTCCTGAGCTGCATTTCACAGATGTGTTGAAAATGACAAATTTTATAGATCATGCACACACACACACACACACACACACACACGGCAAACTGGGAACAACATGGCAGCCAGTTCTACTCTCATCGCCCTTCCAAACCAAGTATTATTAGTTTGCCTGTGAACCAAATCCAAGCGTCTATTTTATGTTTTTGTTAGCCTGTCGCTGTGTTGACTCTGAACATATGTGGCTGTCTGTGCTGTCAACAGACTGTAACACCATCAGACTGAATAACTGTGTGATGCTAATGGGCACCAAGAGAGATGTTGCTCAGTTAGCTGTCCAGTGCAACGGCCCAAGAGGAGCTGGCTTGTTTGTAATGGAGATTAGCAACAAAAGCAAAAATAGACATGTTTTATATCCTCAGCTGTAAGATCTCCTGAAGTATAAGTGAAAGAAAAAGTGAAGCAATCAGTTGATGAATATGCAACTATGTTGATAATAGACTTGGTCATGTTGAAGCACATAATCGAAAGATGTGCTGCAGAGGATGAGGATGTGCTTCTCTCCTCTGTTTCATATTGTTGTAAACTTGGACTGTTGGTGGACAAAAAAAAGAAATATGAATTTTCTGACATTTCATACAGTTACATATATAACAATAAATATGAGATATTTGTTACTTATATGTTTAAGTTGTAACTTCTTTTCTGTTGTATTTGGATGTTTGATGAAAAAGTCTAACTAGAGTCTCAACTTCAGAGGTTGCTGATTTGGTACCTGGAAATCTGGTTTGGGTGACAGAGTGACAGTGTTTGAGGACACCAGTACAGTCTTTTTTATTAGTAATCGACCAGAAATGTGTGCTTGCCTGTCTTTGACCCACGCAGTGTATTTGCAGATGTCGTTGTGGCAAAAGTTGAGCCAAAGTGGTGTTTTTTGCTGGGACCCGCTGCATCACGATCGTCGCTGTGTCAACACTGTTGTCTCATTGATGTGAAGGAGGGGACTTCACACTACGTTAATGGTACATGGACGCAGCCTACATATATGTTTGCGTTTGTGTGTTTTTCTATTTGTGCCACAGAAGAGACTCAGTGTCCTCTACATTTGAGGTAATGTGAGGATCTTTTACTGTCCTGCTTGTCTGTCATGGTTACAGCTAGAACTTGGGTTTAAGTTCAGTGAATTAGTCTGAGGGTCAGTTGATCTGAGAGCTGCAGGTTTTATGAGTATATACAATGTCCTAAACAATACAGTACAAATGCCCAAACCATGTGGTAATTCATGTACATGTGTGATTGTTTGCAACAATTTGCAGATTGTATTCATTTGTGCACATGAACATATTTGCGTGTGCTTGTATGTGCAAATATTTTGGTTGCATATGCACATACCTGTGTGCGTGTGGGTGTGTGTGGGTGCATGTGTGTGTGATGGAGGTGTTTATGCTTCACCTCCTCCTCCTCCTCTCTCCACTGTAATAAACAATAACCGGGCATTAATCTCCCGGCCTGCTGCCTTAATAAATAATATCCACACATTCATCAACTTAAACTATTCACAATCAATGCAGCTCTTCATAGAAAACCCACCTAATAAATAGTGGTGCGGCCCACTGAGGCGTGAAGTTATAGACCAGCCGGCTGATAAATGAACCGACCCCCACGGCGAGACGCCTTTTATGTGGAAAACTGCAAGTGAGAATTTTTCGATTTTATATTACACTATTTTACTCTTATTACTTTCCTGTGTGCGTGTGTGTGTGTGTTCTCGACATCCTCTCAGGGTACAGTAGGTGTTTGTGATTTATTGAAGTGGTGAAGATGTTGGTCTATTTGTTTTATTCTAGTTCTGGGGTGTTTACCTATTTGTAAGGTACTGATGTCAGAGTTTTGTCTTATTGGTTTCAGAATAAGAATCACTTTATTTTCTGACTACAGGCAGCACACAGGATTTTGTCCCAGTCGCACTACTGCCGCAGAAACAGGTTAACTAACACGGTAAAAGAGAACACAGTGATAAACAAGGTACAGTAAAGACATATACTGTATATGTCTGTACAAGCACAATACGTAATGCACAGAGAGACATTCCTGCCTACACCATGTGGAATACGGTGGTGAGAGCTGCATATAGGACTGTAATGTTAAAATTCATCAGTATTGTAAGGCGAAAATGCTGTTCAGTATGTGGGGAAACTAGATATATGTACTATATGTACTGTGAATTTAACATCAAAAATAATAATATTTTGTCCTGAAAAAAAGAGTTACTTTCATCACTCAGCTGTGACTGAAGTCACTTTTGTGGAATTTGAGGGCTTAAGATTGAAGCTCATTAACACAGTCATCAGTTAGAGGTGGTGGTCATAACATTAGTGTCGTGTTATTGTTTGTATTATATTAAGCTCAAGGAGCAAGTGTAGTTATGATGATGTTTTTAGTCCACAAAAGTACTTAAATTACATTTAATGCATCATAATGCATTGTTTTCCAGTTTATCTAATCGGTTATTAGTTACTCTTTACTTTTACTGAATTGTACACTTCATTCCATAAATGCTGTTGCCAAATCTTCCTAGCAGGGGAACATTTTTGACAATAGCTGTCTGAGCATACCATTAGTTTTGGTTTCTATAAGGGTGCCCTCTGGACTGTCTCATCTTTAAAGGACGACTGGGTTCAGACCAGCTTTCTGATTCTTTGTAGGATTCAACTTTATGGTCTGCTTCCTTCCTTTTATTCTTTATTTGGGAAGTGGTTAGCAGCCAATAGAATAATCTGCCTCTGAATATTTGAGTTGAGTAACAAAGAAATGGCCCTGATTTTTCATTCATTTCAGATTGCTTCCTCTTAATATTTTGATTAGGAATAAGAGAAGGTTTCCCATGTCTGTAAATGGATAGAAGCAGGAAAGATGATAAGGGAAAATTGAGAGAGGATGTAAGATATGAGCAGGAAGTGGTCACACTGGAAGTGTTGTGTAAGTTAAATCAAAATAAGTAGATAATGATAACAGACTGTGTGTTGGACTCAATAAATAGAATGGTGTAAGATTAGATCTGCCGCTGTATGGAAGCAGGACACTCTATTAGCAGACACACAGCTATTGTTTGGCTGTTTGTTTCAGTCTGGTTCAGTCCTACTGCAAGCGCCCATTTGGGACAACCCCCCCTCCCACACACACACACACACACACACACACACACACACACACACACACACTCACACTCACACACTCAGTCTCTTTATATCTATCTCTATCTTCTTTTCTTGTTCTATTGCTGTCTCTATCTTACTCTCTCTAACCACACACACACACACACACACACACACACATACACACACACACACACACACAGTGATAGATGGTCCAGTCATGATCTCGGCCTGCATTGTTGATGAGGGTCATGCTGCCATGGTTACCGGAGCAGTGTCTCCTGCTGTGTGCTTGCGAGTGTGTGTGTGTGTGTGTGTGTATGTATAGGCTATCTGTGTTTGCAGACCTTACATTATGGTTACTTGCCTCATGCCTCTCTGTCTATTTCTGTGTCTTTATGCTTAATCTCTGTATGAGTTTTTTGTCTAATTAGCTGTATTTGTGAGTCTACTTGTTTGCATTCAGTCACCTTTATATAGCCCAGAATAACAAGTTTGTCTCTTGGCCTTTACAATCTACATAATATAAGACACTCTCTACCCTGATGTCTTCGATTTGGGAAGGGCTAAACTCAATAAAGCAGAACTGCATCAGGAGAAAAGTTGGAGAAACAGAGCAACAGCAGGCAGACAATAATAAAGACAAACTTATCAAGTATCTTTGCGACAAAGTACAAGAAATGAATGGATGAATTATTCTTTTGTCTTTATATTTTCATTTTGCACCACTGAAATGACTATTCTCCAGAAGATAATACCTCATATAAATAAGATTTTCAGTAGGTCAGTGATGAAAACAGTTGTTGCATACTACTGTGCATGATCCTAAACTGTAGAAAAGAAAGTAATACATGTTTTACACACAAACAGCAAACAGACGTACAATATGAAAGCGACTAATGCAAACAGATTATCTGCAAAGATCTCCATTTTCTGTCCTCTTTTTTGTTGGATAGAATAACCAAATTACATTATATAACCAAGAGCTTAAAAGAGTCAGGGCTGGTAGCACAATCACAATGGACTTACTGTAAAAACAACATTTAGCATGTATTCAAATTTGCCGAGCGTCTTTGAGCATCCTCCAGGTTCCACCAAGACCTCCATCATACTCCCAGCTCTGCACTACGAGACCTGGAAAGAGCACAGACCGCACAAACCCCCCCCCCCCCCCCCTTATTTTCTCACCTGTCTCTCTCTCAGACCATACCAGTGTGGCCACTGCTCCCAGTCCTTCTCTCAGCCGTCAGATTTGAGGAACCACGTTGTGACGCACTCAAGCGATCGACCCTTCAAATGTGGATACTGCGGCCGTGCATTTGCTGGTGCCACAACGCTCAACAACCACATTCGTACGCACACAGGGGAGAAGCCGTTCAAGTAAGTAACAGTGAGTACCCCCCACCCATCCAACCCACCCAACCTTCTGCTCCTTCCTGCCTGCCTGCCACAGACTCCGGCTAGCCTGACCAGTTTCACTTACCTATGGCACCCAGCTAACACCTACTGACATCCTCTTAACCACCTACTGACACCCTCCTTACTGCTTCACCTGATGGCAACTTGGCTGTTTGTGATATCCCTTTCTCTACATAATGCATAATTCATTTTAAGTGATCCGTATAACCCATGCAGCCTCACCATAAAGGTTAGAAAAAATATATTTTAATGTGCACAGAGTAAAGCATTTTGAGCCCTTTGGGGTCTTTAAATACAAAATTGAAATCTTTATTCTAGATCTATCTATCTACTTGACATTTTTGTTCTGCAACTCAAAAGAGGTGAGGGTCTGGTTCGGGGAACAAAACAAACAAGCAAAAAACTGCTCTGCCTTTCTTGGACCTTTTTTCTTGTTGTAGCTCTTTCCTCTGTGGTTATGTGAGTATTTTGTTACATCTGCTGTCATAGCTGCTGTGACCTCTGGCCTTTGCTCTCCTTACCAATGATTCCTGTGATGTTGGCCATTGAGGAAAATCGTGATCCTCTGTGGATGAGAGCATCAGTGGAAATGCATACACGTCATTCAGTGTAAATACAGAAGCAGCTCAATCACAGCACTTAGCAGCTTGGTAATGAATCTTTCCACCCTGAGATTGCTCATTTCCATTTTTACTGGGTGAAGACTGATATAATTAGAGGGCAAGCCACACTGCAATTAGGGGTTTCTGAAAGCTGCTGTTGTCATGTTGTCATCCCGTCAGCGGTGGAGGACAATAAAGATTCCCCCAGTGGACACAGGGGTCAGCATTCAGGGAGAGGGCAGGAGGGTGAGAGAGGGGAAAGGGCGAAAGAGTAAGAGATATTAAAGAAAGTGAAGAAAGCAAAATAAGGGATTTGAGTTGTGGGAGATCTGAAGGACACATATCAGGGGGAAGCAAATTAATTTCCTTAATAAGCAATCAGAGGAATCCGAACTTGTCATTGACGTGAGGAGCGAAAGGGCAAGAAGGACAAGTAAGAAAATGAGATAAAGAGCGCGGAGGAACAAGAGATCACGGTGTAAAAAGTGAAACGACAGGCGCCGGCGAGAAATCCGGTTAAAGCAAATCAGCGTTCTTAATAAGCAATCGGAGGAAACCCCGAACCTTTTCATCAGCACTTCAGAGTCTCGGTGGAGGCGGAGCGGGACAAAGACAATCATGGACGGGCGTCAGAAATCTTTAGCGGATCGATGGCCTTGGGGAGTTATCTCCTTTTGGACGGTGCTGCAAATAGATTAAAGCTGCCACTGTCACTTTGTCAGGAGGAAAACGCTCAACTTTATTTTCCCGCTGAGGAGACAGAGGCAGGGATTCTGTGTGGTCGGCAGCTTTTCAGCACTGAGACTCGCTGGACTGTGGAGCCTGTCAAACGGCTGCTGCTGTTCTCTCCGCTCTTCTATTGTTCTACTGTATTCTGTGTAAGCACTTTGTCTTTCCCGCTTGTTCAGGGCTGCTTTAAAGTGCAACAATTTAAACTTTTGACTTCCTGTAGCACTGAAGCTCAGCCTTGGACTATATGCAGTATGTTCTTTGTTGTCTGAAGGGTTTTAATCTGATCTCTGAGCAGTGGCTCCATCCTTCTGTGTGAACAAAAGCCTGATTTCTCTCCTGTGATTGGTGGGATTTTTTTTTTTTTTTTTTTTTTACAAATTCTAAACACTTTGTTAAGCAGTTGTTTGCTATAGCACCCACCTTACTGTTGATGTTTTGGAGTTCAGCACAGTTCACAGTTTCTAAACATCCAACCTGACCTCCAACAATGTTTGGGAATCGAGGTTTAACAAAATCAGGTTGTATTTTTAACATCTCCACAACATGATCAGTGACATCAGTGATGAGTTATCACAATAGTTTCATAGCTGATAAAAATGGCAATTGTAAACCATGTAAACACGTAAGATGCTGATGTTTTATTGCTGTTTTATCATAAAGCAGAAACTTAAAAGAGTCTTTGACCAGTTTGGGATGGTGAACTGAGTCAAACGCACAGAAGCACAGCACCTACATATCATCATCTGAAAGTGAAGTTTAAGTGGTAACAGATCAAAAACTTCTGCATGCATCCACATCCAGCTGACGTATAACAACATTATAATCCCACTGCAGCGTTTGTGTCTTCCTTAAAGTCCCAGATTCAGAGAGACACATTATCCCTTTACATGAGAAATCATGTGATTTATTTACACGTTATCATATAAAAACACACATTCACACAACACTCATTCTCAATCTCAACACATTTAGCACTAAAGAAAAAACCTAAGACACATGAAATATGGCAATGTTCCTGTCCTGAAACTTCTCACCAAATGCCTGAAGGAGTTTTCTCACTCAGCAGCATATTCAGATGTCACAGCAGCTTTTGTTCTTGCAGAGTAGGAGCATGCAGTGTTTCCTCTTTGCATTTGCCATGGTTTTAATTTCACTTCAGATGATTTTACATTTGAAAGCAGAGAGCTGAGAAGCTGCTGGGGCTTGAGGTTCAGCTCTCAGAGGTTCTTAAGGATCACACTCCTGATCTAGATGATACAGTAGTATAACTGTTAAAGACTTACAGAAAAAGACAGGACGTTTACCAAGAATGGCCTTAAAGGTGAAATGGTACAAATGAATCTTACCTATCTTTTTCAGCTAGTTGGTGTTTCTATGCTTTTTGGTGCCAGGGTGGTTGTGTACTGTGGGTTCAGAAAATGGATTCAAATGGAAGTTTGGTGAGAGCCTGAGGGACGGTGTAACTGTAGTGGGTACATCACTGACAGCAGCACTTTCACATTACTGATGTACTGATATCAAAAATATTCACTCAATAGAACTTATAACAAGAAGAAAAACCTGAATAAGTTGCAGGTTCATCACAAACACTCTTACAAGCATCAGATTCTGGGTAGAATTTAGTAAAAACAGATGTGATGATTTGTCTGAGCAGCTATCTGAATGCTCCAACAGTACATTTTAACACTGCTGTTAATGGAGATTTGTGCACATCCCTCTGCCTCGTTCTGGTCCCATCAGTCCTATCAGTATGTGACTGAACACAATCTGTGCTTGTTTACTTCCCATCCTGTCCCCTTTATAGAAAAGATTAAGAAGTGAGCTGAAACTTCACTGATCCTTGAGGGAAAGTGATTAAAGCTGCCTCTGTCATTTTGTCAGGACAAAGTGCTCAACGTTATTTTTCCCCGCTGAGAAAAGAAGGATTGTCCGGTAACAGACACTGGCTGGTCGATAGCCAGCGGACTGTAGCCGCCTTGTTTCAGCTCCGCTCTTTGTTCCGCCGGAGAACCATCTTCGTGTCTGTCCTGGTGGATAAGTTGCTATGACAGAGAAGCTTCAGAGGAGCTTTGATGTCAGTTGCTGTTGTGGGTTTTGTAGATATACAGATGAATTAGAGCAGGAACGACCACCTTGAGGGCAGAGCAGTTCAGTTCAGTCAGGGCTCTGTTTTGTTTTTCTTGTGCTGTAAGAAAATTTACAAAATGAGAAAGACTCAAAAGGATGGTCCATCTGCATAGCGTCTTTTCAGAACGAATACTGTTGTGTACAAGACTGTAAGATGTCTCACCCACACATTTAAATATACTTAATTACAAACTTCAATACTCCAACCTACTTTAACAGATGCATTCATGCAAGGTTATAATATTCCCCACAATCAGCTGTGTGATAGGAAGATGTAGAAAATTAATTAATTTCTCTTACTCTCTGTATGTTTTCTAAGAAATTAATTATCTGTAAGAAATAGTTACACATCTAACTTAACCAAAGTATGGTAACTTTACTTCAAACTTTAGAGTTTGTGTCACTGACTAATACCTCTTTGAGGGCACCAGAGAGTCCAAACTGAGCAAACTAACTTATTAACTGTTTCACACAATGTGCAAGTAGCCATATCAAATTTCTGTGCCACTTCATGACATGACTTTATGACAATCAGAATCCTGTTGTGCACGCTAGCACTCCTTAGGCATGAGCGAGCGTTGAATGTAGCCTCTCACTGTATAACACATAACATTTTATAGCCTGCATAACTAGTAAAGTATCTAATTTTAGCTACTTACCCAGCATATCTCCCCATACATCTAAAAGTGAGAGAATGTCAAAGCTGTCATCACACATTTACTCTGTCTGTCCTTAGACCCTGCATTCACAACGCCTCGACACAACCTTTTTTTTGGCATGCGATTGGCTATTACAGCCCACTATACAACTATACATCACTGTTTACCTACCCTGTTGAAACTGAAGGTTAACAGAGATGCATCCAAGTTCTACGGGTTCAGACTACCTCACCAGAATAGAATAGAGTAACGTTACTATGTGTAATGTTCCTATATTTCATTTGGACCATTGGCTCCATGATAAGTATCTTGCTGTTTGCAAATCGCACCATCAGCCAATGCCCCAACGCAACCAATGCCGGACCCACACCACACAGCCAAGCCAGGTGTTCCATTTTTGTGGGGCTAAAAGCAACAACCTTTGTCATAATACATTAGTTAGTACCATGGATCACGTCAGCTGGTGAAGTACTTTGGCAAGCTAGCCAATGGACAGGTCTGCTCAGGTAGTACTTTGTTAGCAATAACATTTGTAAGCAAACAAGCTAAGATTGTATAGATTGGACGTTGGTTCCTTCATAACATTAGCTGATAGAGTTTGCAAACAGCAAGCAAACCAGTCTACCAGCCAGATCAGCCCTGGGAGTCTGGGCTAATTAGTGGACATTATCCACTCAAGACAATATTTCGCTAGCTAGCAGTTTTCCCACGTTAGCAAGCAAGCTAAAGTTAGCTAACATGACACATTTGGACTTTGTGTTGGACTCTGTGCTGTGCTGAGTCATTTGTTGATGTTAGCACACTAACAAAGTTAACGGACAGACACTAAAGTATTGTGTGTGTAGCTACAGAGTAGCACAGCTTATGTCATTGTTGTCCTTACACTATGAAAACACATGAAAGAGCTGTGATACTCCTTCACTGTGATGATCACTGCCAGTTTCACTTTTGTTCTGACAGTAGACTTAATTATCTAGGATATAGGGCTGTGCAGATTGACAAACCTAAATGCCAAATAATTATGAATTATGTATGACCATGTTTCAAGTCTCCAGCAACACTCTAACCTGCTTTAACCAGATTTTTTTTCCACTGGCACAAGTTTTAACACATGTAATTAATACAGAACATCAACTTTAACCAGGTTACTAAATTATTAGCACACTGACTTTTGGTTTATCTCTGTTTTTTGTGAGATTCAATGAGCAAAAATTGAAGTTTAAGAGCTTCAAATTCTGATTGTTCAACCAGCACTGGACTGAGCTTCAGTCCAAAAAGAATGTGTGCCTCTCCCTCCTTATCTAGCATGCCCCTCCCTCCCCCTCCTCCTATCTATCTAACAGCATGTTAGTCTTGTTTCAGGGCTGCTAAATCCAATACCTCAACACAGCTTTCTCTTTGAAGAGCACCCCCCCCCCACACACACACACACACACACACACATTTATATACATTTAACTGCCCCCTAACCCCCATCCAGCTCAGACTAAAAGCTCCCTCTCTTCTCTCTTTCAATTGAAAGTGACAGTGACGCTGCTTTATCAGGCCTTGAGATGTCTGTGCTTGTGTGTGTGTCTGTGTGCTAAAGTGTGTGTGAGATGGGAATACCCTCCCCACACCACTAGATGGATTATTGACAGATGGACCCTGGTGTGTGTGTGTGTGTGTGTGTGTGTGTGTGTGTGTGTGTGTGTGTGTGTGTGTGATTTGTCGGTCAGGTTGTGAAGATCAGGGCAACAATTACAGCTTGCTGCTCCACTGGGCCTCACACACACTTTATACCGTCACTGGATATTAGAGTTAACAGGGAGATGTGTGTGTGTGTGTGTGTGTGTGGGTGTGTGTGTGGGTGTGTGTGTGTGTGTTTTTGTGGTGTGTTGACAGATGTGGAGGTTGCATCTGTGTGTTTGTTCTGTGTGGTCCTGTGCTCTTTCTCTTCAACAGTGTTGTGTTTTTCTGAGCTTCTCTTCATTCAAACTCTCAAACTAATCACTGTTTCTTATCTGTTTTCTGTGTGTTTCTCTTTCTGTATGTGTGTTTCTGTGTGTGTGTGTGTGTGTGTGTGTGTGTGTGTGTGACAGGTGCGAGCGTTGCGACCGCAGCTTCACACAGGCCACTCAGCTAAGCCGCCATCAGCGACTTCCCAATGAGTGTAAACCAGTGAACGAGAGCAGCGAGTCCATCGAGGTGGATTAACCCCCGACTGAAAAAATACTGACACCACACCCACATTAAGGCAGCTAAATTTGAAAACGCATCTTTTTATCTCCATTTTTGGCCCTCCATCCACATTAAGACTGCTGATTTAAAAAAAAAAACGGTCTTCACCAAATGATATCAGCAATTGAATAGAGAAAAAAAAAATTGCATTCAGCTCCATGATTTGCACACAGGAGGAGTTTTATTTATTGACTCAATGATTTTATTTCCCCATCTGCCGTAATATTCCTATAGTGAAACCAGAACACTGAATCAGTAGTTACAGATACAGCTAATGAGTACACACAGTGTATACAATGCAACGTACACACAGCGGGTGATCTGTGTGATTTAAACAGCTGCCTGTGGATATTCACTAAGTGTGCCAAAGGGGAAGAATCATCCACAGTAGTGAAAAGTAAGATTGTGTGAATGGTTACATTTAACAATTGAAGTGTATCTAATCTGAGAGAGCAGCGTAGCTTTAAAATTACTTTTTGTTGATGTGGAAGACAAAAACTGAGCAATTAGAAAAGAACAACGTAAGCCTGTTAAGTTACAGCAGCAGTCTGTCGCCTCTAACTCATTGTGTGATCGCTTCCTTTAAATGTCAGCGTAGCCCTTCTCAGGGTGCAGGTGTTGTCAGTATTTATACTGGTTTTGTCAGCTGACTTTAGCATCAGGACATAGTGGTTTCATTGTGTCAGTAGCAGGTAAACTGGTAGCATTTATGAGCCAGAATCAAACCACAATTTTGTACTAACAAAAAAGACCAGACTAAGACTGAATCCTGAGACGGGCTGAGAAGAGATTTTACTGTCCTCCTGCTGTCCTGGCGTTTCAGCGTGGACAGAGTTCTGAAAATGGACGTTGTTCTTTAAGAGCGTTTTCAGATTTAGCAGCTTTAGTGTGAACATCGTCCGACTGTTTTGACCTAACTGACTGACTCCTGGAGAGGAGGGACACTGAAGAAACCTTCATCCTGCTGGAGAGAATCCCGATTCAACCAAACCAAAGATCCTTTTTTTTTCCAGCAGAGAAGAGCTTTCAGATAAGGGGACTGGACTAATGAACTGAGCATTTTGTGGATGAAGATATTTATTGGAGACTTTTGGGAATCCCGTCAGGTTTCCCTCCAAAGAAAACTCTTTCTTGAAACTGGGACAAAAACAATGAAATACCAAAAAATCCAGACTGAAGTTCTGTCTGTAGCTTTACTTCTCAGTTTCTTTTTTCTTTTTGCAGCAGCGATGCCAAAGGAGGGCGTGACCAAAGCAAACAGACTGAGAATGCACAACAAACGACACAAAGATCACAAAATGAACAAAAGAAGATGACAAGAAGTATGTATTGTAAAAAAAAAGTCACAAAAGAAAAAGAAAGGACAAAAGAAACAAAGTCTATTTATCTTGTTGCTCATATCATGCTTCGGCCACTTTTGTTTTCAAATGTTGCTAATTTAAGTTTTGCAGCTCTGATGTCGCAGATGGTGGAGGAAGGAGAGAATAATGTCATGATTTCTTATAGAAATAATCCCACAGTTCATAAAGAGCTGTGCTGAATATGAAGCTGACACAGCATGTGTTTAAAATGGATTTGGGTTAAAGTCGCTCCGTGTTTTTTCTCATCTAAGCAAGTGAAACATTTCTTCCTCTGCGCTCCGTCTGCTCAGTTATTTTTAATCATCTGAGGCACAAACATCATAAAATCCAAAAAGGGCAAATGTTTCTGGTTCGATAGATCCTCTCTCATCTCATAATAAGTGTTGTCTCATAGAGTATATTTGCTACGCAATACGAGTTTGAATCCATTCACAAGCAATCTCAGATTTGTAAATAGTCCTGTGTCATTACGATACACTTTGTATGAAAACGAGTGATGAGAAAAGCACAGTTATTACGTGGACACCAAATAGGTTTTTGTGCCTGAGAGTTTAAAAAGCTTTAATAATATTAATCTGAAAACTGTAACTTCCCAAAGACCAACAGAGTGTTGAACCTGTAAATCTACAGTCCAGACCAAAACTCAAAGGGATGTCTCACTGCAGGAAAACACCTTTAATGTTCACACACAAGCGTCTGTAAGAGTTCCTGAGCTCCTTTAGTCAGCGACAAAGAGTCGACATGAAGGATGAACCTCCACACTCAACCTTAGCCATTCAATTATTGTGAATACAAACTGCAGACGTTGAAAATCTGCTCACATCTGAAGTTTTAACTTAAAATAATAAAAGATCAGTTTTAATAAGAAAATCATATTTAAGTTTCTAAATTGGAGCAGAATTGTAACCTTTTTTCCCCATGTTTTCTGGTGAGCTCTGAACACAACAGTAAGCCAGAAATCAAGTGTTTCAGATGGATTATCTCTGTTTAGATCAGCGCTGTGACGCGATGATGAGACCTGATGTCTGTGCTGTGGTGGCAGATCCACAGGACAGACTTCGAACAGCTCTTCAAACTCTTCCAGACGTGTTTGTGTCGCTAAAAGTGAAACCGTTTTGAACCAGAGTGAGACATCTCTTTACTCAGAACGCTGATTGATCCAGTGCTGTATATAGAAAAATACAAACTATGTGCTTTTTATATGAGGGGTCGGTGGGACTGAGGTGAAATAATCTGACTAGAACACAATTGTGAATATGAACCAGAGCTCTGAGCAAATTCACCTTCTGTTCACATCTGTCACGATCCGGGATGGAGCTCAAGAGACAAGCCGTCCTCCAGCTGCCATGCTGACCGAACAGAGACAACCTGGTGACATGTTTCCATGTTTGCACAAGCTGCAGTGAATTTGACAGCAGAAAACATTGCTTCAAGTCATTCTGGGAAATGTAGACAACCATGACTAAAGTTCAAACACACCAAGCCTGTAAACTTACTGTTTAGTCTTCAGAAGTGAAAAATTAAACCCAAAGTTGGTGTTGTGTCATTAATTAAAGGTTTCCAATTGTGAAAAAAACAATAATTAATATGCAGAATGATTTTTTCCTCAATTGGCTGGAAACATAAAAGACTTTCTGTGGATGGAATCGACCCTTTGGATCAGCTGGACAGAAGATGAATGTTGCTCAGGCCTTCTGATGATGATAATCATTTCCTCTGTAATATGACTGACAGACTCTGATGGGACAAACCTGTCATGCCAAACAGAAAGACTCTGTGAATCCATTTTGACTCGATCTTGTTTGCATGATTTCTCTGACTCCTTTCCCCCTTTTTTTTAACGAATGACAAAATGAGATCAAAAACCAAAAAGACGTTGTTCCATAGGAAATAAAGCTGAAATCCAGTTTTGATTCTTATCAGTGATTCTCTCTGTGATTTTATTGCTCCACTGTGTTTATCCAGGCAGCTGTACAGAGGATATGTTAAAACCAGCAATAACAGTCTTTTCTGATTCTGCAGCGCGACACCATATTGCCAAACCTCCCTGATCTTCTCTGTGCTTACAGGCTAGTGCCAGCAGGAGGTGCTCAGAGCAAATTAGAGAAATTGAAATGCAATTAGATGAGTTGAAATAAGCCGATCTTGGTTTGAGCTGTTCACTAATAAGTTTTAAAGGAGTTCATGTGTTTAACCTATAAATATTTATTGGAACAGATTAACAACCACAAGTCACTCATAGCTGTCTGAACACAGAAGACGTCTTACGCATCAGGATATAGCGTTCAGATGCAGAACACGACCTGTGGCTCATAGCTTTGAGTGCTGGACCAGGAGCTAAAGATGCTGCAGTTGTTGCTGCTCTGATGTGGAGAGAGTGAGCAGTGTAGCGTTCTGGTGGAAGGCCACAGGACCAGCAGAGGAGGCGAAAGACCAAGCCCAGGACATGGATTTTCACTAATGGAGGATGGCTGCAACATTCAGGATTCAAAACTGAACCATGACGGCACTAATGGTAATGCTAATGGTAATAATGACAGGCAGGGTGGCTACAGAGAAGGTGGCAGAAGATGAGGTGAAGTAAGTTGAATCATATGATTTAATGTGGACTCGGCTAAGCCAGATCACATATCTGTCATAGCTGCGGACAGCATGTAAGTCTGCAGGGTCGTCTTTAATCTCGCACAGTCTGGATAAACAGTGGGCAGGTCAGGCTGGATGGTGCTGCCTCTGGGCACAGTTGACGAAACTTCTGAAATGTAAACCGGGACAAAGGATCAGCAGTTTGGTTAATCAGATGTGGAATATGAGCTGCTCGAATTATGAAGTTACTCAAGACAGATGACCATGTACGGCCTAATGAGTCTGTTGATAAATGGGACTGAGGAGCGTCCTTTGTTGATGACACTCGCCTCATTGTCACAATATTTGTTTCCGTGCCCAGTGTTTACCCCACAGAAGACAAGCAAAGACAATTGGATATATTTCCATAAGAGCTGTGGAAGAAGCGTTAGCTGGGAAAGATGACAGTCCTTTCATCCATACATCAGCAAACCACTCATTACTGAAAACCCTCCAAAACCAATGGACGGAGCTGTGTCTGTGTGCAACTTGAAAGCCATTCCATTCGTCAAGCAGACAAGACCTGAAGCAGAGCTTGAACCTGCAGCCTGCGTCCAAAATCACCATATCATGAAGTTTCTCTACAGTTTTGAAGAGATCGAGAAGCCTGGATTTAAAGGAGCGACGTTGGGGAGTAACACGTATGGCCAAATTAAGAAGTCCAAGCAAAGAGAGCTGCTCTTTTTAGAAATGGCTCCTTGAACGTTTTTCATAACTTCTCTGTGGTTTGTGGTTTATTTTTTCCAGAGGCATGGAGGCCTGCATCTCATTGGTGTCTAAGGTGAAGCCTAAAAATTCTATTGACTGGAGTGGACCTAACAGACCTAACGTCAGAAAATCATCTCGGCAGTTTGCAATTGTTCAGAAGGATCCAGCAAAGAGTTTCTGACAAGGTGTCAGATATTTTCAGACTGCTGTGACAATCGAATGGGAGTCTGACTGAGAAATCCAACACGTCTCTCCATTTAACAGCAAAAAGATGCCACTGTGACGGATGTAAAGGCGTCACTGTGATCTCTGCCTTGGCTTGCCATGCACCCCTCGCCACTTTCTTAACAAACGGAGCAGCATCGTCCACAGAAGCTTGGCCTCTGAGACCTGCCTGAACTTGCGCTGTGCTTCATTTCATGCTCAACTGTGATTGGAGTATTTCAAAAAGGGGTGTGGCTTCTGTCCTGCGCCCCGCAAATCACCTGAGATTCTCACTTAAATGTGTTTTGAGCTCAAACGATAACATGAACTCCCACACAGGAGGTTTACTGACCGATCAACAGCTGCCTCTACTTACTGTTAATAATCTGTAGCGCACACACACACACACACACACACACACACACACACACACACACACACACACACACACAGCACCGGCTTGACCTCAGCTCTGTCAGTCTGCACACACAAACTGGACTTTCCACTTTCCAGTCTGATTTCAGAGATTATTCCTGCGAGGATTCCACAAATTCACCAAAACAAACACAGTCAGAGCTTTCAAACATCAATCACAGCTGTTTTTTCACCGTGGGAACCGGATCCCAAACCCCAGGCCAAACACATGATCACACAACCAAAAGTTTCATGTCTTTCTCCTCTCTGTTTTTTTTTTCAAACGTTCATGTGAGTCCAGATTAGATTACATGTAATGAGATTATGGAAGTGGTAGTTTTAATTAGAAGCAGTTAGTGTGAGGGAAGAAAAGCAAACTGAGAGAAAGTGCTGACTGAGAAACAAGCGTGAGGAGGACGAGAAGGGTTTTAGCTGGTCGAGTTTTATTTATTTGAACAAGTTGACATCAGAAAGGACATCAAAGTAATGTGGAGAGAGAGGGAGAAAGCCCTCAGGAGCGGCTCGTTCACAGGCTGAATAATCGAAAACACTCACAATGTGAAAGACATGTCCAGATACACCACAGCAGAGACGGCTGCACGAGTAACAGCTCATTACATCATTACAATCAGTGGTTACTCAGACACCAGCTTGGGGGGGGGTCATTTTTGATGAGAGCTGTAGACAACAGTACTGACATCTGACTGTAGGGATGTTGATGTAATCAGAGTCATGGATGGCTTCTGTAAACAAAGATGAAGTCAATGACATTTAGAGCAAAAGTCACTTTCCTGTTGTGAAAAATCAAAGTAAATTGTAAATTGAAAAGAATAAAATCTGCAAAAGTGCCTGACAGTTAGAGAGCAGCATGATCATCCCGCTGCAGTGTTGTTTGTGTCCGCCTGATGAGTGGAAGTCCAGTCTTTACTGTTCGCTCTGGTTTGATGTCTGCTAACACCTGGAGGAAGTATCTGCTGCTGAACGTCCACCAGCCGCTTTCTGACTGTGTCTGTGCTGTTTGGTGCTGAGCTGCTGCTTCTCAGAGCTTTTCCACTCAGAACGGCTGCCTGCTGAGGCTGCTGATGACAGTCAAGTACATTTATTTAGATGGCGAAATCATGTGCCTTAACACAACAAATATGAACGAAATAGAATTGAACATGAATGCATATTTAAATGTATGTAAAGAAAAAGCATTCATAAAAGTTACTCATCCCCTCCCTGGATTCAGGTGATAATTGTTCGTGGCTTTGTCGCTATGAGTCATGTGATCCATTGTTATAGGTGCTTTAAAGGTCCAGTGCGAAGGATTTAGTGCCATCTAGTGTTGAGGTTACAGATTGCAACCAACTGAATACCTGATGACTCGCTCTCCACATGGTGGCCACTAAAAACACACAACACAAGAAAGGCGCTCATGTTGGGTTTGGCCTTTCTGGGCTGCTGTAGAAACATGGTGGAGTAACATGGAGGAGGACCCGCTCGCTCTAAGGGAACGAAGAACAATGATTCTCATTTTCAGGTGACTGCACACTAATGACAACATGACTGTGAATGTTATATTGCCAGCAGATCCCCTGAAATTGTTTCTCTCATGATGAACATAAAACCTGAGTTTAAGCTCTGAATCCTCAGTTTGACTATGGTATTTCTTCATGTCAGCAAGGTGTGTGTGTGTGTGTGTGTGTGTGTGTGTGTGTGTGTGTGTGTGTGTGTTTAATGGGTGTAATGGTTTGCTGTTGGTGGTATTTCCTGTCAGAGGGGGAAAATATTAAGCAGGCGAGAGGTCGCACTTTCTAAACCAATTAGACATGAAGCCATGGAGTTTTTCTTTTTTTTTTTAGGTTTAATTGGAAACATGTCGGAGGAGAAAAGTGGGAAAGTTTCACTGTGAGAAAATCTGTCTGCTGTTAACAAACCCGACCAGCAGTTAAAAACACAAGTGCTTTCAATCAAGTTAACTGATCACACTTGTCATTTTCTAATTAAATGCAGGACTTTTGCTTGTAACATAGTATTTTTACATGGCTGTATTGGTACTTTTACTTCAGTCCAGGATCAGAGTGAATGAAAGAATTAAAGTTTATTTGAGAAGACGAACAAACGTGGACACACTTCTGCCTTTGTCTTTTGAAATGTTTGGTTTCATGTGTCTCTCTTGCTCTCACATCTCAAACAGCCACTCAAAGTTAAAGGTACATATCAATGTTACAAGAACACTTGTTGTGTCAGAGGTCAGACAGCGTAGCTTTGAACTGAACTTTATTGAACCTGCATCACTGACGACAGATCAGTTTCAGCTCACAGCTCCTCCATGTTCGTTTATTCTTTCTCTGAATTCTGATGAATGTCTGAGGTGAACAGACAGAACTCAGCAGTGACGTCTGATCTTTTCTGTTTTAAAAATGTTTTACTTTCTCAAAGCTTGGCCAATAAGTGGCCATAAAAATCTGGTTTAATGTCATGATGGTAACAGTCAGACACGAGAGTCATCTCCTCTGTAAACTGAAAACAACTCTGTTCTTTTCAGAGTCGAAGTGAACATCATCAGCGTCTGTTGAGTCCTGCAGCAGTGGTGGGTGGGGCCAGCATGTTTTTCCAGGTTTAATTCACAACAAATGCAATCCTGTCCCGTCTCCAGTGTCGCAGTGTGTAAACAGGAACCGGTGCTTTAAACGTGGAGCGTCTTCAAGTTCCTCCGCAGTAACGTTTCTCCACTGGTTTAGAGCCGTTTGGTTGAAATGTTTTACAGCAGACTGAAAACAAGTTTGCAACTCATGCATGAGACATGTAGCAAAAGTACTAATACTACACTGATGCATAAAAAAGTCCTGCATTGTCAGGGGTTAAATGAATGTATGATTATTTCCATTATGGCTTTGTCTGCTGCTTATTTTCTCCATTTATTGATTGATCGTTTGGTTTGTGAAAACTCTGAAAATAGTGAGAAATGTCGAGCCCAAAGTTGAGCCCAAAATCCTCAGTATAGTCCAAAGAATTAATAAGAAAAACAAATGACGAGTTTTTACATGACAAATGGTTTAAATGTCAAATGAGCTCCCAATTCATTTTCTGTCAGCCAACTCATTAATCGACTAATCGTTTCAGCTGAACCTGAACAGTTTAATTTCAAATAAAACATCATATTTCATCAACTCTTCATATGTTTTGTTGCAAAAGTCTTTTTTTATAAAGTAATTAGTTACTAAAGGAGTAAAAAGTACAATATTTGCCTCTGAAATGCAGTGGAGTACAATTAGAAAGTGGCAAAATACTAGAAACAAATCTTACAGTACTTGAGTAGATGTATTTCGTTGCACCGCAGTGCTGTGTGTGTGTTTGTTAATCTGCTGTGTGTGTGTGTGTGTGAGCTCTTTATATGAGCTATGAGGATGGCGTTCCTTCTGCTTCACAGAGAAGCAACATGAATAAAAGAGAGACGAGCTGAACGTTTCATCTAAAGTCAACTAAAATGTTTTTGACTGCAGAGCTGCTCTGGTGTGCAAATGGACCCTGAGTGTAAAGATGGCGGAGGAAAAACGCCACGAGTCACCCGGTGGATGCTGGAGGTCAGAGGTCACACCACCTCAGACGCAGTTACTTACAGCTGAGACTTGGTCAGACAAACACACTCAACTATGATTTTATCTTGTTTGACATAGTAGAGCCATTACCTTGAATATGATTAGGATTAATTATGTCCTCCATGTTGTTTGATCTGACGATCAATGTGTGTTGATTTTCTGAGTTTGTCTTTGTGATTTTTGCTTTGTGTTTTCTTTGGTTTTGTTGTGCTTTTTGTTGTTGTACAGGTGATGATGTGTGTTTGATCATCAGCCACAGAACTCAGATCAGAGCTGACGACTGAGACTAACAGGTGTACCTGACACGCACAGCTATGGACTCTCTGTGTGTGTGTGTGTGTGTGTGTGTGTGTGTGTGTGTGTGTGTGTGTGTGTGTGTGTGTGTGTGCCTTTGTGTCATGTTAAGCCAACATGCCCCGACAAAAAAGTGAACATCTGCAGTTCTTCGACATCAGAGGAAACTGATCATGTGATACGTTTTATTTCAGAAATCCTGAACAGATGGATCTGCCCTGTTCAGTCACATGTGTGTATGAAAGTGTGTGTTTGGTGTGTCTGCAGTGTGTGCAGGCTGAATGGTGCAGGATTCAGTCAGTTATCAGTCAAAACAAGTTTTACAAGCTTGAATTCCAGATTAAAAAAAAACACACAGCTGATAAGATATTAGATACTTGAACGTCACATTTCTTCTTTTGTCTCTCGTTATCTTCACCCTCCTCCTCTTCCTCTCAGTAGATGGATGAGTTGGGAACATCTGTTCAGCATCAGCGCAGAGGGCCCAGATGTCAGCGCGCACACACAGATGCAGCAGGGTGTGTGTGTGTGTGTGTGTGTGTGTGTGTGTGTTAACATGTTGTTCTACATGTGATAACGTGTCATCTGTCTGCAGTCGACCTCCAGCTGCTTCTCTTCTCACAGCTTTCACTTTCGTTGTTGTTCTGTTTGTTGTTGTCAGTTGTTGGCTTTTAATTCCAAGTGTTGTAATTCATAATACAGTTTTATTTTTCAAATGCATTTCTTTTTTATTTCAGGTATTTTCTGTTTACTAGACTTGAAAATGCAATAATATTCAATAATATTTAACAAATCATATATATATATATTTATGTACATTAGTTTTAGTCAGAAAAATCTAAAAGCACTCCTCCATATAGTTAAATATTTAAATATTACATATTTTCATATGCAGTTATTTTTGAAAGGCTTGAATAAATCAGAAAAGAGGCTCTGGACTAAATTCACACCGGAGCAGGAAAAACATATTTAACACACAAACATCGTCAATAAACAAAATTGTTTTTGTGCTTTGATTGAAATAAAAGTCAAGCTGTAAGATCAACGCTTTAATTCAATATTTAATGTCTTGATAAGGTTGTCGAGGTGTACACACCATAAATAAAAGTATATGAGCGTTTCCACAATGTGTGAACCAAAGAAAAGACAAAGGATGAGAAAAGAAATGATCTTTATTTGTTTATCAGTGTAAACATCACTCTGTGGCTCTGACCGCCTTCACAAAGCAGAAATACATAAAAACTCTTCAAACGACAAAAACACATTTACTCAACAGATTTCATCCCAAAATAATTTATTGCAGACAAACAGAAATCAGCGTCACTCCTGATGCTAAAAAATAAGTTAATGTCTCACAGCATCTGCAGGTCAGAGGACTGTTTGCAGGTTTCTCTGAGGCTGTAGCGCCACCTGCTGTCACATTAAAACCTCTCATCAGAGCAGACAATACTTTACAGAGTGTACATGAACTCATCACCACCTCTTCTAATACCTTAATCACAGATTTGACTTCATGTTCTGTCACTTCAGGTTCAATGATGCTCCAGATGTGAATCCCCTGATGCTCAAATAATCCTATTAAAGGGCCAGGCAGCTGGTTTTGTACGTTTTACAACATTAACTACTAATTTGACATCATTTGGGGTCATTTATCAAATGAAATAACAACAGTCAGTGTTTAGTCTATTTTACATTTCCTGTGTGAAACTTCAATTCTTGTTTTGTCTCTTTGGTGACGCTCTGACATGAGAGCAGAGTCAACTTCCAAACAGCTGTGCTGACTTAAACTCTAATCCACACGACCAACAAGCAGATGTGGATTCATCTGCCAATTATTTGCTTTATTCATGTTCTGTTTTTAAAATGTCAGTAAATATTCCTCAAAGGTTCACACAGGGAGAAGATGTTTTCAAACAGCTCCTTCTGTCTGCGCAGCAGCCTGAAAACTCAACTTATTCAGTATCGTACAAGTTAAAGAAAACCAGCAAAATATTCATATTTGAGATGCTGCAGCCAATCGTGGATCAATGTTCTGACAATCATCAAATTGATAATCGACTAAATCGACCAGTGAACGTTGTGAAAAGGCCTGTGCAGATCATAAATGTCGGAGTATCCTTGATCGCATCAACAGTGAGTGCGCTCACACGATGAACTGAAGGAGGTCAGTTGTGATAAAAATGTCCAGCAGTTTGCAGTTTGAAAGTATGTTCTCTCAAAGAAAAGGTTCATGTTTTCAGATCTGTGTTAATGCAGCATCACACGCCCACGTGGACAGTTCCAGTAATCATCACTGCATCCATTTTACAACCAAGAGACTCCCCACTCTGTTTATCTAACTCGTGTTGACTCATTTTTACAGGATGGTGGATTTGGTTGCACATTCAGGACCAGTGTGGACAGAAGCAACAGCTACAGACACCAAAACCTTCTCACAGACATCTGAGTGTTGCATTCAAACTGTGAACCTCTTCAGAAGAATGTTGTCTGAGGATTATTAAAGTATGAACACAGACAAACAAAACATCACTGATATAAAACACATGAGCAGCCAGAGAAGAAGAGAGATCTCCTCTGTCATCTCCTTCAGCACACGGACATAAACACACAAACAGCCGTCAAACAGCCTGGAGTCTGAACAAATTTATCACCAGTTGTCCCAGTTTGGTTTAATGGCACTAACAGGAAGTGTTAAACACTCTCCTCACATCATAAACAGTCTGTAGTCTGAAAGAGACCTGAAGCATCCTCTGTTGTTCAAGTATGGAGGCCTGAAAGTGACAAAATGTAGTAAGAGTTGATCAGACAAGTCAAAATATAGCTGAATGCATCAATATATTCTAATTTCCCTTCAGGGATCAATAAAGTGTTCTGATTGATTGTGGTGTAGCATGGTTTGGTAAATACTTTATTACAGAACATAAATTATGATGTAACTAAAGTGATCAACTTAAAGCTGGTAAAGGGAAAAATAGTATTTTTCTCATTCCTTACCAAATAACTGGATGTTACAAAGTTTAAAGCTTCATTTTTCTTTTTCCACTTTATTTGAATGATTTAAGATATTATTTACTGCTGTACACAGCAATATTTTTTGACTTGTCTGACATGTTAAAGGAACAGTGTCATCTCATGATGGTGTTGAGTACACAGCTGGTGTTGGGATGTAGTTAGCCTAGCTTAGCATAAAGAAGAAGCGGGGGAAAGATGAAAAATACATCGACCAACAGCTCTCTAGTTAACATGATCGTTTGTGCGCAAAAGAAATTCCAGCATGTAACTTTGCCTAAAAGTCTTTCCTCTCTAGTCTTTATGCTAAGCTAGGCTAACGAAGCCCTGACTCCAGCTGTGTATTCAATGCACAGACATGAGATTGACTGAACTCTCCCTTTAAATAGTCACAGAACTCGTTCACATTTTGTTTCAGCCATAAATTGAACCAACACACATCTGAGCTGAATTCTGAACCCGTATGATGGCGGCTTTCTTCATCTGTCACATCATCTTATCTTCCTATCAACAGTGGATGGATTCACGTCAGGCACTCTGAGCTGCAGAGTAAACGCTGCCTGAGAGGACGAATGATAACCTGCAGCAGACGTACAAACCCCCTCTGAGCTCAGGTGAGTCCTTCTGCCAACAGCGGGGTTGGCTGCAGCCTCATGTGTGACACTGTCTCTGATTGGTCGGTTCCAGCAGGTGTCAGAGATTCCCCCTGTCCCTCATGGCATCCTGTATCTGTCTGTTGAGCTCAGCGATGATTCGGTCCTCGTGGGTGTAGACTCCGGTCCTCAGCAGAGTGTCTCTCTCCTCCAGCAGGCGGCTCAGGTGTTCGTCAGCGCTCTCATTGACACTCTGAATGGGGGCGGGGCTGCACAGGGAGGAGGTGGGGCCTAATCTGCCCTCCTCTTGCTGCTTTAATCTGTGAAAGAAAATATCAAAAGCCTTTTCTTATTAAAAATGAAGCGTAAGACACGAAAGACAATGAAAAGCTGTAAATCTTTACAAATGAGAAGCTTAACATTAAAATTATTGATTTATTTTCAGATTAATTGACTGACAGATCATTTCAGCTGTACACTTTTTGATGTGCTAAAGCCAAAGGTTCAATCAACGTTTGTCAGTAAATTTTGGACTCATTGGTGGTTTGAACGCCTTTAGTAAAATGTGAAAATGTATCTGATTTCATTTGTTTCTCAGTTTCATTTCTAACGGTGCTTCTGATGCTGTGATGCTGCACTTTGAACCAGTTTGAAGATGATGAAGCGTTAATGAAACACAATGATGTGACATTATCGTCACCTGTTGAGTTCGTTCCTGATGCTGTCCAGCTCCTGTCTGTCCTGCTGAACAGCCTCCTTCTGCTCTGTTGCTAGGTAACGCAGCCTCATGGCCTCAAGCTCCGCCTGCTGTTTCTTCAGACGCGTCATGGCGTTTTCCTGCTCCCGCTGCAAACACACACACACACACACACACACACAAATGAAGCTGTGAATATTCGAGTAACTTTTACACAAATACTTTTTGGTTTTCACAGGCAGACTGACTTCCAGTTTAGTGATGGTTAAAGAGTTCAAGGCTTCCCTCAGTCACCTTCAGGACCATCACAGTGATTTCAAACACGTTCGTTCGTCTTCCACAGCTTGAATCTAACGCGAGTCCTGACGTCCTGGACTCGTCTAAAGATCCAATCTGAACTGAGAGTATTTCAAAATAAACCTCTGACCCCGGTGCTGAAATGTGTGTGTTAAGATGCCAAGAAACTGTTTTTCCTCATTACACAGAGTTTGGTGATAAATTTGTCTGGTTCCACATTTTCATAAAACCTCCCTGAGAAAATGCTGAGGAGCTGAAGAATTCACACGCAGACCAACACCAATACAATGAGAACAGAAAGAAAACTTCATAAAAACGTCTAAAAGTCGTATTTCTCTCAGCTGCTCCGGCCTCCAGTGCAGACTTCCCAAAGTGACCCATAATACCAATCTGGGCCCTGTCTACTGGCTTACAGCTGCATGTTAATACATCAAGGAAACAGTCTGAGATGGGAAAACAAAAGTCTAATCTTTCATTATAAATCAAATGGGATGCAATTTAAAGGTTTACATCCAACAACCTGCTGGGAAAATGTGGCTTCAGAAAGTGGCCGTATGATCGATGACTCGTGCTGACGTTCCTGCTTCAACAGAGCTCATGACGGCACACAGCTGAAGGCTTTCTGGACGCAGTGTTTGAGCCTGGACTGTCTGCCTCAGCTCGCTCGTTTCTAGGGGTCGCTGCTCCGTCCAAGCTGGACAATAAACAAGGTTGTGAAAAATGCACACCCGCTGATTGTCGCCAAATAGTATTAAAACAACATAAATATTTATATTCCACTTACACTGGGGGAAATAGCTATTCCACATGTCTACATTTCTTTCATCAAACATATTCATAGTGCAGCTATTCACATGACATTGAGACCAGACGTTGGTATTAACGCGATAAAACCACACAGATAAAGAAATCAGAACATTGCAATCCATAAAAAGTGACATGTGATCAAGTGGAAGGACACATGATTCCTTCCACAAATGTCCTGCTGGGTTTAAGTCGGGCCACTCCAACACCTATACGTCTTTCCTCTGGAACCAGTTCTCCTTCATGCTGTGGTTTGGACCGTTGTCCTGCTGGAAGGTCCACCTGCACTTCACCTTCATCGTCCTCATGGACGCCACAAGTCCATGCCTCCATTCAGTCATTTGGGTTCTGCCCATACAAAGAGAAGAGAAGCAGCCCCAAGCCATGATCTTCCACCTCTGGAGGTATGGTACGTACAGTGTTTCTCCTCCACACATGGTGTCTTGTATTGTTGCCAAAAAGTGACACGACATTCTCCAATAATCTACAGGCTTCCACAAATGTTGTGAAGCAAACTTCCAAGGAGCTTCAACGTGCCTTTTCTTCAGTAATGGAGTCTTGCGGGGTGATGCACTGTATCTGCTGCGTCCAGGTCTGTCTGCAGCTCTTTTTGAGTGATCCTTGGCTCTTCAGCAACTCTTCTGACCAACTCCTCTGACGCCTGGTTAGAAACCTGTGAGGAGCTCCCGTTCACAGTTGGTTGATGAAGATGTTCCTTCCAATTGGGGATCTTGAGTTCATACTAACGTATGGTCTCATTTTCATGTGACTAGTTGCACTGAAAATATGTTTCATGAAAAAAATGTTGGCCTGTTGAATACTTGTTTCCCCCATTGTACAACTAATTTCTTGATCAGCTAAATCAAAGAGTGAGAATGGGTGAGAAAGCAGTGCCCTTTCATGGCAGTTTATCTGTGTCACTGACAGTTTATCAGTGTCTGACTTGAAGTCAACTTCATCTGTCGGGCTGCATCTAACTATTATTTTCATTATGGATTAATTTGCCCATTATCTTCTTGATTAACTGTTTAATCCTTTGGTGTAAAAAACATCAGAGACGATAGAAAACCACAGTGTCCGAGAGCACAAGGTGACATGTTTTTCTCCAGTCCAGTCAAAATATTCAAAAGATATTCATCCTTCAATAATGCAAGACCAACAAAAGCTGAACGTTCTCACATTTGAGAACCTGGAGGCACTTCTTACTGTAGGTTACAAAAGGGAACATTGTAGTTTCACAGACTGACAGCACACACTGCTGCTCAGCCCTGAGAGTCTAAAGATCCTGATGAAAGTGATCACAGTATGTATGTGAGGTACTATGAGTACAGCATAACTGACTACGGACTACAAAAACTTACAATCCTTGCTGACTTTTTAGATTTAAAAAAAGACACAAAGTGGGAATTGACTGTAAAAAACCTCTTTGGCAGAGCGTACAGACAGACACTGGCTTGTAATTCACATTTACCAGATAACAGCCAAGATCTGCTCTGCTCTGTAATCTGGTGAAGTCACAATGCAAAAGTTAATACAGCTCATGAAATGTTCAGAAGTCTGCTAACAGCTTCGATCCTGCCTTTGATTCATGGATGACGATTGGGCTCTGGGAGGCTGTAATGATGGAACACTCTCTTATGACAGTGATTACTGTCCACTCTTATTACAGGAAATATCATCTCATGGACTGAAGTGCAGGAGGAACAGACTGACTAACAGACATCACCGCCCCTCAGTTGCTTTGCTAACTGGATAAAAAATGGAAAAGGTGCCAACCAGCAGGCTGTGGGCAGTGGGAAGGTGATGTGAGAAGCTGGAATCTGTCGGTGTGTTCTGGTGACACAGAGCAGAACGACCAGCCGGCTCATTCTGGATGGGAAAACTAACATTTTCACTTACTCTCACTCACACACTCACACACACACAGCTTCCATTTTCACACGCCTGATCACCTCACCTCCAACAAGAAAAAAAACATACATTCACAGACACACATAAAAACACATACAATCTCTCATGAACACATCATTTACACACACACACACACACACACACACACAGACGGTGTGTTGACACAGGCTCAGCTCCCTGTGGACCATTAGCAGTCTGTATTACAGGCCATTTTAAGGCTAATTACTACAAAAACAAACATGCTAAACATTTTCTCTGGTGCCCGCTGCCAAGGACAATCTGAGGCCGAGTCCTGAAACAATTAAAGGACGAGGGGTGATACTGAGGCCTCGACGGGAGGGAGAGGAGGAAGAAGGGGTGAAAGAGAAAAGCTACTAAAACTCAGTACCCTGCAGCAGATATTTCACAGTTATGTCATGAATCTCCCAGCCGCTACAGCTGACACCATTATGGCGAGCAGCAGAGGACAAAAACGAGAGTTTGTCATTTTTGGTTCAAATTAACAGCAAAATAGGATCAAATGTTTCATTTCTGGACTGAAGGAAATGATCCATCAGAGAGCAGCAGGAGTGGGCGGGTTTCTGTCCACCTGCTTCTATGTGCAATTTCAATTTATCAATCAAATCAATGAAGCTGATGAGGTCAAACATTAAATATATTGTCTTTGTGCTGTTTTCAGTTAAGTGCATGTCAAAAGGGACTCTGTGTTATTTCTCTAACATGTAACTTTAAATCTCCAGTGAGACTCCTGTTAACCCTTTGCACTAAGTATAAGCTCAGCTTTGGAAATGCACCTGGCTGCTATTAGAGAACTTATGTATTACACAAGCTGGGTACCACAATGGCAGCAAAGCTGAGTGGCGGCGCCGGGTCTTGATGAACACGGCTGATAATCATTTATTAGTTAACATTGGTCCCCACGGCTGTCCTGTGGGGCCGCAGAAAGTTCAGCGCTTGTTTAAATATTTTTTAAAGAGTGAAAAAATAAATGAAGAGAACATTCTTCTTAACATACGTGAGATCACAAAAGAAACATGATATCAGGCGTCATGCCGCTCAACACACAGGCAGCAGAAAATGACATCCACCGGTTCAAACAGGCACGACGATGGTTAACTAGACAAGCTGTGAGTCACACAGGGACTGAGCGCTCGGAGAGGAAGTCCAGGCGAGCAGGATCGAGGTCTGAGACAGTCAGGGGGCTGAATTTTGGGATGGATGACCAGAGAATGACTTCTCCTCCCCCAGGTTCCCCTCCGTCTCCCCTCCATTACTCACCTCTACTTTCAGAGGTCAACAGTTGGAGCAGCTGTGAGAGGACGTCTCATACAAACACTTTCATCCCATCGCTCACACATGGACACACTTTTCTCAGCTCAGATGTAGTTTTTCTGAGCAGCCCACCACCTGTGGGAGTTCACAGGGAGTTTTTCAGCACCACTGTGTGAGGTTTTTCAAGGATGTGATGGATAAAAAAATGAAGGGGGCGACTGGGACTCACATTAGAGACAAATGAGCGTGTTTATGCAACAGCTGAAATCACAGAAAAATATAAAATGCCTGTTTTCTGTAAAGAGCTGACAGACTGATCCTGAGGTAACTCTACACCTGAGGGGGTTCAAGGGGAGTTTTCCGGCTCTGATGTACAGTCAAGTGAATATCATTAGAACTTAAGAGAGGAAAAGAAAGTCAAAGCTGCTGCTACCCAGGACTGATTCAGGCTGAAACCACAAAACCTACAACACAACCTTTCACTGTGCGAGCCACAACCAAAGCTTTACTTGGTCTGTATTACATTGCAGCACCGTCAGCTGCAAAGCCTCGTCAAAAACTACCACATTATGACTGTGATTCAACTTTGAACACAACGACGAGGAAAAACAGCACAGCGGCACACAAAGCCCATAGTAACATTAGTTCTCTCCATGTGAAAACAGTGCCAATTATTTTGCCACTAGTAACACACAGAGAACTTCACAGTGGTCAAACCACTCACAGGTTAAAAACTGCTGAAACTATATTAATGAAATATTAATGAAAAAAATATGGTTTAAAAGGCAGAGCTGCAGCTAACAACTGCTGTCACAATAAATTAATCAAAATTTTAAATTAACAGATCAATAGCTTGACTTATAAATTGCGAGAAATGCAAATCACAATGTTCACATGATGTTACATTTTCATGTGACATGTTTTGTTTTGATATTTAATTAACTATCGTGTGAGAAAAAGAGAAAGCAGCAAATGCTCACAAATAAGAAGCTGGAAGTAGAGTTTGTTTCAGTCTAAGAAATGACTGAAACGATTGATAATCGAGTTGCCAGTTGTTTGGTTATGATGTTGAAATATATTGCCAATAGATACTTAAATGGAAAAAAACTTAATCAGTAGCCTGAATTATGCTGTAAGTAACCCGTCTTATCCAAACCCTGACTGCAGCTCTGAGGTCAGGTTTGTCCCACACAGAGTTAAATAACTCCAGCAGTGCTGTATCTGCTGTAACTGCATGGATGTAGTGTCTGAAAGGTTAAGATCAGTATTTTCAGGCTGCTCTGTCGGGTTTTTAGACTGATAAGCCTGAGATAAAACACACAGGAGCTGAGTTTACGAATGTGGTCTGTTTGTCTGAGATAGAGGCTGCTGGTCTGGCTGAAACGCCTCTTAATACAAAGATTAAAAGCACAGATCCCACTGCTGTACTCCTTTAATATTCTCTGACTACAACCGAGTATGGTTTGAAATGTCTTCATATTATATTAATACCAATACCAGGCCGATACTTTCTTCTTGTGCCATACAACAAGCCAAAGTTCATGAGTAATAATATTAATAAGCGAAGAAGTTATGACTTCAATTTTCAATTGATTATCTGAACAGTTGCTGATCAATGTTTTGTAGATCGACTCTGTGCTCTGAACTCATTTCAGTCAGTACCAACAAAGTACCGAGGTTTGATACCCAGCCCTGTCTGTGATTCAAACATACTGTACCTTTAAGCGCCAGGCTGTAGCTGTTTTTCAACTCGGTTAACAGTTTCCACTCCAGCTGGGGTGACAGTCATCTAATGTGGTGACTGTGAGAATCATTCTGGAAAGTAAATTAATCCCTGAGTCTGAAGTTTGAGTTGGAGGCAGGTACCCACTGAGGCCCAGAGGAAAGATTCGATGGGCCTCATGAGGACAGGAACACTTCAGAATGATAATGCCTTCATCTGAATGAATCTGTTTAAATGTAATACTGAAATAATATCTATAACTAAGACAAACTTAATGCAAAATAAATAAGTTCAGCATGTGATCATCATCATATCAGCAGGCCGCCTCAAACCATTCTCTCTCTGTGTCTGTGACAGTGCAGCCCTGCTCTGACAACAAACCGGTCACACAGCAGATGTATTATCAATATTTTCCAATATTTTGTTTTTTGTTTGTTGATGTTGGTTTTGTTATATTCATGTGAAGTGTAATATTCCTGGAAATCCCTAATTTGCTCAAGTAAATGTATCGACCTCCCTGACCTTCCCCGTCTGGAACATGCCCCTCATACTGGAGCTCCATAATATTCCAGGAATGACCACTGGGAACCATCAGAGAGTCTTCTCTGAGACCAGTAATACTGAAATTCTCCCAGTCGACATGTTACATCTGCTGTTTGACGGACAGATTTATACAAACAGAGTCCCAGCATCATGTGAGAGGACAGTTTTGGTGCAGACGGCCCCTGAGGGATGTCACAGCGTGAGTGCTTTGGCTCTCTGAAGTTACGATGAAGGTGAAGTGGTGCAAACAGGACAACTGATCACCAGGGCCGTATCGAACCTACTGAAATAATACTGATAAGTTTCTGAAATGTGTCACTGAGTGTGGAAAACTGGGAAGTACCAGAAACTGGCAATGAATGTTTGTTTGGATTCGTTTACGTCTCCTTCCATCAAATATTTCCTGATTTAGATCAGAATTTTGCTCATTTCAGACAGTGATCCAAAGCCAGTGCTCTCTTTGCCTCCATATACAAAACATTCATTTCAATGTTCTAAACTTTTACAGACTGATTAAACTAATTTATCTTGATGGAGAAAACAAAGACAGGTTTCCTGATAAATGAAAATAATGGACAAAGTGGAGTGCTGTCTCCTCCACCTAGATCTCATTCACCAAACATCAAAAAGCATCTTTACAAATATCTGATTGGTAACATTATGACTTTCATTTAAGCTGTCAGATTCTGATATGCTGTTTCAGTTCAGCTCCATGCACTCGTGACATGACACCTGTAAGGCCGACTGGTGCCCCAGCTCACATCAGGTCAGCAGACGTTCTTTCATGGGGTTCTGCTTTGGTGACCTGAGTGACGGCTCATGTCACTGTTGGATTTACAGATAGAAACATGTTATGAATTCTTTCTTTATGGCCCTTTAAAATGACCAAGTTTAGTTGTCTCTCCCAAAGCAGCTTTTAAAAAGCCAAGTTTAGTTTCCTGACCTTCCACTTAGGCTTTAAAAATACCAAATTTAGCTCCTCGGCTCAGAACTTTAATCTCTTTGCCCCAATATTTTTGCTCCGAAAAGACCAACTTAAGCTCCTTGTCCCAATATTTTGAATTTAAAAAGAGCGAGTCTAACTCTCTGATCTAATACCTCAGTACTGTCTGGATATTAATTCTCGCTCTGCCTCTCCGGCCGCCCGCACCTCCTGGGTTGAAAAGCACATTATTCCTCGGACAAGAATTTTTATGATCCGACTTCAGCTAAACAGAACGCCATGCGAGGCGCTGAGAGGAGAGAATAAATAGGCGAGGAGAGGCCGAGAAAAACCAAACAAGCGCCGGCTTTAAAAACCACCGAGCGCAAAGATGGATGGTCGTGTAAACACAGGCCTGATATTTTATAAAAAGCGAGAGTGTGACATCTGAATAGTTAGCGGCTGGCTAGCTTATTGCTCAACACAATCCCATGGATGATTAATAGGTGGGGGGTGACACTCGGCACTGAACCCCCTTAGAGCTGCATAAATCACACTGTGTTTTCTTTACAATGATGTGGCACTTAGAGGGAAGGAAGGAGGGATGGGAGGGGTGAGAAGGAGAGAGAGAGAGAGAGAGAGAGAGAGAACAAATGGAAAGGAAAGGAAAAGGCAGGAAGAGAAGCAAAAGACTGAAAACAAACGCTGATTTCAGACTGGGAGACAAAAAAAGAGAAAGAGCATTACGACCAAAAAGAAATGAGGTGTGAGATGGAAAAAAGATGGGAAAAAGAGGTGTGAGAGAGAAAGAGAGATCTGCATACAGGGAAATGTTAGATAACCTGAAAGCTATACAAAACTGACAGAGACTAAGAGAGGAGGAAAAAGATGGCAAAGAAAGAAAGAGAAAAAGAAGGAGAAGGAAGAAAAAGAGCAGTAAGAGCAATAAAGACTGAAGGAGGAAGAGAAGGACGGAGAAAAGGAGTAGATGTCAAACAAGACAGAACGAAAAGGGGAGATAGGAGAGGTGACTGAAGGGAGAGATGGAGAGGAATGGGACAGATAAAACAGAAAGAGGGGAAGTGATCGATGCGAAAAGAAAAGAGAGAGAGAGAGACAGAGGAAGAGGAAAAATGTCCATCCACTTTTCCAGCTGGTTAATGTCAGTAACAGTTATTAGTTTGTCAGAGAGGGTCTCTCTGTGTGTGTGTGTTTACATTAGTCTTAGGCTGACTAAAGCCCCACTTAGTGCTGTGTGCATGCCTGTGTGTGCGTGTGCATGTGCATGGGTGTGTGTGTGGTGCTGTTAAGAACTGATGGCTCTCACACATTTCATTGTCTACTTCACCTCAGCTAAATATTTGGCTCTGGTGTAAAAACATACCGCTCACTCGTTCTCTCCCGCTCTTTTCTTGTCTTTCCTTTTACACACACACACACACACACCCACACACACAGATAGCTGTGCCGTGCTGTGCCGAGCTGTGTGCTGCTGCCAACTCCTCCCTTCAGCACCTAAGCTCAAGTGTCTTTTTTGTTTTGTTTCTTTTAAGTCTGCTTTCATCTCTCAGTACTTTTGTGGTTTGGAGTTTAGTTTCCTGCTTGCATTTTCAGGTATCAGCCTTATTCTACTTTCAACTGATTTCCTGTAGCTGTATCAGAGCTACTTGTAACTAGGGCTGTCAAAATTGGCCTAAAACGACGTTCGATGTTCAATGGTTGCTTCTAAAAACACACAGGTTTGAACCATTGGAATATCTATTTTTGTCCTTAAGGGGGAAAACCAATACAAAAAGACACACTACTATTATTTCCAAATAAACATGTCTTTTAAAAGATCTACATACCTACACATTACAGAGAGAGCAAATAAAATAATGTCCTATAGCGTGTTTTTGAATTATTCGCTTGACTTTTCACTTTCAGTCAATCAAAGTGAGGTTGTGTGTGCAGTTTCCAATTAGAGTCAGTGTCCACGTGTCCTGGAAGATTTCAATGTCCCAGACAAACAGGAGAAATCCTGGTCAAATATTATCTGATTATGGACCCTATTTTCCCATGTTTTTATATCTAAGTGACTAATGGAGACAGCATTTTTGAGGTTATTCTAGTATTGAGTAAGAGCGCAGCTGCCAGCAGCCATGAAGTGTGCTGCAACGTAATCCCTCTGGACGTTTGTGAACCATCAATGTGCGTCCACTAAAAGTGTTTGTTTTTACCACTGACAGGTTCAGACTGTCATTCTAAGTGTCTGTCAACATTATACAGAGGATCCTTTAAGAGATACCTTCATGATCCTCTTTGTTGAAGCAGAAACACCTGTATCGCTCTCTGCAAAGCCACCAGACTCCATTTACAGAAACAATCATTTTATCATCGTAAAATATGCTTCATGAAAGGCATCAAAAACAAAAAAAAGAGATGCAGCGAGAAAAGCGTGTAGAGCCAGAATATTGTCAAAATGAACTCGGAAATGATTTTCACTGGACGTTATGACGGGAGCAATTTAAATATGTTGGACTTAAACAAGTTGTTTTTCCAAAAGTGAATATTCATTTTCACAGTGGAATGAATGGATGCATTTCCACCAGTGGCTGTTACATTCTTAACAGATATATATAGTTTTTATCATTAATTAATTAATTTTACTATTTAAAATATTACATCCAAAAAAACAAAGGCGTCTGCTGCATTGCTGCAGATTACATTATGAAAAGAAAAGAAAAAGCCTCTGCTGCCTTTACACACACTGATCACTCACACACAGACTGTATCTGTATACTGGTGCGTTTGTGGACGCTCCCACAGCCACGGTGATGTCAGCTGACAGATGACGGCCGGGCTGAGCTCAGTTTCCTCTGCTCGCTCTGTGTCTTTAAACAGAGCTGTTAAATGTCCCAACATTGTCAGCTTGTCTCCAGCAGCAGATTAAAAACCTGCAGCATCTGAACTCGCCAGACGTCCCAACACAGAAAAACTACCATTATCTGCTGTGAAATATGACTGCTGTCAGGACACGGAGGCCAGGGCTTGGCTTTCCATGTTGTCCTTATTGTGGGGGTAAGATTTATCTCAAACATGCATCTTTTAGTTTTGTTACTTTTTTTACTCAAGGTAGAGTTTAATGTTTAGATTTGTATCCTTTGCTTTGACGTTATAGGACTGTGACTGTCTTTCATTCTAGCCCATTAACTCCATTTGGCAGCAGCGCTGTCCATCAGTCTTAAGGACATTTTCTATCATCCATGCAGTCCTTGGTTTCACTTCATTTCAATACACAGTGAAAATAAACTGGGTGAGACTTCACATTGATAATCCATCACAATGAACACTTTTCTGTGACAGTGACATCCCCGTCATGTGGTCATTCACTTTACACAAGTAAAACTTTCTCTGTTGGTGCATTCAGGGTGGCTTGGACATCTGAGATTTCAGGGTCCCCACCTCTACTGTCTGCCTGTGAGAAATTGACCTGCTTTATGTCAATCTGGTGTTTCGTCACACGGCTCTGCGTAGAGCTGAAATGATACGTCAACAGATATTAGCTGTCAACTATTTTGATAATAAGATCAGATTCACTGGTTCCAGCTTCTTAAATGTAGGGAGTTGCTGCTTTTCTTGGTTTTCTGTGATTGAAAGCTGTACATCTTTGGGTTTTGGACTGTTGGTCAGAAAAAAACAGGTATTTTGAAAAGTTTTTGGGAATATTTTATAGACCAAAGAATGAAAATAATGGGCAAATTAATTGATAATGAAAATTATTATTCACTGCTGTCCTCTTTCTGTTTGGCAATCTGATGTCTCATTTGTGCCAAGAGTTTTAGATGCTCCATTTGAAAAGAAACTCGATTTAGTTTTATATACTCATTTCCAAATTCCTCCAGCTAAAACAATACTGCTTAACAAGGTAACTAATGATCTTTTGACCACAATTTTTAGGCCTTTCAAAGTTAACTCTCTAAATCTCTAATGGCCATTTTTCACTGAAACAGCTGTGATTTTACTGTTAACACCGCTCCCTCTGGATAAACAGTACCTGTTTGAACCTGGCCAGCTCTTTCAAGGCGCGCCCCCACTGCTGCTTGTAGTGCAGCTTGGACTTGGTGGTGGACTCCAGCTTCCTCTCCAGCTCCACCTTAATAACCACAAGACAAAAACATCAATCGCATACACACACACACACACACTCACACACATACACACACACACACACACACACACACACACACACACACACACACACACACACACACACACACACACCCTTACCTGTTGACCTGTAGTGCTACTAAAGGTGAAAAACTGGACACCCATAAATGTTGAAAATGAAAGCAGTTTTCTTGAAGGTAAACATAAATAAGTATAGAATCAAAAATCTGCAAAAGCAGTCCTCGATGTGCTGCACATGTATACTGTCAGTGGTGGAATGTAACTAAGTATATTTACTCAAGGACTGCACTTAAGTACAATGTTGAGTACTTTACTTGAGTATGTTCAGTTTATGACACTTTGTACTTACAGTCCACTACATTTTGGAGGCAAATATAGTACTTTTTAGTCCACTCTACTCCACCAACTCTGGCACTCCAAGTATATTGTTTAATACTTTTACTATTACTTGTCTTTTTACGTACTCTGAATGCAGGACTTTTACTTGTAACACTGTGTCATTACTACTTTTATTTAAGTAAAATATGTCAACACTTACTGTACACTGTATAGCTGCAACTAAATTCCAACTTTCATCATGTCTGATGTACTAAGTACTAATTGCCTTGGCAGTACCTACATGGAAAAGCAGTTGATTACCTTCTCCAGAGTCAGTAAGTTGATCTCTGACTGCAGCCTGAACTCAGGCCTGATATTCTGTTGTTCTCTGTAGAGCTGGAACTCTTTTTCCAGCTGCTTATATCGAGACTCCCCGTCTGCAATCTGGACAACAGAAACACAAGAGCAGAGTAAAAGAAGCCGTTATTTTAAGGTAAATTCCCTCTAATGCAAACAAGTGTCCTCCCTCTGTACCTGCTGCAGCAGCCGGGCTCTCTCCTCCTCCATCAGCCGGACTTTGTCTCTCTCCAGGGCCACCCGGTGCTCACACTCCTGCTGCAGCCTCCTGCTGCTCTCCTGCAGCTCCCTCTGAGTGAGATCGTGCTCTGCCCGCAGCTCCCTCTGCAGCCTCTGAGTCTGAACATGGGAGAAGAGTCACTGTCACAAAGAATCACTGGAAAACAGGCTTAGAGAGCTGAGAGTGAGCTGCATTTTGTACAGAAAAGTGGGTCACACTTTGATAATATTGTTATTCTGAGTGCCCAATGAACACATTAATGTCAGTAAATGTATTGGACACATTTAAGCTCCAGTGCTGCAATATGGCACGTTTTGATTTTTCAGAACTGCTTTCATAACCTTCTTTTATATCTACATGTCATAAAAGAGAAAAACTGAAGTCCAATTTGTAAAATACTAATATTTTTTCACATGTATTTAATTCATTCAGACACAGTTAGTTGATGACAGAAAATAATTTGCAACTACTTGATTAACCATTCAAGCCATATTTCAAGAAAATATACCAAACGTTCACCAGTTCAAGCTCGAAATTCTGAGGATTTGTTGCTTTTGTTTGTTTTATGTGATAATAAGCAAAATGTCTAAAGTGACTGTTGGTCAAAACAAGACATTTGAAAATGTCACCATAACATTTATAAACCAAATTATTAGTTTATTTATTAAGATAATTACTGGGAGATGAATCAATAATAAAAATAATCACTAGTTGCAGCCCTGTATTTAAAAGTATTTGCTGTCAAAGGGAGAAATTTATTATGATGTTTCAGTCAAAATGACCTTCAGACCTGAGCTATAGTCTTTTTTTAATTGTTATAAATCTTTTCATTCAGCCTTCAGTTCACTTGTGCGTCAGAAATCCCATTAAATTCTACTGACAAGTGTTGTGTGAAGTGTCAGAGGTGAGTCTCACCTCCAGCTCGGCCTCAACCAGCTGTTTCTCTCGTTTCTCCAGATCAGACAGCGTCTTCTGGAGCTGCTCCTCCAACACATTATACTCCACCTCCTACAAGCAGACGGATATTTGGGGACAAAAAACATGGACAGTTATTATTTGAAAAAGAGTTTTAGCGCCTCATTAAATTTACATTTAAGTGCCCCATGAGTCTGTGTGAGGAGGAAATCTTGCAGTACTTCATGTAAGCACTGTGTGTGTCTATGTGAGGAGGTGTGAAGTCTCCACCTTCTTCTTGACCAGAGCTTCTCTTTCTCTGTCTCTTCTCCTCCACTCCTCTGCCAGAGCCTGCATGTGGCTCAGCTCTTTCTTCCTCAACTGAAACACAAACATATTTTTAAACCTTTATTCATTTATTCATTTTTCCACACATGAACAGACTGACACACTAACTATAATATAATAATAAAATAACCATTATATTCAAAATGTCTTTAAATTCTGCCTTTTGAGTAGAAAAAACCTGTTGAAATGTCTTACTGTTCATAAATGTGAGTGAAACAAAGTGAAAAAAGCAACATCATTATATTTACAGAATTTTAGATATACTACATTGCTTCATTTAATGTTGGAATTTTTTTGGATTCAGTCATTTTATGAGATTTTTCAGCTGCCTTCAGTCCTGTATTTACCTGATCATCGAACAGATCCTCCTGCTCCTCCTTCCACAGCTCCAGCTCTAGAGCCGTGCGGTACTCCAGGGTGTCTCTGGGAGCAGTCGGAGCTGTTTGGCCCAGCGAGGTGGGGTTCAGGCTGGGCGCTGCAGGGTGGGAGGGCGGCTGTGTGGGGACTGCAGGTTCGTTCTGATGGCATAACAACAAAAACAGGGAAAGCATCTCAAGAGGTTTACAGACTCATTGGCCGCTTTATTAGGTAGACTTGTAAAATCTAATGCAGTCTAATAGAACAGCTCAGCCATAAATTCTCCCTGTACAAAGTAATGTTCATTTTTTATTGCCATTGTGAGATAGTTATTAATTAAACTATATATTTATTGTTGAGGTGCAGTTTGCAGTGGTGTCTCTCTGATCAAAAATGAAAGAAAATTCAATATTTTGACACAAAATGTTTAAAATAAATGAAAAAAGGCTATCTAGGACCTATTTAACATTTATGTGCAGATATGAAATGTGACCCTCCAGACAAGTGGATGGTTTAAAATAAGACATTTTAAAATAGTATACACATTACTTAATACTAGTGCTGTCAATCAATTAAAATATTTAATCGTGATTAATCTCATGAATGTCACAGTTAACTCGCGATTAATTGCAAATTAATCGTACATTTTTATCTATTCTAAATGTCCCATTAATTATCATTTTAATACTCTTATCAACATGGAAAAGTGGATAGGCTTGCTTGGTGCAAATTTTTTTTATTGAAAACAACAACATGTAGTGTTTTATTTCACACTAACATTCTCACTTTGAGCAGTCGTTCACGTGTGAAGCAAAATCTCACACAATTTCACACTGTCAACAAACAGATGACAAAAAAATAAAATACTTTGTTACAAAAAAGCCCCTTCAACAACCCTTTCTAAGGGATCAAAACAGGGTGATACAAGATAAAGTTACAAAGTGCACATCATTGTAAACTAGGACTCAGCCTATAGTGCAGTTAAACCATGGCTTAAACTTTCCTTTCTTAAGTTTCCTTTGAACATACAAGCAGTCAGACTATACTGCTCTTCTATTTATTCACCAGAGGCTGATCAACCCAGCCTCTTATTTCTCTCCAGAAAGAATGAACATTACTTGGCTATGGCTGCAGTAAGCTTGTTCTTAGTTGCGGTATCCATATGCCTCTGTTGAAAGCCATCCATTGTCACCTGGTTTTGACAAGGAGGCAGGGGAGAATTCATATTAGCCGTGTGTTTGGCCATCAAGTGGTATTTCAGACTGGATGTGCTACGGTGATACAAACACACCAACAATACACACAGATAACTTCGGTCTTGTCAGCCGACCCATCTGGTAACTTTATGAAACTAAACTTTCCATTCAGAATCTTGTTCGCATCCATTTCAGCGTTTCATGCTTGACATCCACACAAACCAGTAGCCTACTCTTTCACAGCTAGCAAGTAGGCAAGACCAAACACACGAGTGGGGCGTGTCTATTGTTTTGTTTCCGGTTTACAATCAGATCCTGTAGTTTTTCTAACGTTACTAGCAGTGGCCACAGTTTATAAAAAAACTACAAGTTCACTAGGTCACAAAGAGCGTTAATCTCACGATTAAAAAAATTACGCCGTTAAAATTGATTACGTTAACGCGTTAACGCAATATTTTTGACAGCACTATTAAATACATAAAATAACATGCATCAGCACATGTTCCTTCCTTAGGGTATCAGAACCCAAAACATTTTATCATCTATCAAAGGCTAAGCTGTTGCTCAATTCTGCATCAATCGTATCAACCAATCCAATTCATGCATGTGCAGACACACACACACACACACACACACCTGTCTCACCTGTGAAGAGTCGGACAAGATGACTTCTCTGGCTTTAACCAATCCCAGGTCGTCCAGTGTTGCCACATAGCTCAACTCTGCCACTTTTTCACTGGGTCTGATGGATGGAAACACAGTTGTTGAACAGTGGTTAACAAGCACCATGTGATCGGTCTGTCAGTCAGTGATGTTTCCTACCGGTGTGTTTTGACCACGGGGATCCGGTCCTGGTGAGTCTGTCTCCAGCTCTGCTCTCCTGTTGATGCCAGTAATCTGCTCCTCTCAGAGCGCAGCAGGTGAGACAGCTGGATGGAGGCTCGTCCTATCAGCTGGTCTCTGCTGGTGGAGTCTCTGTGCCAAACCTCCACCACCAGAGGAACTCTACAACACACACAGATACACACAATGAGTTCAAACGCACGGCAAAAAAGACAGCACCTAGAGCGAATGTCCCACAGACAATGTCAACACAGTCATACTGCACCACCTACTGGACAAAAGTGATTTTGCAGAAAATGAAATGTTCACAGAATATCACAAATCTGTAAAGCAGCACTGTTAGAATAGAACACAACTTTATTGATCACCAGGGAGGACAACTGTCTTTGGCCCATCTTTTCAGATCCATTAAAACAGTGTTGGTGACTGAATTCCTTTGCAGATCAACTATTTAAATATATTTTCCTTGATATTTTATGACAGATTTGGTTATCCTTTATGCAGGTACACATCATTTTATTCTGACAAACACAGCCACAATAAAGGTGACATACTGAACAAAGATGGCAGTGAAAATGTATTAACTGATTTTTGTATTTGCATTTATTGTTGCTCCTTCCATCTGTAAACCTAACTGAGCCTCTAGGACATTAAAATTCTACAATATTTTAATTTGAATTGTCTAATTTTGTCCTCATTTCAACTAACAGAGGTTAAAATACATATACAGATAAATCAAATAAAACACAGATCTGATAAAAACACTGACAGTAAACAACCAGTTTAAGATACCAGCATAAGAAAAATCATCATTATTCCTCCTACCATCATCCTCATCAACACTGCTGACATCATCACTGATTGACAAACATGGCCTCCCTCCACACTCTACCAACAGGTCAGTACAGCGTATCCAGATGTGTATACAATTTAAGCATGAAGTATGTAAAGGAACAAGGTCTACGTGTGTGTGTGTGTGTGTGTGTGTGTGTGTGTGTGTGTGTGTGTTCCTACCTGAGGAATGTGTCTTGTAGCTGTTGTGGCAGAGCAGCAAAGTCAAAGGCACAGTAGGACTGAGGCAGAGACACCTCCATGTTCCTCTGCAGCTCTACTGGAGGATTGGTCATGATCGGAGCTGGACTGCCAAAGAACTGATATGAATACCTGAAATACAACAAATACACAACAATCATTAACCAACAGAATGTGATTTAAACCAATGTACTGCAATGAATGGTTGGGCACAAGTTCATAAAGGCCTTGTATAAAATGGTTTTGCCTGTTATTTTGATCTGTCGATGTGTTTTTGTGTCTTTACAGTGTTTTACAGTGTGACTCATATAAAAAGCATATGAAGTCTTTCACCTGAGTGTGGCAGCAATGGGGTGTGTCAGACTGAGCTTTCCCAGGCTGCGGAGGTCCAGAGAGAAGCAGAAGTGATGGGCGGAGGATGGGATGGACACTTTGGGAGCTGAGACACTGACAGATGATGCTGCACCCTCTGCTGCAGCTTCAGCCTGACTCTGGTGCTGCACAGGAACCTCCAAATCTGCAGCTGGACACATGAACAGGACAAACAAGTTCAATGTTGCTCCTATTGGTCATCCATGGTCTGACTTCATTTGTCTAACTTCTTGTACGTAAATTACTTATGGGATTTCCAGGCTCACCTGCCAGTCCTGCCAGGTCTTTGCCATGTTGAAGCTCCTTCAGGAGACTCTCTGCTTCGCTCTCTGTACGAGAGGAAGGAGAAAGAGGAGGACCAGGAGGAGAAGAATCTGGAAGTTTTTGGACTGGAGAGGAGCTTTGAGGTCTCTGCTCAGCAGGAGGAACAGAGGGAAGGACAGATGGGAGAGGGTTGGAGCGTGTCTGAGCTCCACTTTCTTCTTTATTCCTTAAAGACTGGAGAAAGGACAGAAGGTCACACGACTGTCAGTCCAAACTGACGCTGAGTAAAGGCTTCTGCTGCGCTGCTGCACAGCTACAACATACTTTTTGTCCCAGACTGTTGTCATATTTAGGGTGACCAACCTACACAACCGCCAAATTGAACGGAAACATACGAGAAATCACCACGTGTGTCTCGCTCCCCCTTCATCTCAGCTCCGAGTGTTGTGATTATTGGCATAATCACAGCTTGATTTTGGGGACAATAAAATCAGAACATTTATGAAACTGTTGTGGCATGCACCGCAGCTCATAACAAGGTCAAGACGTGTTTTTTTATGTGGAATTTGCAGCCTAATATTACATTCTGTATGTTTTTAATAAGTTGTATACCACACTAGCAATTCTCATCTCTGTTAATAAGAGAGAGTTTCTATAATGAATGAAGAAACACCTTGTCAACACGAAAAACCTGCTTCTTCAAGGAGTTTTAGTGCGTGCATACGCACCAAAGGACCCCTGACAGATATGGTAGTGAATGTAAACTTATTGGAGAAAACAATAAAACAAATCAAAAAATTTGCTTTTGGGTTGTGGGTCACAAGTGAACCAAACATCTAGTTCAGTGTGATCTTTGTTTGCAAAGGCCCTCATAAGATGAATCATGACATTGTGTCCTTTACTGAAGTGTGGAGAGAAAATAAAAATCCACTGCATTACCTGTGGTGCGTCCTCTTCCCTCCTCAGAGTAACAGCCACTCCTACGGTCGGCTGCAGGTCGGCAGGCAGAGCCGGCAGTGTCTGTCTGATGCGTTTAGGAGGTTGTAGTATGAATGCCCCCTCTATGGTCGCTGTCTTGTTCTCCAGATCCATAGAAACAGCAGACAGGGCTGAGAGAGAGATGTCTGTGCTGCCCAGAGAGTGATTCCCACAGCACAGATGGATCTGAGGAGGACAGATGGGGACATATGTTGATACATGGCCAGGTAGTAACAGGTAGCGACTTGTTCATCACACACTCTGCCTCTCACCTGGAAACTGGACTGCTGCGACAGGAAGGTCTGGAGGATCTGTTTGCTGCTGCGGATGCGCACAGAGGCTCGCTCCGGCTCGAAGTCGGGGCTCAGCAGGTTGTGGAAAGGCTCACTGGTGATGTCGTTCCCCAGTAAAGTGTAGTAGAAGAAGAACTCTGACCCCTCTGCTGACAGTTTCATAGTGCTGGGAATCAACTGTGGGAAACGACAAGAAGGCACATTTAGCTGATTTTGCTTGCTCTAAAAATTGACACATTAATACTCTCACTCAATCGAACTGAACAGCCCACTGAACTGAATCCGACTGAATTGTTTAATACTGTTTCACATTTTCAACTGAGGGCTTTCTACTGAACACTACATGCTGTCCCCTCTACCTGCCATGAGAAAGAACAGGTTCATGTGACACAAGAAATTGGTTTAATTTGGCAGCGACGACAGTCTGTGTCTTCAGTGTCTTCTTATGACACTCTGGGGGACAGACTGTCCTTGCTGAAGTGGTTGAGAGTTAAAGCAATAATGTTTAAACGACAGTTAGCACCTGAGATGTTCTTTCGTTGTTAGATGATCATCAATCTGTGACTTTCAGCACGTCTAAGATCTCATTTTCTGATCAACTGTTGCAGTTTTATTTCTTCAATTCTTTGCTCAGCGTCAGTTCAGTTGTCAGCTGGGTTTATTGTTATGTGTGAAAGGTGGAAAAAGCAAAAATGAGTGTCACAGTGAGAACGAATGAGCAAGTTTCCAACCAAGAAAAGAGTGTTTCTCTATTTTCTGCTATCAGACGTGTTTCCAGAATTTCCAGAAGCAGAAATTTCTGTATGCAGTGTCACGTTGGTCAATTATCTAAAGTTATCTGATGAAACACTTTGCTGCCTGGCATCAGCTCAGGTTGGAAGTTATCAATCAGAAGTCACATGAGTACTGTCCTCACCTGTTCTAGTTTGGTAGCAAAGGCCACAGTGACGGACAGGACGAACATGTCAGAGCAGTGATCTGCAGGTCCAATTTGATGGTAACCCCTGTCTGGGATCAGTACAGCCTCCAGGTTGTCTGGGAGCAGGTCAGTTACTGCAGGAGAACCTACAATAGCAGAGTTAAAATAGGAGAGGGGCAGGAAAAAAGAGAAGAGAGCAGAATGAAAGATGATAAAGAGTTCATGTAAACAGAACTAAGTGGTGCGAGCAGAGGAGGTCAAGCCAGAAAAGCGCTGGTTCTTTGCAATAACACAAACAACTCACTTTCACCATTAATTCACTGTCTTTTCTGCACTTAATGAGGTGGTTCATTTTACCAAACTCCCATACAACAAAACTGTAATCAAAGAGTTTTTTTCCCAGAGCCAGAGTAGTGACAGCTTTATTTTTCAGATCTAAAATGTCCCACCCTTTGGTAAAGAGTCACAGTCCTTAAATAATGTAATTTAGGGGATCATGATCAACAATGTTTGTATTGTATATTTACACAAGAAATGAATACTGGCTCATATATCTTCATCAGATTTTTAAACCTTCAGTTATCTATACTGACATCCAGTATGGGTCATAAGACTTACAAAACAACTGGAGCTGAACCTGAAGTGACCTTTTACAACTACAGAAAACACTGATGAGCACAATTTGTAGCAGTGCAGACCAGTAGTGAGTGAAAAAAGACATATGAGATATTTTTCAGAGTTTTAACTCTAACAAGGCACTGATAGCAAAGTACACAACACATGCACAGTTTCTGATATTGAGCACATACTGTACACAGTGTGGGATGTTAACACAGGTCACTAATAAATGGACCAGACACTTCAGCATCACAGCAAACATTATTCCTGCATAGATATTATTTTTAAAACCCTCATAGCAAAGAAATATTATTACATAAGAACTTTACAACTTCACAATTAACTGTGTGGGATATTAAAATTAATCAATTAATTAATTACCTGTATCAACATGTATAACTTTCTAGTTAAGTTTTTGTTGTGTGTCCTGCCTATGATTGTATCTTAAAATCTGTCCCACAAATGACCAAAGTACTTCAGTTTAACACACAAGTAACGGGTGAAGAGGAGCTTTTACAGCACTTTGACTGTAAAAAGTGCTGTACAAAGTGACAAATCATCATCACTGCACTAAGAAAGGATCTCAGTTACAAAAAAACCCACTGCTGTAATTTTTAAGCTTTACAAACTGCACATGACAGGGATTTGAGGGATCTGGATCACTGCAGAGTTTTGCAAATATCACACAAAAAATCTGGTGTGATGCAGCACTGACAGCTGCCCAGAGAGACAGAGCAGACAGACTGCAACAAAAAGTTAGTGGAAAAAAGTGTCGATCTTTAAGAGGCTGTTTTTAGTCAGAAACTTTACTGCTGAACATGTTATTTTCCAACATCACACTGATTTACAATCAAATAACCACTGAACTGGGGTGCCTTGCTAAAAAGACACCTAATTTATTTACTTCCATGTCCCTAGACTTCCCGGTTTGAAATGTCCCCTCTACATTATGAAACTGCTGCATGGATCAGGGAGATAAATGAGGAGCAATTTTATGAAATGATATCAACTAATGAATTTACAGCACATGTAACATACAAGAGAAAAAAAACACTGACGTGAGAATAGCACAAAGCAAGCAGTACTGATGAACCAGCTGACCTTGTCGGGGCGGGGCCTTCTTGGCTTTGAACCTATCAGGAGAGGGTTCCGAGGGCTTGGTGTCATTCTCCAGCACCATGCTGAGGAGGAGGGCTGGTCTCTGTTTGGTGTATTTACTGCTCAGCAACGGATACCATCGAGGCTCCTGGAAACAAATCTCGTATTTCCATCACTCAAAACAGGATAAAAAATATATTTCTACTGGTCCCAGTGACTCTGGATATCACTGATCATAACACTAATCATAAACTAGTTCAACATGTCACCCAGACAGACGGAGAAGAGGTTTACCGTCTTGACTTCTTGTACAGATCGGAGGTCCAGGACGATGTAGCCAACACTCTCTCTCTTCTTACTCACAGAGTCAACAGTGAAACACTGAAGTTTGATGGGAGTCCTCTGCAGTCTGAGAGGATGGAGTTGTAAGATGCATCAATATTACACAGTTTAGTAACATTTTTGCAAAATCAAACACAAGAGATGGATAGAGAACAACGACAAGCCAACATGCCAACAACTATAAATGCCAACAAACATAAATACAGACAGATAAATTATAGTTATTTCCTTGTGGGACTCTGAACATCTAGCAACAGTGGTTTGAAGAATAACTTATCATTGCTATAATTAAACACAGTCTGTAAACTGAAAATCTTTGGATTTTCAGCTGTTTGTGATTGTTCGGCAAAAGCAAAACCCTTGATAATGTCACACTGGTGATGGTTATTTTACATTGACTGAGGTTTTGTAGATCTATCAGTTAATCGAGAAAAAAAGAAAACCCGTCACACTGACTGATTACGAAAATAATAATTGTAGCCCTACAGTCTATCATTAACTAAATCTAATGGTACTTCTCTATATATCTTCTGACCTGTGTTGGTGGAGCGTCCTGCGGTCGAGCTCCCAGGCCAGCTCAGTGCTGAACTGTGGCTGATCTCTGTGCTCCACTGGGTCTGTGGAAAGCTGCTCACCATCAAAGCCTGCCTGGACCACCAGGCTGAGCCGGGGATTCTTCGGGAAGTGACGACCTGGGAAAGGGAAGATGGGTTTACAACGCTCAGTTGAACAAATTTTCACTTTAAGTCTCAAAGCTGGTAAATTACCACCAGTCATTAGTCAAACAGCAAAAGATGTTGAAGTTGTCTGGCAGACTTGCTTGTCCAGCAGTCAGTGAAGCATTCCATTGTGGTTAGCCTAAGTGGCTTTCTATTTGTGAAAGCTCATGTGACTAGCAAAACTTAAAAAAAAAAAAAAAAAGTTGATTTAAAGGAAAGAGTCTACTCTACCTGACCTATCGTGTGTCAAAGTTCTTGTTGTTTCTCTGTGAGCTTCTTTAAAGCCATTTCCTCCACTGTGTTTGAATACTGACATAACTAAATATTACTTTGCTATGACAGTTTGAGTAAGTTTAGAGTATACTACTTTACCTTAAGCTTTTTAAAATGACACATTTAAGCTTTAATCAAAATACCACAGAATTCAAACGCTCTCATCACAACACTTGTGTATTCAATATTCCTCAAATCCGAAGCCAAACAAAAATCAAAAATCAGCAAACAAAAGTTGCTAAAAGACTACAAAACAACAGATTTTGGTGAAAACGGTGTCCATATCTAAAATCACGGTCTGCAGACATAAGAAGCATAGCACAGCACGGGTACACATACATTGCTGTGGCTCCATTTTCACAAGAAAGAAACCGCTCCGTTGTAATATCTGTTTTGTACTAAGTTAAGTTTACATAGCACCCCCCATAAGCTCTCTCTGAGCTAAATGTGCCTTTCAAAGCCGAGTCCTTGGTGACAGATTTAGAAAAGGTCTCCAGGTCTGGACGTCTTGCTGTAACAGGGAACAGCTAATTCCACTTCAGGGTGGATTTAACTGTTCAAGTTAGCATAACCAGCAGCAACAGGCTGCATTTAAGACAAATTACGTTACAAACCACAGTCAAGTAACTTCAGCAATGTTAAAAATGTTTATTGTATATTTTATTTAAGAAGCTAACAGTGTACTGTAAACAAGTTATAATTCACCTTCTTGAACTACTTACCCTCCAGGATGGACACAACGATAAGAAGCTGGTCTGTCTTTGTAGCCATGGCGACATTTGACAGCTCTGACGGAAACTTTTCAATTGCTTATTATTATCAAACTACGAATCCTTTTTTGATTCAGAACTCACTCGTGAACACAACACTTCAACACAGGAGAGATTATGTTTACTCCGGGGTTAACTGTCCGTTGCACGTAGCAAACAGCCGCTCAGCTTTGTTGTCAAGCTTTGGCGCCACCCATTTTGTTTTAAAAGCGGAAGTGATGACAGAGGCACTTAGTGTTCAGCGCCCTCTGCTGGTAGGAGGTGGAACAACAGGGTGAGGACAGTATTGGCACTAAAGCAATTTTCGTGCAGGACTTTTATTTGTATTTGTAGTATTTCCTTGTAGTAGTAGTTGTAGTATTGCTTCTTTTACTTCAGTAAAAGATCTGAGTACTTCTTCCACTACTGGTCATACATGTTACTGCATCAAACAGGAATTCAATTCAGTTCAATTCAGTTCAATTCAATTCAATTCAATTCTGACCTCAGGAGACTGTGTCTCCTTTTGTTCAACAAAAAAACATATACTGACTAACTCCACAACGTGACTATATAAGAATATTATGGTGGTTTAACATTGTGCATTAAAGTTGGTTAATGTACTGTAGCAACAGCCAAGTGTTTTTGTTTTTTTGTGTCACTTAGAAATAGAAAACTCCACAGACAAAAGAATATATATAAACATCCTTTAATCATGATTGCCAAACATATGAATTAAGGCATATACAGTATAAAAAAGCAACAGCAGGTTTTATGTTTATACGATTTCAGTGTGTTATTAACTGGATACACTGGGTGGATGAACTGAACATACCAAGCAGCCTTTATAAGACAACAATGTGTCTCCCAAAAGATGACAGCATTTTGTAAACAGGGTTCATAGCACTATATTCAAGTAATAGAATGATCACTGATACTATGCAGGTAAGGTGTTGTGTAAGTGAGGCAGAGCTGCTGATAGACAGGTTGGGCCATTGGGTTTGGGATTATCCATCCTGTAACTACTTCGACCCCACATGATGTGAACACTACATTACACTGCATTATGCTACGTTGGCAGGAGTGCCCCTGCATTATTCCAAGATGGTCACCCCTAATGCTAGCCATACCATAACAATGATACAAATAAAATTAAGCCTAAATTAGCCATATTTATTGTGTTACATATTCGTAGCACTCATTTTAATTTTTATTATTTGTTATCTGAATCAATTGTATAGTGTCAATATACAATTTTACTTGGATGTTTGCAGTCAATGTGACACTGTTGTGTTGATACTTGTCTAACTCTTTTAATTACAGAAAATTTCTTATGTCTCTGGCTCAGAATTACAACAAGCAGGCTAGCCTGACTGGTTTGACCATTGGGCTGCTTTGAAATATGGATCTGTCACATACCAGGTGAAGGCATTATGGTTGAAGTTGATAGACTAGTGGCCATATTGGACTGAATTGCACATATAATATTAGATGGCTAGCTAACTACAGTATCTGATGAGCTGTCTGTGGTGTTAGTTTGATTAGCTGATTTATCTAATTTGTACAGTAGCTTATGTTAGCAGAAACTAGTGACTAGTGTTAGCATGTTAACATTAAGCCTTACAGAAGCTGGCAAAAGTTAGTGTTAGCATGTTAACATTGAGCCTTACAGCAGCTAGCAGAAGCTAGTGTTAGCATGTCAATATTAAGGTTTACAGTGGCTAGCAGAAGTTAGTGTTAGCATGTTAACATTAAGCCTTACAGAAGCTAGTAGAAGTTAGTGTTAGCATGTTAACATTAAGCCTTACAGTAGCTTGCAGAAGCTAGTGTCAGCATGTCAATATTAAGGTTTACAGTAGTTAGCAGAAGTTAGTGTTTCATGTTGACATTAAGCCTTGCAGAAGCTAGCAGAAGTTAGTGTTAGCATGTTAACATTAAGGCTCACAGTAGCTAGCAGAAGCTAGTGCTAGCATGTTAATATTAAGGCTGTGTCTGAAATCACTCCCTCTGCTATAGAGTACACTACATTTACATTTGCTGTTTAATACAATTCTGAGTATGCAAAAATATCCACCGTTCAGTGCCTTCAGAAATTACACAATGGAACAAAAAAGTAGTGTACATACCAGGGACTTTCTGCTAACAATCCTAAAGTGCAATGCGGCACATTTTGTATAAATGTGAAAATTATAGTTGTGTGATTCAACATTTGTCAGTGATGAAGCAAAATGACGAAGATGCATTTCTGAAATCCCTGCACACTGTTGAGCCAAGTATGTCGATTATATAGAGATTAGTAAATGACTGAACAAAGGAGTAATTTCCGACGCAGCCTAAGTTAAGTTCCTTTGCTAAATGACCCTGTTAACTGGTTAGCTACCTATCTGTAATTTCTACAAAAATGCTGCATACAGCTCTATTTATGTTGCTTCAAAGAAACTAATTACCACATTACATGAATGAACATGTGTTGTGAACAAATGTCAGCTGGACACCACAAGCAACAATGTCAGTGCCAGATAGAGCGAGCTTCAGATTTACAGTGTGAGAAAAGGACAGAATCAGAACGATATCAACCACAAGCCAGTCACAGGCAGCCAGACTAAATGTTGCTGGATCCAGGATGAATGATGCACCAGAATCAGCCCAATTCTTGATCTTTTTTTTTTTTTTTTTTTAGAGAGAGAGAAGTGGCAGTTGCTTGGCACCAATGGTAAAACCTGACAATACTGTCTAGCAGAGGCTCTGCAGTGAGCTAGTTAGCTTGTAGGAGGCATGGGAGCAGGGGCAGGGCAAAGGATTGTAGGACTCCTGACAAGGGTGCTTCCACACTGACACCACTAACAGTAGAAATGTTGGCATTTTACTTAATGGACAATTCCAGCGTGATTTACTGAATTCCTGCACCGTCATGTTGTTTTCTATTGCTGTACTGTAGGTTTTCCAGCTACTGTAGTATGTTGAATTATATCTTCTATTTCTCTGGTCCTGGTTATTATTCAAAACAATATTCTGAAAAAAGCACTGTCTTAAAGTATGACCTGTTGCCAGTGAAGAAGAAACCATCAGTTTGGAGCTGTTAGACTATAAAAAAAAACAAAAAAAATAAATAAACTGAATGATGCATGTTTTCAAACTGCTGTTGAATTATGGCGCTGCAAGCAAGTTCCGCTGTAAGTTCCGAGAAACAAGACACACATTTACAAAAGCTGGTGTAACTCTGAGAACTAAAATCCTATGGCCAGTATGGAAAATTGACAAGTTTGACTTACAAACGATGAAGCTTCTTTTTGGTCACAAATTCACTACTATACCTGAGCAAAACACCAAATTCCATTTAGTTTGAGTATAGCGCTGAATGCAGAGGTAATCAAAAAGCCAGAGATGCTGAAAATGAGCAAAAACTCATGCAAACACTGGAATTGTCCTTCAGACAAGCTGTAATTAAAAGTATAACTGGCACATGTGACTTTCATGTTGAAACAAATGCCTTTGGCATGCACTCACTGGCATCCATCATTCACCTAGCCCCAGGTTGTACCTCTCATTTGAGCATTTTCACATTAGAAATCTCTGCTGATTGCATGTTGATTAATACTCAAGTCAAATACTAAAAGAAATGAGTCACAGTTTTAGCGACAACCCAGCACATCATTTATCAACCCTTAGCACTTTTTGAAGCCACTTCCAAAATCCTTACACACTCTTTTATTCTATATTTTCTCTGGTGTGCACTGAATTTGACACAAGGCAAGTCTCCATTCCTTGACCTTAACAAAGATAGCAACTGGAAACGATAGCTCCAGGTTCCAGTTCCAGTCCAGTTGCCATATTTATGGGGCCGTCACGGCTCAGGAGGGAGAGCGGTCAGAGGGTCAATAAATAAAGTTACTTCTACTTTGTTGGTCTTGGGAAAGATCAAGGGTTGGGTGAAAATAAATGACCTGGTTAATGTTAAGGTGCTTAGCTTTCACTTGGCATAGCGAACGCACCATAAGTTACATCTAGCAACTGTTCTGGGGCTTTCAATCATATCACATGTGTTTGCAGTTCAAACATAACCCAAGTGCAGGACATCAGGAGGGCAGGTTGATGAAACAAAACGTGAGCTTTTAATAACATAAAGGCTGACTCCAGAAACAGAAAAAGACGAAGAAAACTTCTGGAGCGGACTAAGGAGTAACCCAAAAAACACATGAAAAATATGGATTACTAAAATAATAACTGACGAGGAAACCAGACAGCAAAGCTGACAAGAAACTCAAACCATGAACGCAGATGGCCTTACAACTGAAAGAGGGAAAACATATGGACTAAATACACAAGAGGCTGATTAACTACTGACACACAGGTGATAGAGAAAACAGGCGGGAAACACACAGAGGCAGGAAGTAAAAGAAAACCTGTTACACGAGGAGAGTAACCTTCAAAATAAAGCAGGAAACAGACTAAACAAACTCCCCAAACCATAACACAATCACCCAATGCCATGAAATTGAAGATGGACTACACAGTCCATTTAGAAAATCAACTCTCAGTCTCACCTATGATGTTAACATGGACAAGGAGTCCTTGAGGTGCTTAGAGGGATGGAAATTTGAATATCCACAATTCCATGGCAACTGGGCTGCTGAGGAAGATGGTGTAACATGATTGAAAGCTCCAGATCAGCTGCTGAATGAACCTTATGATGAGACTGTTTTGCAAACTGCGGCACCATCATTACCTGCTGGTAGTGGAAAGGACAGAAACAGCAGCCTCCCGTGTCACAGTAGCATGCGACATTGAATTGGATTGTTTGTTTGTTTTTGTATTTTTTGGAAGCCAGTGTCCAAAAGCTCGAGAGGCACAAACTGGGACTAACATTCAAAAAATGACACACATACCCTAAGCTGTAACACAATGGGATATGAGCAACATCATATGTGCAACACACTGTGAATTAGATCACAGGAACATGTGCCTAAAGTACAAACTGCTGCAGATTAACTGGAGTCAGTTAAAGAAACAGTGTCACATAAAGAAAAGCCACATAAATGGTTTCTGCGGGTCTTCCTGCTCTGCCCGCTGCCCCCCTGCATGGCTGATGGAGATCAACATAGACTACAATAAAGCATGTTAGTGCTCTGCCATGAATCTGTACAGAATATATACACCACTGGGTTCCTACATGGCACTGGGCAGGTCGATGTGAAGGTTTACTCTCACATAAAGACAATACAATCAACATGGTTACGCTCAAGTACAGGTTAGTAATACAAATGTAGCGTCAGCACTATGGAAGGAGGAGGACCACTTCAATAATCATAATGAGAATAATAAGGATAATAATAGACTTTTTAGCTTCCTAATGCTGTATCCCAATAGGTGTTTAAAAAAACGATCAACACTATTGGGATTATGTAAGTCGTCATCAGTACATTCAGTCATATCATCATCATCATAATACACTAGGATAAATGTGCATTTTATAAAGCCACAGCTGGGCTGAGTGCACTGGGTTGTTTCATTTTATACATGCCGCCTGCTTCTGTCAAAATCCTGCCAAACTGAAAGCTTCAAAAGTCAGTGATCTGGAATTGTACAGATAGGTCCTCCTTCAAAAAGGTCCCGATCCTGCTTTGTGTCCCTCTGTCGGCCCATCTGCTCAGTGATGACGTGTTATAAAACAGGTGGTTGTCATTAGTAAGAAATGAAAGAGGTTTTTAAACGTTTGTTCTCTGCCTCTCAGCGAGGCGAAGCTTATTCAACACCATGGAATTGATGTCTGATAAATCTGCCGTTCCTCATGTGAGACGTGGTCACATGGTCCTACTTCTTCCCATCGCTCTCTGCGGAGGCAAGAGGACAAAACACAGGCATTCACTCACATATTTGCCCTTCAGCTCAGGAGTAGAGTCAATACTTAAGGTGTGTTCAGACTAGAAATGGTGCGATTGCTTACAAAATTCAACAAAGACAGAAGTGCTGGCAGGTTTGCTTTAAGCAGGGCACACTGAAGGAGAGAAGCATCCATACAAGCTGAAAATGGTTGAACTTGAGCAGTCTGAACACACCTTTACAGAGCATTCCTGATAGAGCACACGGGTGAATTTCACAATTGACAACTGAATCTCAGTTTCACCTTGCAAACATGTGGGAAAAGCTTTCAAAATTAACACGGATAATCATGAAATGAATGAAGGCAACAGGAAAAGCGAAGCCTGATCATCAAGTTCAACTGCAACGTTTTCTACAATACAAATTCTGAAGAAAAGGGATGCAAGCAAACACATTTCTCAGGAAACCTGCACCAGTCAGTCAAATAAGAAAACAGCTGCCCTCTCAGAGTATGTAAATGACATGCTCATCATAAACATGCCCACAAGTTTGAGGCTCATCACAGACAGATGACTGCCTGCCTCTGTGTAGGTGTATATGTTTTTTTATCACCGGTTATCTAGAACGGTCATATTCAGCTTTTAAGCCCATTTTAACAACATTCTGTAATGATGTCTTTATAACATTAACAACACACCAAACAGTTTTCTTGAGATCACAACATAAATGTCCCTTAAGCCTTCAGACAAAGTGATACGTCCAGAGGACAGCAGCCTCAAATGCAAGATGATAACAAACACAAGTCCATTCACATTAATATAACCATTATGATTTTGAGATAATGACATAATGAAGTTGTGATTGTAGGAAAACGGTTTATTCACAAGATAAGAGGATAATTAATTAGCGATCTTCAGATATCAGACCGAAACATTAGAAAGTGCTGCTGCTTTTGGCTTCTGTAGAAAACTCCTGATTTTCTTCTTCATTCCTCGGCCGTTGTGTGCATCCAGTGTCAGCATCACTGCTGTTAATCTCCTCTATTTCACAGCAATTACCATTTATAGATAACTGCAGTCATTGCAACAGTAAAGCAATCATCACATTATGCTGTTTAACTGCCTGGCAGGTTCCCTCTGCATTATTTCACACTTTCAAACAAAGGCAGTGATTTATGGCTCCTGCAAATATATGGAAAACACTGCAAAGCGGATAATGATCTACTGGATGGCAATTTAGGCAACAAGACACAAGCCTCAGAGAGCCGATTAAGCTATGAGCTGTTACCCAGAAGAGAAGGCTTAGACATTTGATTTATTGACCCACCAGAGAGGACGATACAGTTCTCCAGCTTATTCTGTTCCCAGTTTGTATTTTATGATTTTTCTTTCAGCGATTCACATCATAAGGTCTAAACTCAGTGGTTAATGTATGAGTCTGTGATCCACACTGAGAGTATACCTGAGCTGAAGAAGAAGATTCTGTGCTGAATGCACAGAAACGCTCAAATCATGGTTCAATCAATCAATGCTATGCAGGTTAGGGGATCACAGCATGCTGTATTTACATGCAAGCTAATTATTAAATCATAACCTGATTGAGTGAGCACTATTAAAACTGACATTTTAAAATATGCATTTATTTTATAATCTCATGTACAAAGCTCTGTTTATTCAGAATTTGTCCAGTAGGTGAGCCTTTATCCCATTTTTATTGTACGTTTTCTTAACACATGACAGTTTTAAAGGTAACAACAGAAAAACAGATTTTAAATTTACTAAGATCCAGACATGCAGGAGCATGGGATATATTAATTAACGTACACAGAACTATTATTTACCAGGTTAAACAGGTAAACCCCATGACTAAAGCTATCTAAAATGTTGCCTTGAAGCACAGACACTCCCTGGACCCCTAAATATCTTTCAGGAACAACAGGAAACCAAAGGAGCAATAGATTATCATGTTTGAACATAGGTTGGGTGGCTGGTTGGCTCCTGATTGTCACAGTCTGGTATTAACAGCAGATACCTTCAGTCATTTCAAACTCTTACCAGAAGAGGAATGCCCTGACACCTGCTGACTGGAGACCAGCGACCTGGAGCTCAACCCTTCAACACAGTGAGAAAAGCAGCTGTGAAACATCACATTTCAATGGGAAAAAAGTTCTGCAATGCTCCAAATACACAGACTGTGAGACAGCTCATCTGTTATTCATCCAGCTCTGAGCAAAACACTGACAGTAGCAGATGAACTGTAGCTGCTGAGTGAAAGAGAGCTTAAATAGATTCTGTTGAGAATGTAAGCTGACTGATATGGTGGTTGTCCATATAGGAGGAAAACCAGTTGAAAGACAAAGTCAAGAAGAACGGTTGGGTAAAAATTAGTTGCTGGCAGTCACTTTCAGTTTGACACATTTTGGGCTCAGCTCGTCATACCTTGGTAGATGTCGTACTGTCCTGACATCAGGTTGTAGCTCATACCCAGGTGTGTGTGATGGTGTGTGTGCAGGTGTCGGGCGAATGACACGTGGTTCCTCTCTCGCTCTGTCTCTCTCTCTCCCTCAGGGGAACCCTTCTCGCCGGGCTGTACCAACACACACATCTGCAATTATACTTTTTCACAACCTTTCCTTTCTCCAGCCCCACCAGCAGAGACTTTAATCACTACATGATCTTACAGTAAAACACACACACAGCATCTCAGCATCTTTTCATGGTGAAGCTGACTCTCAACACCTCATTTCATGTCAGTTTGAGTGTTGGTTTTTATTATATTTGTTTCATTAAGATGTCATTTTTATTGCCTGAATTTGTGTTTTCTGGCTCCAGTAGGTAAAGTGAGACAGAAAGCAACTCTGTATCATACCGTTTGAAGCCACAGCAGTAATAAAACTTAAGCTGCAGCATCACATCATTATCAACTGGTATGGAACAGCACAGCATGCACACAAGTAATGAATCACTTAAAAACAGAACAACTTAAACAATCATATAAGAATATCTGAATGCTCTGTTTTGATTGTGTGTTTTCGTCATCTGTTTTCCAAAGTGAGCTATAGTATGTCTGATATTTTAAAATGTCTTTCCTTCCAGGCAGCAATCAGTTTTTATCTGTCTCACTACACTTTGAAATTCAACTTGAAGACATCTGAAGCATACTTGATACGACGCACAGTCTCAACAAATGCCTGCTGTAGTGGCAATGCACGGTGCTGCAGATGAGTGTGCACTACTGCACAAGGAAAACATACTTTTACTTTGAAAAGAAAGAGTAAGTGTTTCATTATTTATCTCAAGCAGTTCTCAGCTTTCTGCAAGTAGAATATCATTCTGTTGTTAAACTTATGGAAATCAACAGCTGCCTGGAAAGAAGAACACTAAGGGGTTTGAGCACATTGCAGTTTGTCTGACAAAATGCTCAGCAGTGATGTTAAGCTTTCTTTATTGGTTATAAATGGGTTAATATGCACCAAAACCCTGGCCTGCTACAGTTAATATTCATTTATTGGAAACACTCATGCCTTCTGTCAAACACTGGCGACCCTTTTTTTTTTTTTTTTTTTTTTTTTTTACAATTCCTATATATTCTGCTAGTAACTCTGCAATATTTTAACTCTCTTATTCCATTTCTGATTAGTGTGCAGCTGATCAGTCTGTTGTTTGCATATGGTTGCTGGTTTGAAATGTGTCTTTATTGATTTGTCTTCATTCTTTGTGTGTTAATGTAACAGTTACAGTATGTGTGTCACGCTGGTGTATGTGATGTATGTTCTACACTCATCATCATCATCATCATTTTCAATAGAAATGTACTAAGAGTGCAATTATAGTGCTCCTGTATCAAGCATTTAGCCTCTAACAGTTTCCTGTGTCTTGTCTTTTTACTCTTTATTTTTTTGTGTGTGCTCATCAGGAAACATCAGATCTGTGCTGTGTGAATGAAAACAAACATCAGAGTGACACTGTGCTGCAGTGTGGACATGGCAGTAAAGTGAGTGGTGTCTCACAGCAGGTGATTTTCCATGGTACTGATGGCTCTGCTGCTGCAGCAGCTCCATGGCCGAGGATGATGATGAATCGCTGCTCTGCTTGCTGCTCACCACCCCTCTGCTGGCTGTAGTCACCTCCGACTCCTCCCTGCCCGCCGTCTTACCATACAGAGGGTAGTGGAAACCTGGTGAACACAAACAGAGATACATACACAGAGCCACAGAAATACACGTGCACAAAACACACACACACACACACACACACACACACACACACACACACACACACACACACAATGACTTTATATATCTATCAAAAGCAAGTTGCACATTTTGAGGCCTTTATTTGCTATATTTAAAGGTACAGCTGCTGAATTTGTCATAGTGTCTAATAGTGCCCCCTATTGAGTATTCGAGGCCATCAACACCAGGCAGTGTGTCTTGAATACGGGTGTGAGTGCCATGAAAATTTCAGCAACTTGTTGTTTTTAGAAGTGACTGGCTACATGCACTTTGCAGCACCTTATTTTCCCATTGGCTTTATAATTACTGCATTTCACTCTTTTCCTCTCTGTGTCTTTTACGGTTTAAAATTCTTGTGAAAAACATATGGACCATAAGAGAATTGGTCTCTTTATAGGTCCCTTTTATTTTTCATTAAAAACAAAGCTTTTTTGGGTGACTTACACATACATTCATGCATTATATCATTTTGAGGAATTAAGTTTTCTTGTGAATGACTTACAGATCTTAAGGGTTTGACACCCCTTCATTTCCAGAGTAATTACAAAATAAATGTTTGTATGTTTTCGGCTAACTTCACTGTCTTGTTAACAAATCTGCTTTGCAAACAGCAAATATGTGGCTAATAGCTAGCTGGCTAGCTAAAAGTTTAGGCTAACAGATGCCTATTTACACATGCCGCAGACACTGAGTGACACAATCCCAGTACCGCTGGATCGGACAGTCTGATGAATATAAATCCAACATTCTTCTTTTAACTCTCTTTTGGTCTCCACCAACTCCTGAGAAAAATTTATGGCTCATTACCTACTAAATGTTCATTTTCATTCGTTTCTAACTGTGTCTGTCTTCTGTTTGCTGCTAGACAGGAAGTGTGCAGTGGGCAGAGCTTGTTTGAAGAACACAGGGGCCTTACAAGGAGCTAAAGGGGATAAACAGTTGAGTAGGGCTTTAGAGCTGATGGCAATTCAACTGCTTTCATCTCTTACACTTTACTGACAGGACTTTTGACTTGACTGCTTTTGACATTTGACTGCTGTCAGTACTTAAACATAAATTGACATTTCAATTGCTTAATCTCTTAATCTTCAAGTGTCAGGTCAAATACTTTAAGCACTTACAAACAAACTGAAAATCAGCTGTCCACAAGCTTGACCAAGCAAATGAAACTTTAAATGCTTTCAGTACTTATACTTCATACATATAGTACAATACACTTCAAATGACATATCAGACCATTCCAGTGCTTCTACTTCAACTTACACTTCAACTCTGTTAATTCCCTCACTCATAATACAGCACCAATGCAATATTATGAAGTAACATTTTAGGACATTTAAGCAATTTTTAAACCTGGAAATTTCCTGGTAAGAAAACATATGAAAAAACTTTTTCTTGGTCCCTTCATGTTTGTCACTGTGAGCTATTGCATCCACTGTTAATATAAAACTTATTGGTTCATGAAACATTAAAGGAATAGTTTGACATTTTGGGAAATATGCTTATTTGCTTTCCCAAAATGGTCAATAATTCCTTCAAAGTAAACACAAACTTTTACTCAGACTCCTACCTGGGTAATTGTGGACCAGGGTTGGCGACACCCCTCTATAGGAGGCCCCGCCGCTCTCACACATTGCTAGGTAGGGCGGGTAGGAGGAGTGCTGGTACTGTATGTAAGGCTGCTGGGGGGTCATGGGAGGAGACACCGCCGCCCGGGCACTCTGGGACTCCTCAGACAGCCCTCCCATTGGTTCCTGGCCTTGATCATCTAGCCCCTCCAGCCGGTCTGACTCCTCCATGTCGATGCTGGGCAGGAGATCGTGTGACCCATGGACCCTGGCTTTTTTAGCATCTCCACACACACCTCCTCCCCTCTCTCCTCCACTTCCTCCTCCTGAGGTCATCTTGGCTCCGGTAGGCTCCACGGTAGCTCCCCATTCTTTTCCCCTGTCTGCTTCACCCTCCTCGGCCTCCTCCCCATGTTGACTCTGTAGCTCTGAGTATTTGCTGTGAACCAGGCAGTGAGCCCAGGCCGGGCCGTCTGAGGGCTAGATCGATGGGGACAAGTGTTGGTGCTAGTTGCAGTGTTTCCCCTATAATTCTTTGTTAACAGTGGTGGGTGGGAGTCATTTTGGGGTCAGTTCAACTTCGGTCCTTGTCTTTGTCCCAGTTTTTGTTCATGTGGCCAGTTGCAGAGCTAAAACTAAATATCAATTTCATAAGTCAAAATGTTAGCCCTTTGGCGTTTTGTCTCTTTTGGGGTTTTTGGAAGGAAAGGAAGGCTAATTTAAGACTTTCATTTGTGCATTTTCTTTTTAGCAGGGTTGGAGAATTTCTTGCTGCGGTGGCCCACCGCTGCTGAATGACTATAGAGGAAACACTGTGTACTTGAGTGAACAGAACCATAGACAGACCATCTATCACTGGCTCTGGATGTGATGTTGATGAAGGATGACGACGTTTCAACAGCAGGCGGCCATTCACAGGTGGGATGTAAGGAGAGTGGCATCCCTCTCAATGACACAAATCGAGACACGTCTCACACATGATCAACTGCAGAATTTAGGCCAAACTGAAGGTAAAAACAAACTACCCTCCCAAGCATGACTTTCATTCAATTCATACAACCTTTTTAAATGACTCAGCATGGCTAGAATTAGCAGTTAACTGCATCATGAGATGACATGGTTAAAAATCTGTACAAGCTTTCTGAAAAAGCAGCTCATATCAAAACCAACACTTATGTATTAGAAATGTTTCTTTGTTTCTTCCTGTGTTTATGTTTTACATTTACAGCTAAAGTGGATTATACATTTCCCCCATTAATTCTTACTCTAAACATTAAAAACATTTGCATCCATCAAATCAAACCACATGATCTTGATTTCAACTAAAATGACTAAAGCAGTATGTCAAATTCGAGCTACAGCACCACAGAAGCCACATGGTCTTTGTTATTAGCACCTGTTGGTTTGGCTGTACAAAATTTGTGATTAATCTCTTTGTGACACTCAACAACAGTCATTAAAGCACACCAACAACACCATCAGCGGCGGCGGCAGGTTATAGACAGAGGGAGAAACTTACACTGGAAAAGGAAACATTTGAGTCCAGATCTGTCTGACTGTTTGGGTTGTGGAGTGATGAAGAAGAGGAAGAGGACGGTGACTTGATGTCATCACAGTCTTTCATCAAGACCTGGTGCTGGTCCACCATGCCACCATGCACAGCTTTTATGCCCAGACTCTGTCCCCTTTCTCCCCTCTCACTCATCTCCACGTAGGAAAGGACGGGTTTGGGACAGCAACCTTTAGCACCATCTGGACCTTTACCTAGCATGGGTCCACCGGCTGGACCCCCAACCATATGTTTATCATCCTCACTGTCTCTCACCCCCTGTCCACGCTCACCCCTCTGCTTGCCACTGTGCATCTGGTCACAGCATTTGGAGGCCAATAACAGCTTCTGGTCCATGTACAGTCCTCTGGAGTACTGACCATAGTATAGTGACTGAGCCAAGGCGGTCTGGGTCTGACTCATAGCCAACTGGAGCTGAGACTGAGGTGGCCCGTCACCTTTCTTTGAGTCTGAGAACTCATGGGAGGAGCTTTTGTCATCCTCTTTTACCTCTTCCTTTCTGTCTTTCCCTTTCCCATCAATGGCTGAGCTTTTGTGGAAAGCAACATTGCTGCTGTTTTGCCTGTCTGACTGCATGTACCCCTGCAGGTAGTAGGGCTCGTAGCTGTGGTAGTATGGGGATTGGGGGTCTTTCGATGATGGGGCAGATGCTGTGGGAGGGGTTTTACCAGAGCTACCGTGGTTACTGTTAGAGCTGACCTCTGAAGAGGTTGAGGAGCTAGACTTGGATCTGATTCCATCTGAGCGACATTCAGAAGATCCCCCATCATCTCCAGCATCTGAGATGTCAGAGTAGGCAGGGCTGTTGTTCTTGCTGTTGCTGTCTGTTGTTGCCAGGCAACTACCACTGGGGTCAAGTCGCGATGAACCACCAATGGAGGGACTGGGGGCATTGTCGGTGAAGGTGTAGACCTTGTCAGCCTCAGCTCGGATACTAGCCATCCTGCTCTCCTGGCTCTCTGTGAGCCCGTTCATTACATCCTGCTTGCTGAGGTGCTCCTTTAGAAGACTTCCAGAAATTTCCTTGACACCCATTTTAGAACCACAGCCACCATCTTCCATTTTGATTCCACTGCTGTCACCATTAGGCGTCCTGGTTGGTGCATCTTTGTTATGTTTGTCCTTCAGCCTCCGTTTCTCTTTCTTCCTGGTCTCTTTGCTGCATGTAACCAGGGTGGCTTTGACAAGGCTTGGTTCCACAACAATGCTGAGCTTTGGTTTGATGGGTTTCAGAGGAAGGTTTTTACTGGTGAGGCCTACGGCTGCCATGGGTGAGGGCTGCTGTGAGGCGGCAGTATCTGCTGTGCCAGTTGGATATGATGTATTGGGTATGGCAATCAGCTTGGGGGGAGCAGGGGCTGGAGCGATTGGCCTGTTGGTCCGTGACTTGGACAGCTTCTCTACCTTCCCATTGGCCTTCTTGCCCTTGTCACATGCACCTCCCTTTTTGTCGATCAAACCTTCTGCTTCGAGTTTGGGCATCTCAACCGTGGAGTTCCTGTCTGGTACCATGCAGTTCTCCAGAACCACAGTCATGTTGGAGATGATGGGCAGATTGCTGAGGTCATCAATCAGCCCATCTTTCAGCAATGAGGTTCTTCTGGTCTTGGAGTTAGCTGTGGGCGTGTGGTCAGTACTGAGGAGTAATCTTCTGTTCTTAGGAGATCCTACCGTGGTTACCTTATAGAGAGGAGCAGGTTTCTTAGAGGAGCTGTTGACATTGGTGCTGTTGTTTGTCTCTAAGAGGTCATATGTCATGTTGCTGATGGTGTCCTCACAGTCTGATAGTCGTTCCTCACTCTCCCCATCCTTCATGGTCTCCAGCTCAGGCTTCCTCTGCTCCTCAACCTCCAGGTGTGCATGCGTCTGGTGGTAGCGCAGGCCGTTGATGTGCTTGTAGCGTTTAGTGCAGTTGGGGTGGGGGCAGTCAATGAGGATGGGTGGGGGAGGTGGTGAGGAGGCACAACCTCCTCCAGGGTCCATGAATGAGGGGTCAGATTTGCCCTGTGGTGTGGATGGGGCACTGCGGGATTTGGCTCGGATCCTCTTCCCATTCCCGTTTTTAATGTCGTCAGTGGAGACCAGGCTGAGGTCCAGGTCAGCTGGTGGTTTGTTCTTTCGCTTCCCAGAGGAGATAGAGGAGGTGCTATTGGCAGGTTTTACCTCCTCCACAGTGAAGAAAGACGGAGGTGTTCGGCAGTTGCTGTTGATGAGGTTCAGGCTTCCTCTCCGTCCCTTGCTGTGGATGGGTGCAGTGGTTCCGGCCACACCACCTCCACGGCTCCTGTGCTGTGATAGACCCCTGACTTTGCCAGCAGGGGCCGGCTCAATGCAGGGTCGCTCAGCCATGGCCATTCGCATCCGTTTCCCACGGCCACGCCCACCTGGCAACTCAGGGTCACTGGAGGGAGACTCACAAAACCTGGACAGAGAATGAGGAAAAACAAGTGGTTTAGAAGAGAATCCCTGTTAATAATCACTTACTGACAGCCTGGAAATGCTTGATGATCACATCATGTCGAACCATATCACATCATATTGTTTCAAATTGCATTGTTTTACATCGTATTGTATCATATCTTATCACATCTTACAATATTGAGCCGTCACATTGCAACGTCTTGTATCGCATAATTTCATATTATTTTGTTTCACATCATGTTACCTTGTATTGTATTGTGTCATGTTGTTCATGAAAGCTTTTTAAGTCCTGATAGATAAACTGAAAAAAACATCGAACCATCAAGCTGAAAAGAAGGCCATTTTCCTTGTTGATGCTGTTGTTCTTGAAAGGTTTTAACCCAAGAACAACTTGTTCATATCATCACCCAAATTGAATTCTTGTACCATCAGACAGAAACCTTGGAAGATAACAGATTATCATTCAAGCCTCATGTGGACCACTTTACCAAGACATCAAGGATAAAAAATTGATTTTTTTTTTTTCTGCACAAAGCCTGTTTCTCTTTTGATAGCATAAAAAAACTTGTACAATCCACAGTTATCTTTGCATTTGATATTAAGGCATTTTGTATTCACATACCGTCCGTTCTGCTTTGAAGTCTTTTGATGCTGTTTACCAGAGTGCCTCACATCTTAACACTGGAGATGCTTTGTCATACTCACACATTGTTATTTATATCAAAAACCTGTCTGCTGGGATGGGAAAAATGCATTGCTTTATATTTATCTACAGAGTAAGGCTCTATTTTCAAAGCTGGACCCTGAACCTTCTGTATCTGTGCTGGCCTTTTAATGCATTAATTATAACAGTACATTTCAGGACTGGTTGGTGTTAAATACTCAATGAATAAATTCTGACCTTGGAAAGACTGCAAATCATGTTGAGACTAGACTTTCTTGTCCCCCCTTTGTGATTTTAAAATGATGATATCTCACATTTCCTGTGATGTTTGTAATTGCGTTTTTACATCAGTGTGTCCCTGAATGCCACTAAAGCTGCTGGAATGTCCAACTGAAATTTTATGCATTTTCTTTGGCATTTCAAGGGTACTTGTTGGTCTCATGCCTCTAATTGGTTTTGCTTTTAATCTCAAACTTGCTTCCCATATGTGTTTGTTATATTTTTTGCTTTTAATTCAATCATTGCATCTTTTATCTTTGGGTTACAGGTTCATTCAAAAACAGATAATGACTCATCGAAGAGGAAACATATTATTCCACTGCATTATTGTATATAATATAGTGTCTGTGGTGACAAGAGTCCAAATTAAAAAAACAATTTAGTCCCTGGGTTCTGAGATTAAGCTGTAATTGCCATGACAACAATCATTTACATACAGGAGCAATAATTGAGAGGTTTCAGCCCTGCGAGGAGGGACTGTCACATTTTCCACTCAGCAATTACAAAAACCACTCTCCATTTGTAAAACAGTTAGGATGCAGAGTGGAGAGTGTTTTTGTTAAAGCTCATCATGGAACAACAGCTGACGGCCCCAGAGCCAATTTAGCCTTTTTTGTTAATAATAATTTTAGCAACATTAAAGCACTTTAAAAAAAAATAGGTGCTCCTTTCAGCTAATCAAATAAGCAATCAGTAGCAAATAAAAGTCAATAAAAAAAAACAATAAAATGTCGAAACATGAACGATCAAACAGCATATTATGCTAAGCAGAAGTGAGCCAGAATAATTATATGAGGCCTGTCCTTAAATGTGTTTACAATTAGAATAAGAGTTGATGTCAAATATAATTTTAGGCCTGATTTCACCAGGCTGAATGCTCACTACGTGTCTGACAGCTGTGATGGACAGAAACACTTTTGCTGTACATACAGATATTTATGATCTAAAACTGTAAAGCATCTCTTCATATTCAAATCAAATTCCTTCTCTGTGTTGCGCTGTGGTTATGTGAAGAGCCAGCCACAGTCAAATCTGAGGAAAACAGTTCCCTGTTTTTTGAACTGATATCAACAGTCAGTGGCAGCTATGAGTGTCCAACCATAGAACCAAATATCCTACATGAACAAACGTCATGCAAGCAGTGTTTTCGATATATTAGCTGATGTTTTCGTCCAATTAAACACTGATTGGCTGCATACTAGCTACTAAACATGGTTAGTGATTTACATTACATTTTCTGCAACCCGTGTAAATAATGTTGTATGCGACAAGGATAAACAGCTAACCATGCTCGCAACAAACAGATGCTGTGTCCTCAGCTTTATTTCAACCTGTTTTGGAGAGTGTTTGGTACGTATTCAATACTGATCGACGAGCAAACAATGGGCTCAAATCCATTTTACTGTCCAACATTCAAAATGACTGCAGCTACCATCCTCCAAGCATGAAGATAACTTTTCAACAAGCCAACTTTTCAAGCGCACATTATTTATCTATTTATTTATATATTAATTTATTTTTACCTAGGAGGAAGAATTACTTTTTAAAAATCGTTCCTCATTCAAGTCTGCAAGGTCAATCTCAATTAATGTTTAAAGACTGTTTCAGCCACTCATGTAATGTTCACTAACTCAGTGCTGAGTGTTTGGAGTGTTCACTGAGGTTTGATTGTTCAACTCTTCCTTTTTTAGTGCTTCGAGTGCAGTCTGCTGCTCACAGAACTGTCAACCTCCAGTATGGCTGCACTGACTACATACTTTAGCTTTTGTAGTACAGGAACTATTTGCTACGGGTGACAACTGCTGGATAATGGTAAATGGTAAAACATAGTATAACAGTCGCACAAGTAAGGACGAGTCATCACATCAGTCACTCTAATGTCACTTACACAGCAACATCTATTTGAAGTTAACTAACATTAGTCACCGGTCAAACTGAGGTGACAGTTTTATTGCTTGTGAATTCAACTTTTCATTGATAGGGTGAAGAATATGTTTTCTTTTAAAAGTTACATTGTCTGGCTGTGATTTTTCACAGCGATCAACAGATCCAACCAAACATCCCAGCTCACTGTTTCTCATAACTCATCTAAGCTCCTCTCATCTTGAGTCTCAGCAGTGAGCTTGTAGAATTTTGAGAATGCTATATAAAATATTACAGTGTGTCTCGTTTGGTGTGCCTTTAAAGTTCCCTGTGGAGAAGCACAGAGGCAGAGAAAGACAAGAGAAAATACAAACAGAGTGTAACATCACCTTGGAGGAGCCCAGTCATGTTTGGTGCAGTCTAACAAAGTTCCCACATAGGTTCTCTTCCTCCACGTCACATTCACCACCAGAACACCTGTCAATCACACAGGACAGAGACAGAGCGGTTAGTCCTGGATCCACTGGGACCATAACAGGCTTCTATATGAGTATCAGGCTTAAGAGGTCAGAGAGTGCTGCAATTCTTGGCGCCACAATTCACAAGTGCATACAAGGTACAATAACACACAGCAGGAAAAAGGTCTCAAAATGCATTTTTATATCATACAAGTTATTTCACAACACATCCAAGCCTGTCTGACTGTCTGAAGGGAGCTTTCCACCTTTTCTTTGCCTTTATTAGACTTTACTTTTCTTGCATGAATCACCACCCGTTTTACCACTGCAGACATTCTCATTTCTTTGTTCTCACTTGTATCTAAGAGGAATCAAATGAAACACTGATGAAACAGAAATCAAAAGAGCACACTGCACATTAAAAGAAAGAAAAATCAATCTGACGAGCAGCAGTTGGCGGTCAGGAAATGAAAAACTGCAGCAACTCAAAGGACAGAGGCGACTGTTTTAAGAGGCTCAAATTGCTTTCAAAACGGTTCTGATTTTTAGTTACAGCCTGTTAAATTGCTCAAGCTGATTTTAGTCAGCAACATCTGTCGAGGAAAATACAGTCATCCGTTCCTCTGGCCAGGTTTTGGTGGGAAGGAAAGCTTAGTCGTCATGTTTTAAGCTCTAATCTAAGCGTTGATGACCCTTGAGCCATCTAAAATAAGTGTCTCTCTCTTCCTCTTTCTCTCTCTCACACTCTCAGACTGACATTTGAAAACTATTAACCTCTGTTTTGTGCCAATGGCAACGCCGAGCAAATCAAATTTTGGATGCATTACAGCCTTAAAATGAGGTTTGACTGCAACACACGACTTCTTGCTCTTAAATTAAGCCTGATGGTCACCACCATCACAAAGCACTCTCACAGATAAATGAGAGCTGGGAAACACTGCAGAGTGTGACGCTCATTTTAACAAGAGATGCATGGTGATCAGGAAGATTTTTGATTTTCATCACGAGGCTCTAAAATCTTCAAATAATGAGCTGGATGGATTTGACTAGTCAACAACTTAATATTCCCAGTGTTCTGTTTAAACACCTACTTATGTAAAGTTTGACATCTTATAAAATATATTTTCTACATTGTACGACAACCTCACATTTATATTTTGTATCACTTTATTCACTCAAGCCATAATGACTGAATTTAAACCCAAGACAGCATTTTTACACATGCAACATCAAATCAAAAGGAAATATTCTACATCAAGTTAATGCATGTAAACATCATATCTTGGACAACTATGCTTGGAGGAGTATTCCAGAGGAACTGGAATATTGAAATTCTTACCCAGGATATTACTCAATAAAACTGAGTTCCCAATTGTGTCCCATTGAATTTAAGTCATAGCAGAATCATTGTATTTTATGATGACACTGGCAAAGACACTATATGTCAGTTCTTCTTCTCCTCCTCATCTTCATCTTCAACCACTGTGGTACTGAAATGACAGTGACTGGATGCTGAGTAGTCAAATAGCACATCTGCACAAACTCAAATTCACGAAAAACCATAAACTTAGCATCATAAAGAAAGTTGTAAAACCAGGTTTCTCATGTCCCAAACATCATATCCTGAATATGGTCAAAGCCAGTAGTGCACATGTAAATACACTTAGTATGTTCCTCAGTGTTTTCTAGCACAGTGCAAGTAGAACTGAATTAAACAAGCTCCGGTCCACCTTTTGGAATTCGGTCCCATGTCTTCAGAGTCTGTTAAGCTGGACTGAGTTGCTGTCAGGTCTGTTTGGTTTTTAAAACATTTTTGGGTTCTGTTAAGACAGACGAAGGTCTTTAATGGTCAGATATCGTTTTGGAGTTCCCATAAATTCCTGCAGTGCACAAAGCCTAGAGTGTGGTCTACACACCTCATGATGATTTTATAACTTACTCCAAAAGGATTTAGGTTTGACTAAGTTGGCAAATAAACACATACTGACCAACAGTGGTGAAGGAATTGTTCAGATCCTTTACTTAAGTACTAAAAATATTCTGTTACAAGTAAAAGTCATCATGCACTGAAAATGTTACTAAGTAAAAGCATGTATGACTTGGAAAATGTACTTAAAAGTATTAAAAAGTAGTAATGCAGATATGCACTATATCATTTGAATATTATTATGCATGCATTGATGTGAGGATTTTACTGTTGTAGTCGGTTGAGATGGAGCTCATTCTGTACTATTTTGTAAAGAATTAATGAATTTATAATTATTTTCATTGTGATTTTCATGTATTAATCTGATGATTCTTTTCTACATTAATTGATTGATTGGTTTGTAAAAATGCTGAAAATAGTGAAACATGTCGTCACAGAGCTTTTAGATGAAAGATGGCTAAAACAAAATAGTAGTAGTATAAAATGGCATGAGAAGGAAATACTCAAGCCACATTTGTAGTGATTTACATTCCTGCAGTGCTGAGTGACAACAGAATGTTCATCACAGCCTTTCTGTTAATAATGCAGTTACTAAAGCTAACAGTGCACATACAGCTTGACTTTTGTTATCCTGAATTTTGAGGACAGATGTCCTAAAACATTGGCTTCCCTTTCATATATATCCATGACGCTCAGACAGTGATCCTGCAGCACATCACAGCTATTTGCTCTCCAGTGGTAGATGCTTCTGTCAAATATCAAGATCAAGATCAGTTCATAATCTATTGTCAGACAAGAGTTTCACTGTGTACAAATCAACTGTAAGTGGATCAAATCTGTAAGAATACATAGAAAAATGTATCTTGTTCTGGTTTATTTATGTCCTGTGTTCACCCACTTTCATTTATTATTGAAATCACTGACGATAGGAGGATTTTCTTGCTTTTTAAGATCTGTTGAGTTCATTTCAGTGACTGTGCTGTAACTCCTGTCCCAGTTCAGGATCTGCAGCCTATAGTAGAGGTTCTCCACTCTCATGTCCCCAAAAGCCTTGTTGGGCCTGAAATGTGACAGTGTTTCTATTTTTAGTCAGTATCACTCTGTCTTTTCTTGGGAAGACGCCAAAACACTGATTGTTCATCAGTTTTAGTTTCACTGCCATTAATGTGGGTGTTCATGCCAATATAATGTTCGTCAGAACTTGTATTTTCTTTAAAGCCTGTTTTCAAATCTCTAAATCTTCATGAAATAAACGTCCTGCCTGCTTCACAGTCTGTGTAGAAGCAAACAGCTCTTTTACATGAAGGAGAGCAACGATCAGAAAGTCGAGAACCAGCTGTCCCTGAATCTGAGCATCACTGACTTCAGGGTTTGTTTGCTATCACTCGGTTAAGAAAAAAAAATGTTCTCTCTCTTCGTTCTTGCCTCCCCACTGCACATATGTTATAAAATCAAACACATCGAATGAAAAAATTTAAAATGAAGTCATTCCTTTTGGCAGGCTGTTTTTACAGCCTCTCTATTGTCTCGTCTGTTGATTTTCTCCTGAACTGAGCCGCTGATTCTGCTGCTAAAATCAAAGAAAAGCTATCACAAATGGATAGTTCAGGCAGTTGCTGCTAAATTTGCATGTGACATGCCGCACTCTCTGCATCACCTATCCAACGCACTCTCTATCTAAGCTGAGTCCATCTTTCCCTCTGCTCTGTCAATCTTGCTGCTGTGTCTTTGCTCTGCACATAGTCCCACAGTCATATTTTCTGCTGCTGCTTCACTTTAAGCTCTCAGCACGGTCTCTGCTATTCAACAACACAACGGCTCCTAGAAATTACATTTTTGTAGCACTGAATTGTTTTTCCAATTGTGCCAAATACAATCACGCCTGGATTTTGTGTTGAGGAAACATTTCTTTGAGGGAATGAAGCGCCGCATTTAGGTACCACACTACAGTCACAGGGAGGTGGTGGGTGATGCGAAGGACTGTGAAACCAGCCGAGGTTCATAGTCTGATCTCCCTCTGTGGTCGGTCATAGACTGTATAAAAGAAGTGGATGTAGCCTCCAGGTCAGAAAAGTGCCTTGAATCTGCATTTTCTCAGCAAAAGGAAACTCCACTGGTTGCAAAAAGAAGTCTGAGTTTCTTGAAGTCGATGAGAAAATGACTCTACTTCTCACTTTTTCATAATGACTTAATTTTGTCACCTGCTAGTTTGAAGTCTTCTTCAATACAATATGATGTTCATTTCTTAAATTATGGTCAAAGTTAGAGTAAAAAAGACAATAAGGCAGGGTCTGCTTTACAGCGTGGCTACCTTGTGATTAACAATTCACGACCACTGCTACACGTAATTTATCTGCATATTCTGTTTCCGTTTCCAAAACAAGACAGAGCTGCGAACATACTCTGCTGCTCCTGGCAACTGCTCAGAGCCAAGAAATAGTCCTGCATGAAACCAGAGAAAATCTGACAATTTTTTGCATTTTTCATTTTTACTCTTGGGTTTTTGTTCAGATTCAGCTTATGTGATATACCATGTTAATTAGTGAGCTTTAAAGGTGCTGGTTGGTAAATTTTGTGACCATTGGAAAGAGTCAGACTGTTTACCCCTGTTTCCAGTCTTTATGCCAAGCTAAGCTAATAGGCTATTGGATGAAGCATTATACTACATTTACCATACAGATATGAGAGTGATATTGATCTCTTCGTCTAACTCTCTGCCAGAAAGTGAATTAGGATATAACAATGCACTTTCCTTTAATGCCAGATAACATAAATTAGCTACAGCAAACTATACAACTACTGCTGAGTCGTGGTCAAGTTGTACATTGGACATTGGTCTGACTGTCCTCTTTGTCAGTGATGAGTGGGAGTAGTGCAGTAAATGTTGACAGATTCCATATTTCCCTGATGACCACAGGGCCCATAGGCTTCACCTCACCATCCACAGGTCAAAATAACAGGTAAATAACAGGTAACATAATCAGTGGTGGAATGTACTTCAGTACAATTTTGAGGTAACTGCACTCTATTTTCAGTTTAGTTTCTTTGGAGATTTAAATTATAGATATAAAGTATGAATCAGCAATAAATTATAATATATAATCAGAGACTACACTACCCAGCAGTATACAAAGACATGCACACTGCTGCAAAGAGAAGCGGGCTATACAGAAGCTATCATGCTAATTCCTGCAGACTTGTAACTGAAATAGAGTTACTTACTTTGAATTTTTCACATTTTGAGAGTTTCAATGCGTTTGAGTAGGTGGAGGGAAAGAACTTCCTCTCCTGCTGTACATGGAGTTAGCTTTTATTTTCACTTTGTGCAGCTTGTGTGTTTCGCTTGAGAAAAGTATTTTTTTCTATTCATTATTGCAGTTTTGCACAATAAATGTTCTTAAAATACCTCTGTACTCCTGTTATACACGAGTGTGGTAATAGAAATTTTAAGACACATGAACATACCGTGATATATACCGTTACTGTCTCTGCTTCAAATTATACCGTGATCTAAATTTTAGGTCATACCACCCAGCTCTACTTTTGACTGTAATCACGCACAATCCTTGTAATTAATTCATCTCTGGCACCAAGTCAGACAGACAGAAAGACAGACAGCGAGACAGACAGAGCATCTTAAAGTCAGACAGTCTGTGGAGCTCAGCTAAGAGTCGAGCCAATCACCATCTGATTAGTGCTCATCAGACTCCGGCCTCCTGCAGAGAGGAGGAGGGAGGAGAAGAGGGGGGGTCTGAAGCTGAAATGGTGGTCTCATCTCCTTCTTCTCCTCTCTGTCTTTCCAATTAGTATTCTGCTTAATTAACATGCAACCAGCATCTTCCCCTTGTATCCCTCCGCCGTCACGAGGAGGGGGCTCCTGAGTGATAGTCCCCGAGCAGCAGGGAGGACTCCTCAGGATGAAAAAGACAAGAAGAAAAAAAAATACTCTCTCCTGTCTCTTTCTGTCTTTGTTGTTCTTCCTCTCTCTTTGACTCTGACATTATCCATCGAAATCATCCTTCTTCATCCCTCTATCTGTTTCTGTCTGCCTCCATCTTCACATTCCTCTCCACCTCTCCGTCCCCCTGGTGGTTTAGAAATATAGACAAAACCTCTGTTGCCATTCTGTCCATCTTCCCACTTCTGTCTCCCTCTTTCATCCATCTATGCGCCCATCCTGTCAGCCTGTTCAGACACAGGCTGAATCCATTTTCTCATATTTATCTCTCCTTCATCCCTCCCTCTCTCCCCTTGTTCCTCAGACTCTCCCTGTATATTCAACAAAACACAGGCTGTGTGTTTGGGTGTTAGTGCAGTATCTGCTATTACATTACAGTGCATTATTCTATGTCTGTGTTGGATGTATTTGCTAATGGCTGTGCATACAGTATGTATAACTCCAGGTTTATCATATTTATGTATCCCGTTACTCTGCTTCACTGCACTAATGCTGCTGCTCTTTGTTTACGGACACAAACCTGGAAACACGACGCTTTGATGTTTTCTGTGTGCATTTATTTCCTCCACTGAGGAGACGATGTGTTCAGTGCTGCTTGTTTGTTTGTCTGGTTGTTTGTGAGCAGGAAATCTCCAAAACATAGGAGCAGATTTGAGTGAAGTTTGGTGGAAAGTCCGGCCACGAGCTGCAGAACTCGATTTTAATATGAATCCAGGAATCTTTCTAAGGACTTCTTTCCATTGTGAGATACATGACGGTGCTGCAGAACATTTGGACTATTTTCTCATGGACTACTGCTCCTCTGACCTGTGAACAATAAGGAATTCAATTAAAATCATGCTGACATAATAAACAAATTATGTCTATAAAAAAAGTGTTTTGTGTCATGTGAAACTTTTAACGTATCATCCTGATTTGTCATGACTTTTTGTACCACCAGCAGCCTTCTGCTCCCTTAACCCCACATCTACAGACAGTAATTTAGGCACTGACAGGGAATACAGGCACAAACAACACAGTTTAGCTCACACTGGAGAGCCGGAGAACATTTGGCATTTTTCCCTGCTAAATGGCTTAAATGGTTAAACTGTTATCAAAATTAGATAATTCATTTCCTGATGATCAACGAGATGCTCGGCACCACATTTTTTATTCTTAAAATCTGGAGAAATGTGCAGCCTTGGACGAGGTTCTGCACTTTTGAATGTTTTGCCTGAACACTGAAGCTTTATTTACATAATCTCAGTGTTTTTTGATCAATATATTGTTCCTTTATGTGTTTATTTTTTCTTTTTAAAGGTTGTCAAGGTCTGCAAGGAAACATTTTAATTCAATTTTGCTGACTGTCTCTGTGGCCTGTCTGGAGAAGTTTTATCCACCGTCTGCTTGTCTCTCACTTCAGAGTCTGAAGCAGGAGATGTATTATTCACTGTCTATCTGTCCTTCTCTCTTTTCTCCATTTCTCTGGCCTGTTAAGGAGCACTCTTCGATCTATGATATATTCCCTTGTGTTGTGTTTGTTTTTTCTTCTTCTTCTTCTCCTGTTTTATTTTTGCCCGGGCAGAGTGAGCAGCTCCAGTTAATTAATACTGGGCCGGGAAACAAACGCCTCTCCGCCAAACTCAACACTCCACTTCAGAGGCCCCGTGGCTGGCAGAGCGAGATGGGCACTGAGAGATGGGATTTATTCATTAGCAGCCTGCAGTAAGGTATTACACCTCCGCTGAGAGGCCGCAGTGCTGAGCGCTGTCCTCGTTAACGGCCTATCAAAGTGCAGTGGCGTCGAAATCGGCGGATGGATCATCAGGCTGTCTGATCCATCGCCCGGTACTCCCATGGTATCATTTTGTAGTGTTGGACGGGTTTCTGGTTCTACTTTTCTTCTTGTGTTGGACTTGTGATTATGTGCTGTTCAACGCCAAAGCTGCTCTTATGAGGATATCCAGTAAATGTTTAAAAATAAACTAGATTTTGGTTATTTTTCTTTGGAAAGCACAAAGTGTTTGGAATGATAAAGATGAGAACCATACTTTTTTCTTGTGGCATATGTTTTTCAAGGCTGCACAAGTTGTAACAATGCCCAATTTCACTTGGCCAGGAGCGGTGAATCTTTTTAGAGGCCAAACTGTGTTGAAACATCGAGCCTTTTCAATTAGCGTTTTCTCTGCAAAGAGGTGACATTGACAGGTGATGTATTGTCTCTGGTGGCTGAATGAAGGAGTAGATGTAACACTGTTGTTTGTCCTCCTTAGTACACAGTACATCATCAAAGTTCATTTAATCTGACACCCCCTTTCATCGGGACAACACTGTGTGTTACTGCCTTCCAAAACTGTTAAAAAGTGGTTCATGTGACTGTTTTCTGATCTGCCACATTGATGGTTCAGGTTTGGTCAGGGTCAGGTAGAAGAGCTACTCCGTGAAGCTGACGGAAAGATAGTTGGTTACATGGTTAAAAAGTCACCAACACAAATTGTTGGTGACCGTTTGTGTCAAAGTGTTTTTTTTTTTGACACAATCATCCACCCCCACCTCCACCCTCAAGTGCAACACAAACCCACTGTGGCATCACTCACTGGTTTGTGTACTGCTGTTTTGAAGCCTTGAGTTTGGCATGATGACCCTCTCCATCTTGATTTTTTTGATGACCATTTAGGACAAGAAGGTGGAGCTGGGGAGGATATGCACTGCTACACCTCTATCCTGATTGGATCTGACTGAGAAGCTGAGGACATGCCATGGTAGTGACTTGTCAATTACAAGGTAGCCACACCCTTAAGCATATCCTGTGTTATCGTCTATTTTGGTCTAAATGGAACCATAATTTACAAAATTCATTAGGAAAGGTTTTCTGAGGAAATAAATCAAGTGAGAAGTATGGTCATTTTCTCAAAAACGTACATACAACATCTTTTTGTAGCCAGTGGTGTCACCCCCTGCTGGCCATTAGCAAAAAAAATGATGGAGGTTTAAAGCACTTCTGCATTGGCTTCACTTTTCAGACCCAGAAGCTGTGTCTGTTTTTACAGTCTATAATATTTTGATTGTATTTTACTACAGAAATACAAATGAAAAACTCTTGCAGCAACTTGTGGGCTTGACGGGGTCTTCAGATTCCCCCCACTGATAAAATACAACCAACATCATTCAGTCCTCAGTTTGTCTTGATGTGAGATGAACAGATGACAAAAAGCACAACACTCTCCAAAACTTCATCAGTGTTAAATCCATCAGTAACAAACTCTCAGAGGATTCACAGAGAACACCATCTCCAAATTTTCAGCAGTATTTTCCTATAAACCTGCCACCCACAACACAGCTGGGACTTGGTAGTGTCTCCGTATCTGTCTATGTGTGAGTGGAGAGGAGTTTTACTGCATCTGCTGGCTCACACAGAACAGACGCCAGCATGTGCAAATGTGATAAATTTGCTGCTTTTCTGTAGAGTTGATATTAGAAAATAGGGCAGTGTTGTATTCTGATGGTTTGATGGTTTAAACCAGCAATGACTCAAGTAAAACAATGGGTGCAGGGACTTCTTGAGGAAGGTCACACACTGCTGGAGTGTTGTAACGGTGCCATAATGCTGTTCGCTGTTTCCTCAACAGTCATAATTTGCAACAGATGATCACTGAATTCTAAAAACACCAGAGCAAAACCACTCACAGCACCGACTGGATTCAAAGTCATCCACCAGCAGACAGAGGACGGCCAGAGAAGGATCAAGAAGGACATTCACATCTTTGAACTGAGACCGTGGTTATCATCCAGCTGTTATCAACTGACCAGAATTCCATATTTACGTTGCATGATAACTGAACCAATGATTCAGAGTTCGAGTGGATAAAACCTCTGGAAATATAGTAGTTAAGATTACTTTGTCAAACAACCAACGCTGACAGTCAGTCTCATCTTGGAAAAACAGTCCAGTAAACCTGAAAAGCCACTTCTAAGGAGGCAGAAGTATTTGCTCAGCTTTGAGCTGTCTGAAATTTGGACGGTGTCCCTTTACAGCTTCTAAATAAAGAGTCTCCGTTTACAGCCTCTCCTGCAAACAACGCTGTCTTTAGTTTTAATGAGGGACCAAAACAAAGCATTTGCTGGAATCTTCGAATGTTCACACCTCATGGAGATTTTGGGGAAACGGACAAAGTGCAGCTTTCACTCTGGCTACGCTCAGTAAAAATAGTCTCATCTGTTGTGATTGTCAGTCTCTTCATCTGTTTAGAGTCACAGATTAAATGGGCAGGCCAACCACAATTCCTCAAATGAGACACAATAAAAAAAAAACTCTGGAACAAAGTGCTGCACCTGACAGAGTGCAGTGAAGGGTACGTCTGGGCTTTTCAACACATCGAGCCAAACAAAAGTCTTGTCAAAGTCAAGTCAAGCTTGCAGATCAGAAAAGCTGCTGACACCTTTCCACCATCTTGGCTTTCACTGAGGCATGACAAAACTATTTTATTTACCCATGTCTGACATGTGAGACTATCCGCATCCTCACATCACTGACTGTTTTTTTTTTTTTTTTTTGATACACTCCTCTTCTGTTTCAAGACTTTCAGTTTGTTCACATCTCTCCTTATTTCAACACACAGGCACACACACACACACACACACACACACACACACACACACACACACACACACACAAGGGGAAACTATATCACTGCTTTGACATATTAAAGGAAATGTGTTTTGGCATATGTTAGTGGTAATATTACAAATAAATGTCAACCACTGTCACCAGAACATTTAAAATATCTAAATCTGTTTTTGTACTTTTCAGACAGTCATTGGTCCACTGACATCCTCAGCTTAGTTCCACAAAAAAACAATAACAACAGAAAACACAACCAAAATAAAAACTGCAAAAACTTGAAGATTTCTAGAATGAAAATCCACTTCCATTCATCACAGTGGGCATCATGACTGATGATGCCAGATTCATGTCCCTGTTGGATTAAACATTTTCATCTTCTGGGATGGTGTTCACCACAATTTCAAGCTTTTTGTTACCATAGCAATGAAATGAATGGAAACTAGTGGCTATGTGGAGGCAGGGCAAGACTTATGCTTTGGAAATTTATAGTTATGAAAAGTTAGCATTGTCTTTTAAGTCCTTGGCACTTTAAAATGAAAAAGACATTAAATGACATATTTTTTTGGCTTATTTTGGCAATGAGGATATTTCTGGAACTTGGAGCGTACATAACATGATATAATATAGCATAACATTCCTTACCTTCCTCAGTCTCATGCCAGACGATGCCCTCCAGGTTGACGCTGGTCCCGGGCTGGCAGGGCCCCAGACAGGCTGAATCAGCCTCCAGTGTTCCTGAGCCGCCTCCATCCTGGGTGTTTGTACCTATAGACCTCGTCCTCACCGCCAGCTGCTTGGGGTTACAGGTGGGCATGGCGGGAGGTGAGAAGGAGGGGGCCGAGGGCAGAGAGGATCCAGGGGCCCCGGGGTGGCCCGTAGCAGGGGGAGCTGGTACAGTGAACATGGGGTCCACCTGGAGAGAAAAGGAGAGGATTCATTAAAAAGCAGAGAAAGATGCTGCCATGCATGGTGAGATGTAATTTCACTTCAGTTACACTTTAGTTTTGGTATTAATCTTTCAGCTCAATTCAGCTGAGTTTCATTAGATTTAATGAAATTTTGGTCAATGTCTGTGCTGAATACTTCTCCAGAAAAAGTGGAGGAGAGAGCGAGAGAGAGAGATGATCCAAAATAAGTAAAAAGCTTATTAATGTCATTTTAATATTACTGATGTGACTCTCTAACTCTGATTATTTGAATGTTGGATCTCACTGTATAATGGAAGGACATTTTAGAAGAGGAGACATTTTCTCCAAATGTCATATCATTCATTATTCTATCCGCAGTCTGCACTTAGCAGCTTCCTAATACTGAGTGGCAGCTAATCAGCTCTCGACTAGAAAAGCTTTTTTTTCACCCTGTCTGTTTCGATTCATCTACATGTCTCTATCATGAGTCCATAAGAGGCAAAGATTCCACCCTCGTTCACTCGCTATGGGAGGAGAAACTATGTTTCCTACCCACACATACATACAGAAGCTGCACATTATAATTAGCTGCCACTTTTGCACAGAGCGGCTTGGCAAAATGTGCAACAGTATAATCAGGCAACATTACTGGAGCTCATCCAGTGTGACTATAACAACAAGAATGGTTTCTCTGTTGACACGGAAAATGAGATTTGTATGCTGTTTAAGTCTTCTGTGAGGATCAGCTTCTCCAAACGGGTTCAGCAATATGCAGATTATTTATTGATTTTTGTGGTCTATGGAGAGTTACTCTCTGAGTTTTTGTCCTTGGAATCAGTTGTTCATTCAGCATTTTACGAACCACTTCTGTTTGGGAAAAGCTAACTCTGGCAAGAACGATTCTTTGCGATAGGATCCTCCTACGACTTTTCAGAAAAACTGCAGTGTAACGGAAGTCATCTCATACAGCAACTACAAGGATTCGCAGTGTTCACTTTTGATTGGAGATGAAGTGTTCATTTCACAGCATTTCTGTCTCACTGAAGCTTTTCTGCCCCTTGCCACAGTCAACATTTTCTTGACAGAGTCTGTTTCCCAAACCTTGACTATTCGTCACATATGACCAATAGTCAAAGTAAACATATTTTAAAAAAGTGTACTTTGACAAGTACCAGAATTTGCCTTCAAGGTGAGCTCATGTAACTTTTATTGAACACTAGCCTCCGCATCAACAAGCTAATATTACTGGGAAACTGTTGTGTAAATGTTCACACTTATGTAACTGTAACACAGTTTTTGGTGAACTGACTCGATATTCTTTACTCAGCAGTATCTACTTACATTTTGCTTATGTTTGCTAACATTGGCCATCTTAACATCACATGCAGACCTAGTTTGGCAGCATCAGCAAAATCCCTGAGTGTACTGAACAGTGCATTTTGTTGCTTCAGAACGTCTCATTTGAGAGAGGAAGAATAATTTCTTCTTTCACAGGTTAAACAGTCTAGCTTCGATGCAACACTCTGCAATGCAAGGCCCACTGCAAAAACACCCAAACACAAGCCTGGACCCCGCTGAACTCTGCTATTTTATTAACAGTAAGCAGTAATTAAATCAAACTTATTAAAAAACTGCAGTCGTCCCAGCGGCGATGAAACATAAACAACAGATTTAGGTCCAGTCCACATGTAAACTTCCTGTTTTCCTTGTTTTTTAATGCCTAAATGACTGGACTGCCCTGCTGGAGGCTGAAGCATTGATGATGCAGGAGAATATCAGGTTTATCAAACTACAGCTGTGCTCAAAAGACAGGGAACAAACAGATTCTGCTTTAAATGAAAAGTGAACTCAAAGCTGCATTCGTTTAGGGTAGAAGAACCCTACAGCAAGCAGAAAAACACACAGCACTGACATGGCTGATATGGTTGATATGCTGGCAAACAGTTAAATGTTTCTGCATCCAGGCGGTACAGAGCAACATTAACATGTCATTGGAGTGATGTTGGATTTATTGTTAACATAAATAAACTGATCTGTTAAACTTATGAAAGAAGTAACAGACACATTCAACTTTCAGCCAGATCTACACGAGGCATATTAAATGGCTCATTGTCTTGTCACCACCTTATTAAAGCCATTTTGCTGCATCTGTAATCTCTGCCTTGCATGTAGTTCAGCATAAGTGCAGATAGGGTTAGAAACTATATGCAAACTGGTCTTCTGAAAGGGAACCAGGGGCAGGCAGGACATCTAAGAAGATAATAAGATCCAATCCAAAATGAGGTCTGTGAAGACCTCTAACTGATGGCAGAGACCAGTGTCAAACCATATTTCCACTGTTTCTACACTATCCTCAGTGTTTCATAAAACCAAGAACATCATTTTTCAGTTTTCAAAGGATGTGAGTGATCTTAACCACTGTAATCACCATGGTTACATGTAATGAAATACTAAGTCATTGGTGCCTATAAGAGCCTCACTCTTATCTTCACCACTTATTATGGTCTCAATTACAACAGCTCTGGGAAATAATTCTGCTGAGAGAGCAGCATCAATCAGCGATGAAGGATTTTTCTCGCCGTTATGACTCAATAAAGATTACAGGAGCAACAGATAACTTGCTGCACGATATTCTTGAGTGATTTCCTGGTTTGAAAAGAAAAAAAAACCTTCTAGCCAAGCTGAGTCTGTAAATACTTGAGAAAACAGCAGTGCTTTGTCAAGTCCAACACAGAGCTCTTCTGTGGTGTTTGGTGTCCCAGATAAAGGAGCTGCTCTTCTGCTGTGTTATTATGAAGATCAATGAGTTACTGACACAAGTCGCTCTTGAACCTGACCAGAAAATGCTTCTTTTCTTACTCCTTCGGAGAGAAAAAACAAAAGATTCAGAGGTGCTCTGTGCTTTTATCTCAAACGCCTCTGACATTTTTCTTCTACAGCAACTTAAACTGCCGAGGTTACTGCCAAGGTTACAAGTGCAGCTCCTGCCCTGCGGACTGGATATCAGCACAATGGGAGCTACAAAAAAAAAACAACTAAAAATAGAGACGTCCCTAATCAACCGTGATGCTTTCAGCAATGTTTGAGTGAAATTTTCACCATGATTATCTAATTGTCAAAATGTTAGTGAATCAATTTAGGGGGACAAATGGTTTCTGTGAAAATATTTGGGTTTCCCTATGTAGTTACACCTGTGCTTGCAACTTGCAAAACAATTACTTTTCCTTCCGCTGGTCCCAGTGTGGTATGTAAAGGGAACTCACCAGTACTTCAGTGTTTGGGGTTTATTTTTCTATTGTACGGTGTCCCATGCTAACAGCGTCTGTATGCCAGGTATTATGAGGAGCTTGGTTTCAGCTGTTTGTTGCACTGCATTTATGTTAAAACCCTGATAAACAATGCAAATTTATCATGCAAAATAGTAATAAAACAAAAGACAGATGATCCCTTGTGCTTCATGAAACCGTCTGTTAACTCCCACACAGCTGCTGACAAAGACCACCCAGGACTTCTTCTACAAAATCACGAAGCAAATTAACTATAAAAGAAGAATCATTATCCCTGGTGATTTCTGTTCTGCCGTTAACGCCTTTTCCTCCTTCATACACCCAGAATAACAACGCTCAATCGCAATTCACACAGGCTATTCAGCCTGGATGCAGAGTCACACAACAAAATAACAATAAAAACACAAGCTGGCTCCCTTGTGTGTTAAATGCTTCAAACAAATCATCCTTTCTCACACTGTTTCTTAATTAAAAAATCCTACAATACACACTGAAAAATCACAACACAACCGGACTGCAGATAGCTTTAGGATGAAAGAAGCAGGCCTGAAAATGTGGAGCACAGTATAACTCAGTGTGACCCTGCCACCGAGCAAGCCAATCAAAACAATTATCAGCGCATATATTTCCTTCATAGTGATACATGTTTGGATTCTCTGTGGCTGACTGTAGAGCCGAACAATTAAACTTCATTGAAAAAGACAAATGTCCCATTTCCCAGTGTTGCATTAAGTCTCTAGAAAAGCAGTAATTATGTCAAATTCCAGCTACCATACATCAGCTATGGTTTGCATGATGCATCTGTCTGTTCTAAAGACATAAAATGATGCAACCTTATGTGACACTGCCGATGTGTGTTGCTCAAGAGTCAACTGCCATGCTAGTTGGTCTTTACTGAAGCTGTAGCTTACCTACATGGTGCTTTAATGAATGCCAATGTTAGCACGCAAACATGCTGACAGTGAGAATGCTAACATGCTGACGTCTATGATGCTTGAGTTTCACAGTTTGATGGGAAATACAATTTCCTGGACAGAGTTAGATGAGAATGTCAGTATAGGTTTCATGTCCATACAGTAAATTTCACACAAAAAGTATTTGTCAACAGTTGAGGCTGATGAGTTTTGGTAATGAAAGTGAAATGCTGACCTGATGATAATCACTGAAATTATTCAAAAATGATGGAGAACAGTAATGCATTGAGCAAACCTCATGGCAATCCATCCGATTGTCGATATATATCACTCAGAACCGCAAATGTCAACCTATGGTGGCATTAGCCGAAAAGTCAGGGGATCACCAAAGTCAGTACGAACTGATCCTCTGGGGGCAGGATGGTCTGTACAAAAATGTCATGGCAATCCATCCAAGAGCTGCTGAGATATGAGATTCAGTCACAAGCAAAGTGGTGAACAAACAGCCGCCAAAATTGGCATCCCATTAACTACACTGCTGTCCTGGCTCAAAATATGTAGTAGATGATCCAGTAAAGTATCATCTTTATACAGCTACTGTATGTTAAAACACTTAACCATGAGGGTGATCTTTTCCAAGCAGTAAACAGTGCCTGAACTTAAACAGACCTTAACCATTGATTTGAAAATGTCCATGTTAGTAATTCTGAGCAACAACAGCTTATTTTGTTGTTTGGGTAAGAGGACTTCAACTTGTGAATCCATGAGCCGCTGGTCATGTTTACAGTGTCAGTCTTTTTCTCTCCTCATCATTCTCTCCTCGCAGGAACCCGAGCTGATTAAAACTCTGCATCACCATTCTCGCCTCAAGCTTCTGCGATCATTGATTTCGGCTGTTGTATTTTTTCTCAGACTCTCCAATATCTTGTTTTGTGAGCCCTTCAGTTTCTGAAAAAGAGAGAAACTCAAGCATTACTGCTTTAACTAAACCACACAGGAGAGCGCAATACACAAAGACCCAAATAACACTAAAATATGCATGGACCCTGGAGCTGTGCACAAACACAGAAGCTGTCTTCCTCACTTTCTTTCAGATAAAATCCAGCCCATCCCTCCTCACAGAGGAAGTTACAGAATCACCAAAGTATGAAATCTTTGTGTTCCACAAGAAAAGAGATGTTTTAGTGGGCTTCTTATTTTCACAGACATAGTACTCCAAAACAACATAAAAAAGGCATTCAATCAAAGGCAATAATGGTCAGCAACTCAAGAAACAAAAGGTAATTTTCTCATGATAACGAAGCAATTATCTGGGAAAAATAAATGTTAAACAATATTACCTTGTGTTTTTTTGGGAGAACTTGCTTTGTATTTATTTGGGGTTTTACACCAGATGACCAGTTCATCTTCATCTTCAAAACTAAAGAATGTCATCATAACTTACTTTCCTTCATATCCATGAAATCCACAAACATCCTCTTCCAATGCCACCTCTTAGCTGTAATCTCTGCTGTCTAAAAACACCATTCAGTCCTCTTGGTCCTGCTCTTATTACAAACATGTCTGAATTCCCCACAATCCCTTGTCCCATTCATGGATTTCTCGCTTTTGTTGAGCTGTGACATTTCAGCCATCTGGAAAATAATGTTCATTAAAGGTCAAAAACCAGAAATATTAAGCAAACAACATTAGATGGCTTTTCAAAGATTACGTGAGCCACACTTTTGTGTAACACCGTACTCAGACCGCACAATGTTATTGTCTGGTAAGATGGACAGTGCGTCAGATTAGGTGCTTATAGAGTCATAAATTCATACTGTGACTTGGCCGAGAGACATGACAGACTACACGCTGATCCCCAACCAATCATAGCTTCCTGTCTTTCCAGTCCAGAGAATGACTCTCAGGAACAAGAATGTAAGCAACAATGGTGTCTGAAGTGTGTGTGATACTGGCTGTCTTGTGTTCTGAAAAGCCTGAGAAAAGAAAGAAAAAAGAGCTGTAGCCTCTCCTCTGCTCATCAGTTCCACCTCGCAGCACCGACATCATTCCCCTTTCACTTCACCATGTTTACCGTTGAAGAGCTATGCCCTCATGCCCACTCATAGGTTCCAGACGCACTTTGGCCTCTGTGTTAGCTAGCTAGCTCATAAAATCTGTCAGTGACAGCTGTCATTTTAGCAAAATGGTCAAGAAGCTGCCATTGTCTATGATGGACATTTGACGTAATGGACTCATTGCTTCAAGGAGTGCCTAAAAGGTGCAGCGCTAGATTAGAAAGATGGACAGGTGTAGCAACAGCACTGAGGTACGTTGTCAGTTCAATTGCAACCACTCTCAGGTTCATGGCTATGTTAGACATTAAACTTTAAAAAATTAAAATGGAAAATCTGCTGTCATAATAATTAAGAAGCTGTGTGTTTAATCGATTTCCCCCTTAAATCCATTTCCGTGTTAAAGGCAGAGGGTGCAGAGGAAGACAGATCCACTGCAGTTCAAGCTAAAGCAGCTTTGTGTTGAGGCTGAATCACAAACAGCCGTACTAACTTGCATACAGAGCTGGATTTATCCAAATTAATCAGGAGAGGGAGGGGTGGAGGGGAGGTGTCAGGGGAGCCAGCTGAGTTTTCCATTAATTCTGCCTCTAAAATCTATAATTAAACAAAGAGACATTTTTTATCTTTGGTTTTCATGTTTATTTTTTTAAATCTTCAATCACATTTTTATGCACCGCAGACTACAGAGGAATCATGTTGTATGTGTTAAAAAAGAATTTTAATCAAGCCAATGATCCAATTATCCATCCATCTTTTCATTTATTCATCCATACATCCATCTATCCACCCCCTCACCCTGCACTGTTAATGGAAGGAGTGTTTGGAGAAGCTGCTGAATTTTGTCGACTCGTTTGATGAGAAACTGCTGCCTGAACTGTTTTAATCCCCTCTTCTTCTTCTACACATCTTGTCCTCCGATTTTCCTCCATCTCTGATCATCCTTCCAAAATTCCTTCATCCCTTCACTGCTCTGCTTTTCTTTCTTTTTCATTCCACTTCCTTCCTCTTCTTCCCTTTGCTCCATCTCTCCTCCTCTCCTGCTTTTTCATTTTTGTCTTGCTTGCCTCTTTCCCTTTTTCTCCGTCTCCTCTTTGACTTTGCTTCTTGGCTTTTTTCTTTCTTCCTCTTTCCTCTTCTACCTCTTCATTTTTTTCTTCTGTCCTCATATATTCTCATCCTTTAATCCTTCTCTTCTTTTCACTCCTTTCTTCCACCTTTCTTCTTAATCCACCTGCTTGGATACTCTTCTCTCATCCTCCCTTCCCCTTAATTTTTCCTTCACCCTCTCCTTTTCTTTCATCTTGTCCACCTCCTTTGCTCTCCTTGTCCCTTTTCTGAATGCCTTTTTTCTCCTCTCAGCTTCCTGTCTGCCTCTTCTATTCTCCTCTCCACCGCTCTCCTTCCCTCATGTTATCCTCCTCTCCTCCCCTTTCCTTTCCTTTAATCCTTTATTTTTCTTCCTTCTCACTGTTTCATCTCCTCTCCTGCATTAGTACCACTTGCATCTGTCTTTCTTCTTCTTCATCTTTCCTGTCTTCTACTGTCCTTGCCTAACATTCTCCTTTCCTTTCTTCCTTTTTTCTACCTATTTCTTGCCTGTTCCTCTTTGCTCCTCCCTGCATTGTCTTCATCCCTTTTCTTTCATCCCCCTCATCCCCCATACACCCTTCTTGTCATCTCTTTTTAAGTGTTCATTTCTTTCTCCTTTTCCTCCGTCTTTCTTGCCTCGTCCTTCCTTTCCCCCTGCTTGTCCTCATGTTCTCTTCCTCTCTCTCCTCTCCCGCCTCCCCTCCTATTAAATCCCCCAGTGAGCAGCCACACTGACACTTTTTTCCCAGACAGAAATCATCCCTGTCTTTATTGTGAGGCTGCTGAAAGAGGAGGCATTGTGTGTGTGGCGGTGTGTGGATGTGCAGACAATCTGTGGTTTGTGGAGTGTGTGTTTGTGTCGCATGTGTGTGTTTTTTTGTGTGTTTTTGCAAACGGTAGCCATCTTTCTTTCCCCATTTTCCCTCTCCAGCGTCTCTAATCTCTCTGCTCTCTTTTTCACTCGCTACAGTATCATCATAAGAGCGCGCGCGCACACACACCACTTACCTTTCTATTGAATGACAAGCTCTAATGGCATGACATTACTCACTGCCATAATAACTCCTGCTGCTGCTACAAAACATTTGAAAACTAACAACCACTTTCTTTCCTTCAACAACCACTGCTGCACAATCAACCATTAACAATAATTATGTTAGCCCAATTCTGCATAAATTAATCTCACAGAGGTGCCGTGTTTGCAAGCAGCGTTTTCATAATGATATAATTATAAAGCATCTGAACTGAGACAGACATCCCAGCCTTTAAATCTGGCAGCTGATGTAACACCAGAGACAGTTTTAATATACAAGAGACTCAATCAGGTTACTGCAGGGAAATCTGAATCCTTTAAGATGGCAGAGCTGACTGGACAAAAACCTGCAACAGAAATGTAAAATATTGCACAATTCAAATGAACGGGACGTGCCTGGGACCCATTATCCTTTTAAAATGACATTTTACTAACACAATAACCCCAGATGTGATAATCCAGTCCCTGAGAAATGATTCTTATATACAACTAATTTGCAACTGCAAATATGTTTTGAAGAAAATGTAATATCTCCCAAATTATGAAGACATGTTAATTAACGTTTGCCAAGTTCCAGAACAAATCAGTGATATGTTGAATGACAGTGTATTTTATTTATTTTTCAACAATACAACAACTAATGCATGAATAAAATAGTGTGTAGCATTTCACACACTTGTAAAAACATCACCAACATAATCCAGGCAGCAATTATGTTTCTCCTGAACATAAATTAGGATAATCTATAATCCTAAAACTATTATTTAAGACAGAGATTGTGTTGGAACTGACATTTGATACCATGGGTGACATATCAATACTGGGCGAGACTGAAACTCAACTCAAACTCACACCATGACCTCATGTTTACTTTTACCAACCAAGGACATGTCGTGGCCAATCAAATGATTGGTAAAAAGAACAACTAAACCAAGTAGTACTTCTTTTTATTATGACTAAGATTGTTGCTTTATCAAGTTTTTGTGCCTGAACCTAATCAAATCGTGGGGGCGGATGAGAGGACAGTCATGAATCATTTTTGTAGCTGTTGTACATTGTACAGCCTACAGGGCACCATATCAGAAAATGCTCAAACTGCAGTTCTATGCATCTTTTAGCATCTTTAAGCTCACTGATTTGGTTCTCTGGCAGCTGTGACCTCTACAGTTAGTTCACTGGCTGTTTGTGTCAAATTTGAGCTAATGACAAGGTCAAACTTTGTTTTGTTTCTGAGCACACCCTTACACATTTCAAAAGGACTCACATCTCTGCTACGTTAAAGGTTACTCATAAATACAGACCTTTGGACAGAAAACTGAAACTGTTCTGAAACCACTTATGGCAAAAACAAAAATTCTGAGTTGGCGTATAACCATCAAACACAAACCTGTTTTTTTTAACTAAAAATGTTTTCATTAAAATTACATTTTTTCACATAATGTGGTGCAGCTTTACCACTGACAAACAGTAATGTGCACAGCCTGTTTACTCAACAGCATATCTGAAGAAACTTGAGAAAATAAAGGCCGTGTGAACAAAATCCTTTCATGCCATGAAGAACACTTTAAAAATGCACAAAATGTTCTAAACTGATAGCTTTTAACCACAACTCCAAAACATTGTTGACTTGACAAATTTTCTCCATTCACTATTCCCCATCTATTTTCCACCATACTGAGTGATTCAGATGAGAGAATCTCATATTCGATTTCAGATGAGACAGTCCTTCCTGAGCAGAGCTGGAACTCCCCTGTGTATGAATAGGAACAAGACGTCGGGAACGCTGTGGTTAAATAAAATATGAAAGGCAGGAAAGAAGAAGATATGATTCTTAGAAGGTAATGACGGACGCTGGGCAGTGATATTATAATGCATTTTCTTGATTTCAGTGTTTCCTTAGGCAGCAGAGGCTGTGGTGAATGAATGCAGATGAAAACCTGCAAGCCTGCAGAGCGTGTGGGCGTACCATCGTACCATGAAGCCCTTTTACACTGGTTGGCATTGATACTTTGATACCTAATGGACTCATAGTCTTGCAGCCTTGACATGAGCTGTTGTACTGCTCTGAAAACACTCTTCTGTGCCTTGAGTAGGGAACAATGTTGAACAAACAGCTGTCAGCGGTGCCGTTTACTCAACATGCACTTGTTCTTCTTCTTTTGTATTTGAACTTCTGTCTCATCATCAAGCCAAGTGAAAAGTGTTGTTTCTACAGCTACAGTACACCAGTTAATCAAAATGTCAAGATATTGAGGGAATATTGACATTTGCCTCTATCAGCTCTGATGATGCAGATGATTGATCACATATATATTGTGGAGCTAATCCACTAAGCACTGCCTCCACTACATCTTGTTATGAGCCTTTTCTAATAACCCAGTTACTATTTCTGACATTTATTTTCAGCATATCTATGTATTTATTAAAACAGGTTTCAGTCTTTTTTCCCTGTGTCTAAGCAAATTTCTACAACCTCTAGAGAGTCAGAGACTTTCTTAATCTTTTGGACTCTTTTAGCCTCACTCAGTCTGTCACTGGCCCGACACACAACAAAGGACACACACTGGACCTTGTACTGTCCTCTGGTTTATGTGTCGGCATCAGTGAAATTTGTGACACATGAATTTCAGATCATCTGCCTGTTGTGTTCGCTGTCACTGTCCCCGGTTCGGAGGCGTCTACCTGTGCTCCAGCTCGCTGGGTGCGCACTTTCAACCCTCTAACTGCCTCCCAGTTTTGCGCTGCGTTTAAGGATTCTCTCCTGTAAACCATGGATGATGGTGATCTCAGTGCTGAGGAGCTCCTAACTCTATTTGACTGTACTTGTAGTGAGATTTTGGACTCTGTTGCTCCTCTGAGGTCCAAACGCACAAAGCCACCTTCTGAGCCCTGGTTGAACGACTTTACTCGCTCTCTCAGACGCGCCTGCAGACAAGCAGAGAGGACGTGGAAAAAGGACAAGCTCCAAGTCTCCTTTGGAACCCTACAGGACACTTTAGGGAATTATCAGAGAGCTGTGAAAACTGCGAAAACTAAAAATATTTCTCCCACCTTGTGGCCAGTAACAGCTAGAGGCCTCGGGTTCTTTTTAATGTTATTGACTCTCTTATTAATCCTCGTGACATAGCTCACATTTTACCATCAGCTTCTTTGTGTGAGAATTTTCAAAAAAGTTTTATTAACAAAATTTCTGGTTTCAGTTTTTCTCACACAATTGGTTCTGTTGATCCCTCTGTACCTCCTTTGTGCCCAGCTGTCTTCCAGCAGTTTGAGCCAGTCTCCTTCCACTGTCTTTACGAGGTGGTCAAACAGCTACGCCCTGCGAACTGTGGAACAGCCTGCCACTGGACATTCGGGCTGCTCGGACTGCGGAATCTTTTAAGTCCCAGCTGATGACCCACCTCTACTCAGTGGCTTTCAGTTCAGTTGGGCGCTGACATCCTGGCTGCATATATATATTGTTTTTTATTGTATGTTCATGTATGTTCTTTTTGCAGTGCTTAGAAGTCTGTAAAGCACTTTGGTCAACTCTGGTTGTTTTTAAATGTGCTATATAAATAAAATTGAAATTTAAATTGAAATGCACCATCACTAAAGTACTGCTGACAGCGGCCCCATCTGTGTACATGGCGACCATCTCTGTAGTCCAGGCACCCATACCTGCACCATGGAAGAGCTTCACAAGTCCATGAAGGCTGAGCACGGTCAGCACCCACCTCAATCAATCAAAGGGAGTCTGAGGTAAACTCGATGTTGATGGATGCACACGCTGTAAACAATCTCGAGCAGGCACGTTCTAAAACAACTGATGTTACACATTTTTGTCGTGCATGTGTACCTGCCTACCAGATATGTGCACCCCGACTATACCACATGAAACTTTATGAAAGTATAGGCCTTAATGTTCAAACAGGGTCCCACGCTCACTTGGGGTCTCCATTATAAAACAGTGCTAAGGATCCATACTAAAAATGTAGGTATGAACAAAAGCTGATGGCGTGCATTGATAAACCTCATATCCCGCCCTCTATACGGCCACATCCAACCATAAATGAACAACACAAAGCAACACATAAATATGCATATACATGAGCCTGCTGATCAATGGCACGTTACGGTGAATCATGGCAACAACTGAGAGGGAGACTAAGAAAAGGAATTTTTCTGACACAGAAATTGAGGCACGTGCTGGTGACGTGGCAGTCAGAAAGCACATATTGTCTGGTCACAAACAAAAGAAAATGCAGTGAGTGCAACAGACAGGACAGCACCAGAAATTTTAAAGCACAGGTCAGATCTGAAAGTGGAGGCAAAAAATTATAATATCAAAAGAAAATAATTGCATCCTACCATCAGAGCATGTCTGTGACTGGTGGGGGCAAGGGTACACCCAAACTCAGACCACTGGGAACACAAATAGACTCATAGAAGCAAGTGTGTGTGGCAGACACCATTGTGTCTCCAGTGCACTCTATCCACCTGACAGCACAGCCGTGTTCACTGCAGCGAATTTACGCCCAAAACAATACAACTAAAATACTACTTGGTGATAATACATAGTATTAGAGGATCTTTACTAAACGCTACTGATGGTCTGTTTTACAATGCTTTGCTGTTACATATTTAATGTGATCTTTGATTTGTACAACCCATAATGATCACTTCACCAGTTAGCATACAGTCTAGCCCTCTCCTCTGTGGGGAACGTGATATAATATTGAGCAGACTTTGATCTAATATTTTGTTTTTGAATTATATCTTTTCATATTGAAAGATGCTTATGGAATAGTTATGGCTCACTATAAGTGCAAGTACAAGTAATACTGCTGGAGGCATCATTATACAATCTTCCCCAGCTCACAGATGCTGCATTGCCAAAATGTTCCTACAACATGGATCACAGTTTACGTACAGGTGCAAACCTTTGCATGACATACGCCTGTTTTAGGCCTCATTTTCTACATAGAAACCCCTGGACACCAAACTTTTCCACTGCCTCTGAAGGTCATGTTTGCCTTGTCAAAATGCAACTAATCAACATCATCATGTTTTTTGGGGTGAAACATGAATTTGTTCAGGACAAGGAGAATTAAAACTCTTTGTTTTACACCTGCAAATCTCCATCATAAAGTTTCCCTCAGGGTGGAGACGTGAACTGAGGCATACTGATGAAGGTAAGTCTTCAAGAAAAAAAGGCATTTCAAGGTCACCTCTTTATTTGAAAAACTTCAGCTTCAGACTCTTCTCAAATTCACTAGGGGGCTACTTTTGCTTTCTGCCTGTCTGATTTCCATGTTTTCAACCAATAATCTCCCCTCAATCACTGCCCAGTGGAGCAGAGAGACAAGACAAAGGCAAAACTCATCCATGAGCAACAGTCTGTACTTCAGCACATTTTACACAGAGCGTTAAATTGATGATTGTTCTTCTTCAGCAAAAGGGACAAGAAACAAAATGAAGGCAAAAATAAAAATTTCCTAACAAGGTAAAATATCAGAAAATTGTATTCTGGGATGGAAAATGATGAAAAAGGAATGAGCATGACCTTGAACATATCGTGATTGCCCATTTCCCATTTCTGAGATGTTGATAAGGATGCCTCTCACTGTAGTGCATAATCTCCTTTGTACCTGGAAATCTGAGAAAGAAATAAGTCATTGAGTCACATACATCTTGTAGGCACTGGGCAGAACAGAGGTCTGCACACCAGGATCCAAAAATCACTTTAACAACAAAACTGGAAAAAAAAAAACTGTCTGATTCCAGGTTCTCAAATGTAAAGACTAGCTGTTCGTTTTGTTTTGTTTTATTCTGTCTTACATCATAGTTAATCCAATATTTTGGGGTTTGGGCCTCTGGTTGAACAAAACATGAAATTTAAAGAGGTCACCTTACTGGTCTTGGACTTATGGCTATTTTTCACTATTTTCTGACATTTTGCAGAGCAAATGATCATTGATTCATTAAGAAAATAATCTATAATGAAAATAATCCTTTGTTGCAGCCATCATTTTCATTGTGCAAAAAAATATCAAAATGTGCACAGATTGTGTAGAGTGCTCTGAAGTGCAAAAGACGTGGTGAAAGGGGAGCATCAAGCAGATCAAACCAGAGCTAAGACAACGAGTGGACGCAAATACAACAACACAACAACGCAAAATGAATAATCATGTTGGATGTGAAAAGAGGCAATTGTTTCACCATATCAAGATGTCATATAAAGAGTCAAAAAAGTCAGCGTTGTTCACAGTTGTTCCACTGCCATCAAGTAGTCAAAAAGCTACTGATACTGCTTTAAAACTGTGCTTCAGTTCCTAACACTAACCATACCTTGACCATATTTTGCTTTCCGTTACTGTTCCGTAACATTCTGTTAGAAACTGTAAGAGATTAAATTCATAATTGTTGGTATTGGACAGTAAATAATTGATTTTCTCATCTGGCACGATCACATATTCACATTACAAAGTCTTTCTCAGGAATGTGGGCTTGGAGTTACCTGATTGGATCACGTCACATTACGTTATGGCAAAAGTTGGACCAGGTTCAGCTTTTTGCTTGAAATCCCTGTCTGACTGCTCCCAATGTAGAGATTTGTCATTGTTTCACACAGAGAGGCACAGACCTTTTAAAATCAACACTCACTCTTTGCAAAATTGTGGATGTGACTCAGTTTAACAGCTGTAAATGTTTTCAAGTCTATGCACATGTCAGATCTGACGTCTCAGCAGACATGAGTCAAATCCCTGGCAGTTTGTGACTGTTTAGAAATCCACATCAAGAGTTAAGAGTCAGACATTTTGTGCCTTTAGGAAAAGTGTTCAGTGTTTTGGAAAGATGTCTGACGGGCTGCCTGTTAGATAACTGTCTGACCACGCTGTCTGACCGAGGTTCTTTGAAAATGAAAGCTTAAACAACATCAAAGTGCTGATGATTATCAGCCTCAGGTGCAGACTGGACCCATGTGACGTGGGTTTGAATCCTGCTGAGCCCCGGTGACCTTTCTCTGATGATAACACGCTAAATAAAAAGGACGATCCACTATTAACTCCTGTCAGCAGAACTCAGAGGGTAAACGACCGCTAAAAGTTAGACTATGATTATATTTTATTCTTCTTTAAAATTATTTTTAAATCATTAAAATGGGTTTAGTGCTACTTAATTTCTGCCCAATAAAACTGATTTTAATTCACAACATCCCTGCCTTTGTCACTCTGTAATAATTCATGTTGAATTAAGAGGCATCATCAACACATTTCAATTTTTTTTTCCCTCTTTAGCATCATTAACATATTGTAAGTGTCATGAGGTGAACATGAACAAGGTGCACTAAACCCACACAGCTGCTCTGCAGTTTCATCAGTTACAGGCTGGTGGTTTGGGGCAAAATACTGTAAGTGACAAAATGAAAATCTGTGTTGGAAGTATTACCTGAAAGCTCTGCAGAGGCTCTATTTCAATTTCAAATCAACAGTAATAATGTTGTATTTTCTGCACAAAGACTTAATCTGTGTTTCAGAACATTAATTGTCTTTTCTTTAATCTTAATGTGTTCACTCGTATGAATCTAATATTTGAACTAAAGAGAGATGCAGTGATTAAAGTGTTTTTTTTTTCTCAGCTGTGAAATTGGGAGACGCTTTGGCCCGTTGGCTCTAAATCCTCAAAACGCTTATTGAAAAAACTGTTACATCACTGCTCAGGAAGCTTCGCTCCAGGCTGTTGTTCACTGACATGATTGTAAGCTCACTGATGCAAAAGTAAAAACAAAATCATTCTCATAGCCTCCTATGTGTTGTCTTTGTATTGTATTGCAAAAATGTCCAGACAGTGAAGTCACAGTAGATGCACCTTTCTAACCTGACTATGCAATAAACATAAAGCTTGAATGGACACAATCAGTATGATTGTGCTTTTAAATTCTGAACTTAACAGCTTCTTAATCATATTTATTCTTTTTTAATGACCATTCTGATTCACACATATTGTTAACCTGCCATTACTGTTATGTTGTTATTAACGTCACTGTTTGAACACAGAGTGAAACAAGGTGGTTATTCTGAATTAAAAAGCTTTGATAATAAGCACATAATGAGGTTATTAAGCAGTGCAATAAGGAATTTGCATCACTAACTAAACAGGTTTCATTTTGTCCGGCTGCTGTGAAGTCGCTGACTGCTATGAACTTGTTTTCTACCAGATTCTTGTTTTTAGTGATACAACGGCTTTTACTAAAAGTAACTTTAGTAAAAGTAACAATACCATAGAGTATAAATACTTGAGTTAAAGTAGAAAACTATTAACATGAAATGTACTTTAAGAACCTAACATAAAACTACTTATTTTACAGAATGGCCCATTTCTGAATCACATATATATAACTAGATTATAAATACTATTGCATTGATATATATATACATACATACATACATACATACATACATACATACATACATACATACATACATACATACATACATACATATATATACAGATTCAGTGTCACATCTGTTTACAGGTGTGCCTAATTTTTGTGAACTCCTGGGTATCATTTCTTTGTTAATTTTTGGAGTAATCTAATTAATTAATTATTAGGATTTTGCCTGTAATGATCTGCGTTGCCTTTACATTCATTATAATAAACCACACCTGAAGTTAAATCCATATTTATTGATCCATGAGACAGTGACAGTTGGGTTAAAAACACAAGTCAAAGAGCCTTTTCTGTGTGGTGAGTCTGATTTAGCTGTGAGATTTTGGTGACATGAATCAAAACAACTATAATGCTGCTATAATACTTCTTAATTCACAAGCCTTTCCCTTCAGTGTTGTCTGTTTACCTGCATGGCTTTCTTGTTCACACTCCATCCTGATGCTGGCTCGCTCTGGATCAGCTGTTTATAAGCGACATCACACCCCAATCACAACTCTCCCTGAATAAACCAAACGCTGTCAGTGTCGTCATTGGAAACCGAGCCTATGCTAACCTGCTGAAACTCACCAGGTAAATAGGACGATGGTTTCACAACATCTCAGCCCCGCAGTTACAGTAAACAGAATATGATGTTTGCATACAAGAAAATAAAACCGCTCAAGAGTCCTGAGGAATAACCGGATATTGACAGGCATGTTAGCACTCCTGTGGGGTGATCAGAATTCAAGATAAACTAATAAAATCCAACAGGAGCAGAGTGTGTTTGTTGTCTCAGCGTCATCCAGCCTGCAGGGATCCAGACTGACAGACAGAAAGTGAGAGCAGAGCAGCCGCTGTCATTCACAGAAAAACTCAAGTGCATCTTATTGTCATGCAGATGAGAGTCTGAGCTTCAGCAGCCGCAGAACTGCTTTTCTTTCTGTCAACAAGGCTGGATCAGAATGGGCACTTGATTGTTTCAGCTGTTATTTATGATTTTTTTTAAATGTGACGCTTTTTATCTGTAGTTTTTTCATGAAATTGGTGTCTCTTGAGATGGCAGTGTTGGTCAGTCAGTCTGACTTTGGTCCAGACTGAAATATCTTAACAACTACTGGATAGATAGGCATGAAATTTGGCTCAGACATGTTACCACAGGACGAACCCTAATGATTTAGGTGATCCTTTTCATATGTACCTGCAAAACTACTGACAGCTTCAGTCCTCCATCTGTTTCTACATACGATGCATTCAAGCGCATAGTGCACGCAGGTATATGATGTGTACGTTATTTTTCAGTCTGCATTCCGTATATCTACTCCTAAATCCCCTCTGTGATGCATCATTCAGCAGTGTGTGCCTATTTTTTCCTTTGATGGCAAAGGTGGGCTCTACTCTGACTCTGACAGCCTACTACTTGGTGCCATCAAGTGGTTGGGTTGGTTAGGTTTACGTATGAGGTTGGTAGGTTTAAGTATGACGTGTGACGACTGTTTAGGGTTAGGGGTAAGAATGTCTGGGCAAGCCAATTAGAGTTGGGCGGGTCATGTCTTTGCCATTCTCACATGGCCCTAACTGCCCTGTTGGTTCACCTCAAATAATAACGCAACAAAATATGGCCTTGGAATATTTCATTAATTAAATTAATAGGGACGATGAAGCAAACTATGCAAACCAAAATTTGCTATGCAATGCTACATCTGTGCTGTTAGCCAGCAGCTCAGCTAATAACAGCCCATCACCCGTGCCCTCTCCATCCCTGACCCCAGTCAGAGAGGATGCCAACTTCGAATGAAGATTTCAACCGTGGTGAGCATGTTGTAGTAGCAGGAGCTTGTTATGTTAATAACATGTCAGGGCTCAACATCACCATTTGCCTATTACTGTATGTCATGGGAGAAACAGTCAGTCAGTCACATTTAGGAGGACCAATTTGGCAGCAGGGGTACAGAGTACAGTGCAGGCAGACAGCCATGGATACACAGCCACATGGTGTGTGACCGACTGCTTCGGGGAAAAATTGAAAACCAAACAAAATAGATTATTGGGCTGACAAATTTCCACTTTTGAATGTTGGGGTAGGATGTGCCGCCCTGTCAGTTATTACGCCAAGGCTGCTGGTGTGAAGTATGTTATTGTCACTGTTCATAATGCAATTAAACCTTTCAGTGACCACTTGTACTGCATGCTTGGAAGGGGAATTTTCATGAGGAGAGATGAAGTTGAACAGTTAAAATGTGTTTTGTTACGTGTACCTGGCCCAAGAAAAGGTACTCCACACCAAAAAAGAGCTTGTTTCAACATACAAATTCAATAAAATTGCTTTCAATTACTTGAACACTTCCATTATTTTGGCAGCTACCTACAGGTTCCAGTTAGCTTAGTGTAATGTTCATTTCATAATGATCCGATCTCAGTGAAGTCAAGCAGCAGAACTGAAGAGTATACCCACTTCTTCAGGCATCACTACACCACTGCATATCTGATACATCATCAGACGTACATGAGACGGACTGGAGAACGCGGCCGAAACAACTCCTGTGCTGACACACTGAGGTATGACAACAATCCTAAAGTCGGCTTATAAACTGAGCACACAAGCACCTCTGCCTTCTCTGTATATATATCCAGGCTTTGTACAACTACTCCATGGAGTCTATTCAGTGCTTCCACAACCACTCCTGTCAGCAGGGGTGTAACGATCTAATCCAATTGTGATTCAATTTATATCAAATGCATCATAAAATCTCATATTCTGCTCGTGATTTCAGTTAATTCAGTTCAATCTTCCAGCGACACTAAAACTGTAAAATTGAGAGAGCAATTAAAGTGTTTGATTCAATAATTAAACACATCCAACCTCACACCAAGGGGCGAAGCGAGGAGTGACATTTATGGTATTTTGAAAGCCGACAGCAACTCGGTCTGTGAAAGGAAGATGAGAGGCAGGAACGTGTCAGAGCAGGTGAACAGCAGTCTGGACTGGATTTAAGAAATGAAAAGAAACGCGATGCTTCCGCCGTCACACTTTCTGCTGTTTCAAAATCAGAAGCAAAGACCATGATGGCAGCGTAGTGAGTGATGCGTTCAACCAATCAGGTGTAGGAAGGATTCGTGTTGATGTCTGGGTGAAGGTGGGAACTGTCAATCACTGATCATCAAGTTGACTTAAAGAGGCTCCTTTCCCAAGCAAATATCATTGAAGCCTTTCCTGTTCACGACAAACCTTAGGAAACATTTCCACAGCCAGTGGAAATCAGAAGGGTCAGAAGACAAAAGCTGTGGCCAGGCTTTGTAAACACTCTTTGACAAAATGACTGTATATTCAACTAGTCAGTCTTTTATAAAACCAGTGTTTTGGCCCAAATTCATTTTACAGGTTTGGGTGTTTTTCAGGAAGAGTCTTTCATTTTTACAAAAACCTAAAAATGCAATTTAGCTGCAGATAGCATTTTTCTTTTCGCCTGTGTTTCCCTTGAGCTGAATTATTTCGGGTGCGATATCAGCTTTATATTTTCTTCAGTATCTTATTTTGAGGAATACAAACACACACACAAAGAAGCGCAGCATTGTTTGATCTCGTCTCAACACAAGCAGCTGTAGAAGAACAACAAAACCCATTCTGAAATCAGCAAAGTTACAAATTCAAACAAGAAATACCTGAACAAAGAATACGTGAACAGCACTCAGACTTTGACCTGCAGTATACTTGGTCAAAGTCTTTGCCTGGTTTACTTATTCTTAAAACTTATTCTATTTGAATTCAACTGGCAACACTTTAGTCTCTCTTAGTTTTCACACATTTTGGTCGAAACAAGTCCTCAAACACAACAGGATGTTTGTCAGTGTCTTCTAAAAGGTTTGGTTAGCTTTAGACAGATACAATTACTGGGTTAAGATTAAAGATGGTGGTTAAAAGACACAATTGACTGTCAGTAGACAAGAGACATTCTTCTCAATATAATCATCATGCTTTTTTCCTTTTTCTTTTTATTTTTTACATTTTTCACATCTCAAAATACCTCAGTGTGGTTTCATTTGAAGTGGCGTTTTTCAATTGTCAGGGTCTGTAAGATTAATGAGGATTGGTACTGACACAAAAATGATCATCTATAGATATCTTACTTGGAGGAATTTTTAAAAAAGGAAACATCTGATCAAAGGTGAAGAAAAGAAGACTTATCTGACCAAAGTATTCAAATCAAGTTCTTAATGGTGTTTGATACTCCATGGAAAAGACAACTCTATCCAAAGCTTCAAAAGCACCCCTGCAGACACAGGTAAGCATCCTGCGGTCAATATGAGGTTTTAGAAAGCAAAATGGATTATTATTGACTGTGTCTCCAGCGAACCATTGTTTGTGCCAACAGTCAGTGGGTTATATTTAAATCTTCACATCTTAATGTCAAAATGAATCACAGCTTTTAGTGTTTTCGGGTGTGAAAGCCTCTGGAGCGGCACTACAACCATCACAGGACTCTAAAACTCTTCAGTGGAGCCCAGATTACTGTTGACAGGGAATGAATTACAGTCACCACAGAGCTGAGGGTGAGTGTGTGTGTGTGTGTGTGTGTGTGTGAGTGTGTGTTTCACCGCGGAATGGGAATCCTTCAGATCAACAAATAAACAAAGCAGCCGGGGCAGGCCAGCGTTCCTCCTGTCAGCAGCATCTGCCAGCAGCAGGGAGGACGCTTCGGTTTTTCCTGCCTCCTCTAATCCTGCATCCTCCAAAAAAAAAAAAAAAAAAAAAACCTCCTTCTAGACATCCTCCATCTGTTTCTCTTTTTTTCTGCGTCTGTCAGACTCTTTCAGCCTGTGTCCTCTGCTGTCACGTCCAATTCCACCCTCTCTATCAAACATCTCTTTCCCCACTTCACCTCGCAACCCATCCCTCCATTATCCTCCATCTTTGTCTCTCTTGCGGATGACTTATTTAAACCCAAAAATGATTTCACAAGTGGCAACATCCCTGCTGCACCCTTAAACGACTAGAAAATGGACCTCAGAGTGGCTCGTTAAACCTCAGCAGCCCAGCCTGTCAAGCTGCAGCATTTCTGTCTCATTTAGAAAGCTTCTGACCCTCACTCTCACACCTGATTAATCTTGACATGATGTGTATTCTCCCAAATGAAAAAACAAAGCCTGTGCAGATGCAACACAAAGGTGCATTTGGAGAGGAGGTTCATTCTTATTCCCTCTCACCTTTGTTGAGTTGATGCTGCACATGTAAATAGTTGCTTTCTCCTTTAATCTCCAGCAAAAGCAAGGAGGACTGGATTAAATGGTTCCGAAAGGAGGAGGAGGAGGATGGAGATGGAGGACACACTGCTGCTGCTGCTGCTGCTGCTGCCTCCCTCCTCCTCCTCCTCCTTCTCCTTCTCTCTTCATCTCCCCTCCAAAAAAAAAAAAAAAAAAAAAAAAAATCTCATCTCTGTACATCAGCATGGTAAATATCAGCAGACAGACAGTGAGACTGGGAACAATGACACCAGCTGGACAACAACAATAGGAAATAAATATCATGTGGCAGGCAGGCGGTCATCCAGCCCTCCATTTAAACATTCCTGCTCTGTGTCTGCTGCTGTACAGGCTTCTTTGTGGCCTTCACACCTGCATCTGTCTGACAGTGTGTGCTCTGAATATCAAAAATACTTCATTTCTCTCCTTTTCTTTTAATGCCTCCGACCTTTCAATGAAAGAATTCCGCCTGAAACTAGTGAATAGAAAGATGAAGCATAGCTGCAGGTGTGAGGTGATAACTGCTGTGTTTGTCTTCAAGTTGATGTCTTTTATTATTGGCCTCCAGACAATAAAAGCTGCTTACCTTCTCGGCTCCTCTGTGTTTCTTGGCCGCCGGCGTGTCGTCATGCTGCCGTCTGACAACAATAGCGCCGCCGCCGCTTTTAACTCCACAATCAAGCGCGGTTTTATTGGCAGCGCCGCCGCCGTTACTCCCGCAATTATTGTTATTGTTTACGTTGTTGGTGTTGCTATTATCTCCCATGATCCTGGAGTCCGGCGCGGCGCAGTGGCAGTGTCCGGGGCCGTCGCGGCACAGATGATGCTCGGGCAGGGCGGACGACGGGAGGAAGACGGAGGGAGGAGGAGACGAGCCATCGCTAGGCTTCTCCTTCCTCGTCCGGACTGGAGGAGCAGGAGGAGCGGCGGCGTCCCTGTCCCTCTCTCTGTCTCTCTCCCTCTTCCAGCCCCGGATCACGTTTTTCCCCTTCCTCTCCTCCTTGCCTTTGGCGCAACTGGCAGGTGAGGCCGTGGTCACTTCGGAGACGCCGTTGTTGTTGTTGTTATTGTTGCCGCCGCCGCTGCAGCCGTCCGCGTCTCTGCTGACCGCTGAAATCATCTCCAGACCGTCTCCACCGACGCTGCGTCCTTGAGCCTCCCGACGCTGCTGCTGCTGCTGTTGCTGCTTACCGACCCCGACGCACAACTCGCCGCCGCCGCGCACCGCGACGGCAGCCGCTGATTGATCCGCCGCCTCCGCTTCCTCTCGTCCCTCCCGGCCGGCTCGGCTGCGTTTAAGCGCAGATCGCCTCGGCTCCGACCCGCCGCTGCCGCCGCCACCGCCGACAGGTCCCCGGGTCTGGAGCGAGGGCAGGGCCGCGTGTCTGTCGGCTGAGCCAGCGGCGCTGGAGGAGGAGGAGGTGATGGAGATGGAGGAGGAGGAGGAGGAAGAGGTGGAGGAGGTGTGGATGGGTGACAGCTCCCTGCAGTCCGTCAGCATCCCTCCATTCTCCCCAGCTCTCAGGAAACGGTTCATCTCCTCCTTTCCTGTGTCCTGTGTCCTTTGTCGATCTTCACAATAATCAGCATTCAAGTCATTGTCAGCCCGCCGCAGTGTGGCAGAGAGCACCGAGCTATAGGTGGACACATACAGGTCTGTTATAGGCTGCTGGATCAGGCCTGCTCCATCACAAACTACAACACAGGCTGAGTGACAGCTGTGAGGCAGAGGTGCTGGGAGGTAGGATATTATGAAGCCAAGGTCCCATTTCTAATAAGAACAAAGAAACAGAAAGGATGTAAGCCTAGCCTGTATTTAGAAATGCTAATAAAACACTGACACAAAATTTACACATTTCTTTTATCACATAAGAAAATATTGTGATAAAATACTAAAATAAAATTCTCGTGCATCTGTTTATTTTCTGTGATAAAAGAGGGAATATATTGTTTTGCTGTTTTTCTCTCCCAATGTGAATAATATCTTGACAAATACCAGAAGCCACAAATTTGATTTAGCAAGGGAAATAAAGTGACTCCTGTCAGAAGATGGCACTGGTTGGCCACACGGGGGCGCTGCAGCGTGTCCTTTATCGTTTAAACGTCTACTCAGGTGTAGCTGATTGGATGTCTACGAAATTTAATGGCCTGGTGCATCTCATCAGCTGCTCCTCTCCAGATCTTTAAAATTGCACAGATTGGTCACAGGGGGCGCTATAATATCTGTCTGCTTATATTTCCCAACATCATATAGTGAGGGTCTCCAAAGGTAGTCATGAGCCTGATAAAGCACTCAGTAAAACATTCCACCCACGGCCACGTTGATGACTGATTCGTCTGTACAGTGTACACAGTCACTACCCCAGACATTTGTTTTATTTTATCACAGGATACTGCGCTTATTTTGAAATTCGCTGTCAAAAGTATAAAGGAAAAAATATAGCTTTGTAAAGTCATGGGTTGAACTACATGAAATAGCAAAATTCAAAGTGTGAAGTTCTGCAAAGCAGGTGTGAGACACAAATTACAGTGACAAGGAAAAAATAAACAGGCTTTATTTCAAATTTGCACATAAAAATCTAATGACAGCCTTTGGGAGTTAATACTAGATAATTCCTACAAAAGCAGTTCAAAGTACTTTACAGATAATAAAACAAAAAACTGGGAGGCAGAAGAAAAGCAAACACAAATGTATATGTATACAAAATAAAGAGGGATTAATGTGCTCTGATCTCCACAGTATAGAAACCTAGAAACCCTCTCAGCCTGATAGATTAAAGAGCGAGAAAGCAGAATAAACAGGAATAAACTGACATGAATGAAACTTGTATAAATCCACAGGTTATTGTCACTCAGCTTACTGCTGTTTGTGTGTGACAAAGTGATATCCAAAGAGATCCTGTCTCTCTCTGTGGCCGTGTGGCTCCATTGAAGAAATAGTTTTGCAAACCAGAACAGTCAACACATAAAGGAATTCATTATCAGAGTCACTAAAGGGACAAGTGGAATAAATATAGATAAATGACAATTCAGAGTCATGCAGTAAATACACCAGGAGCCCAGAGTGTATCAAAGCATTTGATGACAGAATATGAAACTTTTATCATCCTCAAGAAACTGAGTAAATTAAAAAGACATTAGACTTCTCGTACAGTGAAGTGTTTCGCTGTGTGTGTCTCAGAGTGGTGATGCTGCAGCTGCAGAGGGAGGCAGAGTCAGCGCGCTCTCTTTGTGAAGAAATTTGTTGTGAAAGAATTAGATGCTGGACTTATTGGGAGTTACTGGTTTTAGAGAAGCTCTTGACAGAATGGAAATTATGCCCAGTGTGGATTTGTGAAGACAGAGACTGATACATCAATATTTTTAGTCTGAGAGTCAGTGTTTTGTGCCGGTAGTCATTGGTCTTTAGCCTTGGCCCTCATTTATTCTCTCTCCCACAGGTCACATAACTCTGTCACCTGCTCTCATTAGAATTTATTCTTTATTACACTAAGAAAGGTACATTTTGAGCCCAAGTGGTTACTTGGCACAGATGGATCAAACAGACTTAGGTGTGTGTCACTGGAAAAAATGCTTTTGTATCCTAAGCCTAACACCGAAACCTGAACCCCAATCTCTAATCCACCCAACTGAATGTTTGCACATCTTCAAGCATAATTTAAGGTAACAACAATTACACAAACCAGCATCATACCTATAGGGAATCATCAGAAACAAAAACATGTCCTGGATTGTAGACGCATACAGATAAGTATCCCTTTCTTGGAGGGGTCCCTTAAAATTTAAAGAAATGTTTTGCAGTGAAAGTAGAAAACACAGTCAGCTTGTCTATCATTGACCAGAGGCCCTGATAAGAGATTTGGGTCAGGAGGAGGAAGAGGGTTCAGTGAAGTGTCTACAGTAAATGACTGTTGCACTGTACTGTTGTCAAAACCAGACAAACAGAGCCACTGTACAGCCAGCGACACACTGAGATCATGTTTATTTTGCATGGCTTGAGGAGGTGTGTCATTTATGAACCATGACATGTCCTGCAATATATTAAGGGAAAAAAGTGTTCGAGAGACAAATGCAAAAGAAATAATCCAAAGCAATGTGACATGGTCTGCTGAACTGCCTGGGAAAACACGGCAGGGTAGACGGTGGGTTTATTCAGACACCTGTGTGCCACATGTCATGGTAAATCAGCCTGATAAACAGTATATTAGCTCAGAAAATCTGGGTCAGCCAGCAATTCGAGCAGGGCAATAGAGAAGTACAGTGCAGACGACTTGTTCTTATTTAAAAGGAAGAGCACAATGAGTAAACCTTCCTGCACTCTGTTCAACACAGCCAGACATCATCATCACCGGTAAGAAAGCTTTTTGTGTCCTTTTTCCTCTCAAACCTTTCAAAAACTGAAAGTCTTCAGCTTTGATGTTCAAGTGTTTTACACAACACTTTCCCAAAGTGTAATTTAGTAGGTGTAGTGGCCTTCTTTAGTTCTTCTTCTTTTGGGGAGCCACAGTGGATCATCTGTTTCCAAAGCAGGCCCTGCCCAGCCCGGGATGGAAAGCTGATTTCTATGATCTGCATATTTGAATTGGCAAAGACTTTTTATACCGGGTGCCCTTCCTGACACAACCCATGCACTGGCTTGTGCATCATCCTTGGTGGTAGGGGAGCAATCCGGGGTCCATTGTCTTGCCCAAGGACCCTTTGACATGTGGACCAGTTCAAACCAACCTTGTGATCAGAATACATTCACAGCCACCCCAGCTGTTAGCTGTGTCCATGCTAAATACCCAATTTTTCTTCTTCAAGTGTGTTTTTTCCCTGGAAATTACATTGTAAAAGTGAGCTTGGCCTTTTAATTAAGGAGTATACATGAGTTTATTTTGAATAGTATGAAGAGTGTTGAATTATGCGTTTGTAACCTTAAGCAATTCCTCCACTGTTTCAGCATTTTACTCTGAAACATCGTCAGACGTGTGGACAACAAAAAGTATCAATCGATGCAACAGATACCATCTCCTTTATTCCACACATTCTTTGTGAAATCTGGTGCCTACATTACCCACAGTGCAACAGTTCTGTATTACTAGCCTAATATCTTAGTAGCAATGAATACGACTGGAGCCTTTAGCCTGCACCAGAGATGAGGAGTGGGCTGCAGAGGTCAGGTCAGATCACTTCTTTCTAACCCCACATATAATATTGCTTGCTGAGCAAATTTCAATCTGTGCATTTATAGTGCGTCCTCTCAAGTCAGCTTCAAAGTGTCCACTAAACCCAGCTGTGTTAGCTCATGCTGCCTGTTGAAAATAAATTCATAATTCATAAGTGTCTACAGTACAGGAACATCTGTGCTGATAAAGCCATGGTTCCCACACTTCCCCTCCTCTCAATTTACACACACGCACGCACACACATTCTTTCCTGTGAACTGGACAGAATGAATTTAAATATTGTCTGAAATTTGAGGTGTACTCCAGGCATTTAGTACTGCATTTCTATCTCCAACTTGGAGGACAGATTGAAAAGAAGCGATCAAACTAAAGTCTGAGACAAATGTGTTGATATTTCATGTTTTTTAGCAGCAGCTCCTGAGCGGCAGTTCATACGGGTTTGTGTTTGTGTTTCAAAGGGCGTCTCTCCTCTGTTTACACACCGCAACATGCAGGAGACTCTGTCTGCAGCAATGATTATGTCTTAATATAGGTCACTATATCTTAATATGACTCAAACAAGGAAGTAACTAAACTAAATTGCATTTCACAACTTTATTTTCAGAGCAGGTGGAATTAAATTGTTCAGCACTGGCTGCTGTAGCATTCAACAGTATTCATTGTATTTCAAAGTAGCATGCGCACCAACAGAGCAACATGGGATCCTAATACTACAACATGAGATTGATTGATATTTCATTAGAATTTGGACGAAGTAAGAAATGAGATTGTAAAGATGCAGTATATGTAAAATGCCAATAAATGATTGTGTAGCAATATAATACTCATCTAATCATTATCTAATAATGCTGATACAGTTTTGTCTGGTCTTCTTCTTTCATAGACTATTTCAGCGTTCAGACTTGGTCTTAAGGTTAAAGTTAGACGGTGTAAATAGTCCAGTTTTAGACATGTTGGTAGGTGTATTAACAGAGCCAGGCTACCTGTCCAAAGTGCCTCCAGTCTTCATGCTGAGCCAGGCTAACCACCTTCTGACTGAAAACACTGACATGAGATTTCTCAGTGTTTTCATTTCACTCTCAGAGAGAAAGTGATTGAGCATGTTTACCAAAATCTTGAAAGGCTCCTTCAAGGTAGACTTTTAGGCAGGAAATGTATTATGTCAATGAGGGTCCTCCCAAGTACAGAAGTGTAATTGTGTGTGTTTATGAATAAGAATGAGTTTTTTATGCATATGTGTTCATCAGTGTAATCTATTTATATATTTGTATCTATATCTGTATATTTGTATGTATCTTAGTGTCTATGTGGATGTTGAATGCATGCAGAAAGCTGAAATAGAGCGACAGACAGAGAACCAGAGACATCTAAACACTGAGAGAGAAACTTCTTAACATGTTTGTTGACTGTCATTGTGGTCCAGTGACCCACAGCTGATATCAGTCAGCCCAGATTACACAAACACACACACACACGCACGCACGCACGCACGCACGCACGCACGCACGCACACACACACAGGAGTGTTACCTCAGCTTCTGATTATAATCAGAAGCTGAGGTAACATGGCAAGCAATGGGATGGTACCAAAGGCTGGAAGACCCTCAGGGTCCTAAAAAGCTCCTAGTGGACACAACTTCCTGAACTGCAATTTTCTTGACTAACATACAATATTGTGCTATTGTGTGTCATGTAGAGCAGCTCTTTGTCAAAGTGTAGTTTCAAGACTTTAATTTCATTTTGTATTGTGCTCACATGACACATTTTCCTAAATGAAATAGTGTTTCTTGAGATATCTTGATGCATTATGAACTTACTAGAAATTACCAATAATTAAGCTGGTTCTACTGTTTTGTCAAAAAATATAACACCTGGCGTTAACAAGGCAAACTTACATTGCCAGATTTTTGAAGGGAGGCTGGTGACTTTCTCCCTGTAACACAAACTTCAGACACAACTTCCATGTGAAGAAAACATTAGTTCACTGAGCTGTTATTGTTGAGGACTGCAGACAGTGTAAAGTGATACCAGCAGGTGTTTTCTTTACCTGACCCTCTTGTCCTGAATTAATATATGAATAGTAGAAAGTAAATGAATGATACTAATTTATATCAGCAAAGGGAAATGGTCAAATTTCAACCTATTTGTTAAGCCGTGAAAGGTAAGAAAGTGGAAAAAAAGGAGAAGAAAGTATTGTTCCTGTGTAAACTGAGCCAGAAAGAGCTGCAAGGGAAAACACCATATTCCCACTGACACCAAATATCTCCAACGTCTCTGCTGTGAAGATTTTATGAGCACAGAGCAAAACAGAACAGAATAAATGTGCAATTTTAAATTGTGCAGCAGTGTAGAGAGAGAGAAAAATGAAACTTTACTCTCCAAACTAAACTGGGTAAAATGTCACTGATCAAAGGTTTAAATGCTCACATACACATACACAGACACACACACACACACACACACAAAACAGCCAGTCCTGCTGTGTGATTGGCTGTGACATGTGAGACCAGGGAGGCCCAGCAGACACTCCCACAGGGAGGTGAAGCAGAGGATCAGGCTGCAGGGTCAGTTCACTTCTCAGTTCTCACAGCAGCAGATAGACGGACAGGACAGGACAGCACGACAGACGGGTGTTTGGTTGATAAAACTGCTGAGCGTGATGACAGAGCAGTGTGTGAACCAGCAGCCATCGCAGGCAGATGCCAGGAAGTGTAACAGAGGAACTGCAAAGCATGAGGAAAGGGATTATCAGTGAGTTTGGGACTGCAAGCAGAAGATGTCTACATTATAAAGCAATGTCCTGGAGATATTGGTATTAGTTGTTGTAGTAGTAGTGATAGTAGTGCTGTTATGAGTTGCAGTATTGGCATGCTGGTGTTGTGTGTAGTTGTTATAGGAGTATTACTACCTCTGTAAGCGTTGAAACAACCAGTCAATGAATCCTGACTGATATAATAAGCCGACGGGCCCTTATCAAAGATTATATTAATCCTTATCTGTGTATACTGACTGTTCACTGATAAGTATAGAAATGTCACAGATATGTTTAAGGTCATTTAGAAACAGAGTATTCCACTGGACAGTTTGTCCAACAGAGACAACTGACAAGGTATTTTTTGCTAAAACTTAGATTCAGTATATATTTTGGTCATTTTTTTAATAATCAAATTTAAAGGATTCTTGTTTGTGTTGTTTGTTGTGCATTCATGTTAAAAGTGAATATCAGTTGATTCTAATACTGGATTTTTAAAATCTCAAATGTTTGTAGTTCAGATGTGGAAAATGTGGAGGACCGGCACAGATATGAGAGGCCAATCAATGAGTCTCTCCAAGCCACTGATCTGGAGCAACAGGAGCTTTCAGGGAGGAGGAAACCAGCATTAGTCAGGTAAACAACGGCGTCACAACAGTTCCAGACTAAATACAAAATTACTGTGGTTTTAAAATCACTTCAATCTGTTGTTGTTATTGTCAGCTACTTGTATGCATCAATAACATGACTACCACTACCTCCCTGTAATTTTCATTTATCCCAACTGGGTGGACGGATCAATAAATATTCAGCAACATGCTTCACATGCAGCATGTTAGCAAATGCAAATACTGGGTTGTTTTCGAATAATGACAATTGATGAAAAATGATGTGAAAATGTGTCATCCTTCACACAGGTGACTGGTGACTTCTTCCTTGCTTTAACAAGATCTTATGAATTGGTGGAGACCAAACCAGACCTAAAAGAGAATATTAGAGAGAATACAGTCTAACACTGGTGAAGGTTTGACATTCATCTGGTGGACACAAACACAACTCCAATGGGATGATCATGTTGCTCTGTCTGCATGCGTAAATAGTATCTGTCAGCTTGTTTTGATGTTTTTCTGCCCCCTATTGGCCACGCATTGATTAGTGCAGCTTTGAAGAGCTCTTAATCTCTGTTCTTAGACACTTTTTTAGAGTTGCCTTCAATGGGGTTTAGGGATAAAGATCTTATAAATTTTATTTAATTTGAATTGTTATACAAATATATTTGAGTTACAGTGCCAAGGGTCACAGACAAGCAGACAATCAAGGTGTAAGGTGTAATGTAACTTTATTCGATATTGTGTCAGTGTGTGTAATAAGTTAATTCTTCTCTGTTTGTGCTGATTTTTTTTTTTTTTTTTGTCTGCAGGTCAAAGACCTTCGACAACTCTCTGCTCACGCAGGTTCAGATAGACTCAGACCCCAAGATAGAAAGGAAGAAGTCTCACTACAACCAGGTGAACATTCATTAAGAATAAACTCATACATATTTTATTACACCTATAAACATTACAGCATGGTGTATATCAGACAGTTGTTTTTCCAGCTGAGTCATATCAGATATCATTTCTGCTGACTGTCACCTGTCAAAGGTTGCTTCAAACAAATAGAGGGCAGCCAGAGAAACCGAAGGAGGCCAGTTTGACAGCAGGGATTACAGTACTGATGTGATTCACAGCAGCTTAGACCAAAACTCTGAGGGTTTAGATTTTTACTGATTGTTGAACAGTGGAAAGACAAAGCGGTTTTTATTGTGTGTGTCAAGTTTGAATGAAGCTTGTCTTATTTTAGGGAAAGAGAGACTTGAATTCAGAAGGTGTCCGGTTGAATTTTGTTTAACAAGGAAAATATTTGCAAGAGTATTTCCTTCCTTGGCATGTTATGAGGCTATTTTGTTTATTCATTAGACTAAAAAGGCTAAGACAGCTTGTTGAACTCAGCAAACTCACCACTGGCATATATCACACTATCACCTCTTGAATCATATTGGGTCGTCCCACCACCTGACCACTGTCCACATCCCCCTGACATTTAGACATGGCTACGTAGTGAATCCTAAAATCACCACTGGGGAACCACTTGCTTTAAAATATCAGAGCAACAAGGACTGAGTTAAGTAGTTCCTACATGAAGTGACTGCAGTTAGGTGGTCAGGATCAGATACCTGGTTGAGAGTGAAATGCTGTGAACATCTCTGCATTATATCAATGAACACAACAAGGCAGATCGATTTGGCACTGAATTTATCTATGTATGACCTGAAGGATATGAACACATTGAGCTTCAGTTGTGATTGTTGAGAAAGGCTGCTGGCAAGACAGACAGTTGGTAGGATTGGGTGATAATGAAAATGGATGTGAGGGAGTATAAATACAGTCATTGGTGGAGCAAGTTTCTGCGCCTTGGGGGCGCTCTTATGTTTGGCAGATTGGTTGCTTTTCCCTCCATGTGACACACTGAAATCCCTGTAGCCTTTTTTACAAAAAGACTCTGACCGATATTGCTCATTCAGTACGGGTCAGCTTCGTCCCATTTGGTGAGATACTTGCACAAACTTGAATGTAGCAGACACATGGAATAGGCAGTTATGCCTCGCATCCACGTTACAGCCAGCCTTTTCTCTTTTTTTAAATATTGGATATTTACAGGACAATATTTAAAGAGGAGGACATGTCACTGCATTCTTACTCTGTGTGTGTGTGTGTGTGTGTGTGTGTGTGTGTGTGTGTGTGTGTGTGTGTGTGCGCGCGCGTGTGTGTGTGTGTTGTGTTTCAGCTTTCCAAGAGCAACTGCCAGTACCATAAAATATTTAAGGAAATCAGCAAAGAGGAACAGCTCAGACAGAGTAAGTCTTTAATGATCACAACTATCCCCTCCACCTTAAATACTGAATGAGCAATTAGATAACAGGATACCTTAAACTCTAGATGATGATTTCAAGGACAGGCTCACATTTTTCAAAAACTGTATAATCTGTACATATATGTACACTGAAATAGTTTTTGGTTACTGTAACTGTTTTAACCTCATCTCACCTGTTAGAATAAAAACTTCCACTTTTACAAAATGTAGTGTTTTGCAGATTCTCCTCAGTAAACTGATGCCATGCACTCCTTTGTCAGGTTACACCTGCGCTCTGCAGAAAGACATCCTCTATCAGGGACGAATGTTTGTCTCTGACCACTGGATCTGCTTCCACTCCAAGGTGTTCGGCAAAGACACAAAGGTACCGTGAACTGCAGCAGAGCTTACTTCTGGTGTGTGGCATGAACATCCAGCTGCAGCATTGCTGTTGAAAGTTTTCTGTCCCAAAGGTCTTTGGAGCAGAGTCCTCAGACTTTCTGACTCACGGCTCTTGTTTACTGACATGGCACAGTGTTACAGATTGTGTTTTCTGATGTTATGAGTGTAGGCTGAGTGTTATCACTTCTTTGTGGTGAATACAGTGAGATGTCAACAGCAGCAGGTTTGATTTGATGAGAGATGTTGGTCTAAATTATTAACATTCACCTGGAGTCACTTCACAGAAGACTGTCAGTGCAGAGCACAGATAACAAGAAGCATTCGTTTTTATCAAAACACACTTTGTATATCATCTACTTGACACTCAAGGACAAGTAAACAGAAAGACGGGGTTAGTCAGGTGCAACAAGGAGAAGATTTTTTTTGACTTCACATCATTTTATTTAACTCTTGTTTTAGCACAATAGTCTGTGGCCTATCAGAGGGGGCTTGTCCCCCTTGGCCATACTGTATTATTACCCAGAGGCCAGAGGTTCCACACCCCTGGTTTACACAATGTATATTTCCACACACCGATAACGAAACGATGTGGATTAACACAAAAATCAAAACACAATATTATGTTAATACACGGTGTACGTTTGATGGGTGGGAAGCCAGTGAGAGATCAGGTTCTGAACTATTGACTCTTAAAACAAAAAAGCATTCTTTGAGAATTATTTTAAAAAATATTTGTGTATCTTTGTGAAACAGATGGTGCCAGAAGATTAGGGACCTACTGGCTACTAAACATACTCGTGTTAGTGAGCTACAAAAGCTCAAGTTTGCCACTTGTCATTTTAAAAGTTAGCTACCTTAGTCTCTAGCCAACTAGATTTATAGTTTTTTTCCATGGGTTTAGCATGGCTGATGGCTCTCAGTACTACAATACATACTGTAGTCATTGCATCCATCCAAATCTAAATTAAGTCAAATTATTTAAAATGCAGAGAGTGTTTTTTTCAGTTTTCTCAACAGTTTACAACAAATGTATTTGGCCATCAAACTTCACCGTGCCCCTGAAGTTTTTATGTATAACAGCTTGTACCTTTGACTTTTCAAGAACCAGATATTTTCTAATACAGTGGTTCACCTTCTATACTGATAATTCAAGCATGAGAGTTTCATGTTAATCCAAGCTATATAAGAGCTTCCACTGTGAGTCACCTAACCTTGTCTATGGACAAAATGACTTGGAATTTATACTCCCAGAACAAGGGGAAATACATCTCTGTATAAGTATGTATGTAAGTATGTATAAGTATGCGTTTACTTGCTTACTGTTTACTTTACCTTCTATACTTACTTTACATTGTTGTTATAAATGCTGGAGTGACACTAAACACTGCTGAAACAGGTTTCACCTGAATCATCTGACATGATTTGACTTGACTGGTGAGGTTTCAGAGTGTCTATGACAGTGTGACCACTACCTCCAACAGGATGAGTGATACTGTACCAACAGAGAGTAAACTAGTCCCTGAGGCCTGAACTGTTCATCCTGGTGTCTGTCCGTCCCAGATCGCCATCCCCGTGATGTCCGTCACTCATATCAAGAAGACCAAAACTGCCATCCTGGTGCCAAACGCTCTGGTGATCGCCACCGCAAACGACAGGGTAAGAAGGACAACTATGAGTTCATTTCATCAGGATTTCATTGCTCACACATGGACACGTCTCTCACAAACCTGCCGGGACTTGTCTTTCTGTGTGTAAAAAAAAATACACACACACACACAAACACGAACACGGAAAAAAAACACTGGAAACTTAACAGTTAACTGGGTGTGCTTTTGTTGCAGTATGTGTTTGTGTCCTTCCTGTCCAGAGACAACACCTACAAGATTTTGATGTCTGTCTGTCTTCATCTGGAGGTAGGGCAGACTTCCCACATGCAGCCATATCTTTTCATTAGTCACTGTTAGAAGGTCACGGATAGAAAACCTATTAAATGCAAATTTCAAACTATTTTTATGGTGTCATTGATTTTCAGTGAAATTTGACCTTTTGTCTCATCAAACACAAGTAAATGGACTCACAGATTCATGCCGATGAATTTAAAGTGTCACACCCACATATGTGCCGTCATTATTCATGGAAAAGGAGAAACTCACTGTTTTGTTAAAAAAGAAAACTTTGCTTAAATGAATGTGAAATATAGTGTACATAGTTCTACTAAATGTTTAAGGATTTTTAACACAACTGTTGCTTTAGACTGCATTAGTTTTAGCTAGGTGTACCTAATAAACTGGCAACTAAGTGTAGATGTTTTAGTGACTTTAAAATTAAGTTGTAGTTATTTGTGTAATTGTTTTCCACTTGTTCAGCTTGGTTAGTGTTTATCTGTGGATGACGAAACATGCTTTTGTTACTAGTATTGAGATTCATTTCTCTCCAGAACTCTGCAGGCTTCTATGCGACTGTTTGACTGACAAAAGTAAAAACTGGAGAGAATCAAATTCAATTTGATTTGAATAAAACTATCAAGGCTTCATGTTTTTCTGATAATCTATTTTTTATATGACAACTTAGCACAGAATCATACTATATTTGATTGTACATCATATGTATATGTACAGGAGAAGAGTCCATGCAGCAGTCCCATCCCCTCCTCAGCTGAGAGCAGCTTCAGAGGTCAGAGGTCAACTCTGTCCCCTCGATTCCCTCTGGTGGGTTACACACATGCTCACCAAAGCCACTGAAACACCAGGACAGGGTGCAACACCAGCTACAACATGATAATTTGTATAACTGAGTTGATCACATCACTTTGTTGTGCTGCAACATAACAAAAGCATCACTTTTCCAACGTCCTTCCCAACGAGTCTGAACATTTTAAACATTATGTTTTAAATAACAGCCAAGTCAACGGTGAAATTACTGCCATGGAGGGATGGTGACTTGTTTTAGGCCAAACTAATGTTAATTGTTTTTACCTACTCCACCGCATTCAGCTTACATGAGGCTTGAAGCGTGAAGCGGATCAATGGAATAGACTCATGGGAGCCGGCGTTGTAAAATACTAATGAAATACTTGATTTAAGGAGAAATTTATCTTGAAATATGGACAGAAAGAACTCATTGAGGCTATCCAGCAGATGGAGCAGCATAATGATGTTCCAAGCAAACTAAATAACTAAAAAAAGACTATCGATCAACTATCTGACATACTGTCTGTGTGTCTGTGAAGAGTTTTCCAGGTGATTTCAGCGATCTGGATGGAGCAGTGAGACAGAGGAGGCAGGAGATGGAGGAGAGCAGCAGCTCTGACTCCCAAACCCACGACTATGAGAAGATTGCAGGTATCAACTGATTAATTAGCACCAGAGTAGCAGCCACACGCTACAAATGAATAGCTCATATGTTTGAGGATTCAGAAATGATAAATAAACTGAAGAATGAAGTGTTTCTTTATGGGTTGTCAAGCTGAATGAATGATTTAAAAACCCTCTTGGTTTAAAATATATGGTCACAAAGCTGAAAACAGCGCTGTGTTTCTGAGCTGATGACAGTGACAGATGATCTCATAGAATATGATGCATTGCTGTAGCTTAAACTGCCCAACAGTATATAAAGTAATTAGAATGAGCTCAATCCTAAAGATGTACGGCAGTAAAATGCACATTAGTGCAGCTGTAATATTAATCCAAAAACATCATATATAATAGTAAAACACTGACACAATGAGTGCTCCAACTTTTGATACTTTGAGTAAATTTACTTGCATACTTTTACTTAAGTAAGACTTTGAATACAGGAGTTTTCACTTGTTGTGGAGTATTTTCACAGTGTAGTATTGGTACTTTTACTTCATTAAAGGATCTGAATACTTCTTCCATGTGAGAAAAGCTCCAGAGAAAAGATGAACAGTCGAGTATGCAGTGTAACACCTGAACACGATCCACGGTTAAACAACACGGAGAAAAAAGAAAAGATGGACACCGTGTCTCATTCCAGTTCATTTTCCCTTGTAGCACCTTGTGGATTTTCCAGAGCCTATCCAAACTGAGGATAACACACAGATGACAATACCAGAACAAAGCCTGAAGGACACTTCAGCAGGTTGAAATACCTGCTCAGAGTCTGGCTGAGCCCTGGTTTCCAGTTTAAAGTCTTCCCATTCACACTGCTCCCCCTGCTTCTCGTCTCTTTAATGCTGCAGAGTTCCCTGTTCCTCCGTTTCTGGATGTGTTGAAGCACACAGACAGTGCAGCTCCTCCTGAACACCCAGACCACCAGCACAAAGTTAAGAACCAGCATCAGAACCAGCAGAGCTCCAACAACATGAAGCATGACACACACCATGCTGGTAAGAACACTGTCTGTCTGCTGCGTCTGCAGGAGACAGCATGAAGGCCGGGTGGAGCAGAACTGAGAGGTTCTGATCCTACAGATAATCCGACTTTAGGTTTTTATTCAATATTACTTCAAACTGTCCCATGTTTCCTGATCTTACAGTCCAGGTAACATTTTGTCTTTATGGTTATTATTTTATACAAATCAATAAAGGGCCAATAATCTTTATTTGAATCTCAGATCAATAAGAAAATGTATGTCAGTTTGACAAACTGAGTATTTTTTCTGTTTCCAGGCTCAGAGCTGGTGATTGACAGCAAGACTCTGAAACCAGTTTCTCTCAACACTGTGCTGTTTATCTACCTGTTTCTGTGAGTTTCATTCATTCATTCATTCATTCAAAATTAATGTATTCATTCATTTATTCAGTTCTTCACGGATTCTTCCATTCATTTTTTTTAGTTATTCAGTCTCTTCGTTCAACAGTACATACGATGAGACAGTTATTCATTTGAATCCCATTCATTCATCCATTCAATTTTATATTCATTAATTCATTTGAATATGAATATATTTATTCATTCACCTACATTTCAGCATTCATCAATCATTTATTTGCTCTTCATCATGTATTTATTCATCATCCAGCTACATATTCGTTGTTATTCATTACAAATTTTGCACTCACTAATTCAGCTATTTATTAATCTAATAATGTGTTCGTTCATTCATTCATTCATTCATTAACACTCTCCTTCATTCATTTATTCATTAAATTTCTGTTTTTTGGACTATTTCCATGCACACTATCCATCAATCCCTTCTCCACTGATTGATTGTGTGTGTATGTGTGTGTTTGTGTGTTTTCTCAGAGTGTGTGTCCTGGTCTTGTCTTCCTGTTACCTGGCCTTTAAGATCGTCTCATTGGAGCAGAGACTGACGACACTTGGCTCCATGACCGAGCTCACCCACCAGGAGTGAGTTCACACCTTTTTTTCCAGGAAAACATGGAAAAACCAGCCTGAGAAACTTTATACAAACTGATCTGGAGGAAGTGCGCACGCCTCACAGCAAGAAGGCCACCAGTTCGATCCCCGGGTCGGGCGGGGCCTTTCTGTGTGAAGTTTGCATGTTCTTCCCGTGCTTGCGTGGGTTCTCTCTGGGCACTCCGGCTTCCTCCCACAGACCAAAAACATGCTCATTAGGTTGATTGGTGACTCTAAATTGTCCCTAGGTGTGAATGTGAGAGTGAATGGTTGTATGTGTGTTGCCCTGCAGTCGGCTGGCGACCGGCTCAGGGTGTACCCCGCCTCTCGCCCGTTGACAGCTGGGATAGGCTCCAGCCCCCCCCAACCCCGAAAGGGATAATCGGGGGTATAGAAGATGAATGAATGAATGATCTGGAGGAGCTTTTTGAGTCTTCAGCTCTCATGACACATAGAGTACAATATTATAAATCATATCCTGGTGACTGCAAAGTACAATCTTACATGATTTGCTCTCTATTGTATTCATCCTGGATGTTTAAGGATTCATCTGAATCTTTTCTCAGGATGTTTAAGAATGTCTGTCCTTCATTGTGCCACTCTCCTAGAAATGACTTTCTGCGGGGGAGTGACGTGAACACAGAGCTTTTCTCTGAACTCCTCACCATCAACTTGATGAAGCTGGAGAAGGTCTGTCTGTCTGTCTGTCTGTCTGTATCTTCCAAGTTGGATTGTGAATGAGACTAAAATATCTTTTCATAGTGATTTAAGTTGAGAGATCAGATTCTCCTCCGATGTTCAGCTTCTTAATCCATTCACTCTCCACGACTTAAGAAATGTTGGTGTTGACCATAGTTCCATTGTTTTTTAATCTGTCTTTATAAAAGTCTGTCTTTTTCACATGAAAATATAGCCCAATCAAAAAGTTTTTCTTTATTTGATGCTGTAATTATCCAATTCCATTGAGTTTTGTGCCACAGCAAACTTCAGTTAACTCTCTGTTTTAATCTCAGTTAAATAAACTGAATTACTTCAGGGTAGGCAGTGGGTAAACTTGTTTTATGGATGTTTGCCCCTTCCACAACATTGCTTCATCAACACCACACATGTCAGAACCAGAACAGGAAAGCTTGAAGTTTCCAGAGAGCAAAGTGTAACCAGACGCCTGTGGCCGTTAATCAAACATTTATAGTCAGTGATCTGTCCATAGGGAAGCGTGGACGTCATCTGTAAGAAGAGCTTGTTTCTCATCCATCAGTCAGAAGGAGGCTGACACTCGCCTCCTTCCAAACAGCAGCAGCTGACAACCACGACCATGTTGTAAATTGTGAAAATGAAGTTCAACCTCAACAACAAATGCAAATGTATATATATTAAAAATACGAGTGAACAATTGGAAATGCAAATATTTATTTATATCAAATTATACAACAGTGATGGATTTCATTTCCAATTTCCATTCCATTGCCTTAAAATATTTTGATGACTTAGATGTGAGCAGTGTGTGACAATGCCATATTGTATACATACAGTATGCTGCATATATTTAGATTATATGACATATGTTTAGATTTTGTTTGTGTTCTGATTAAATAAGATCCAGCATGTTCATCACAGACATCAGTTTGTTGGGGTACTTGTGTTTTTTAATTGTGGCCTCCAACCTCCAGTGCTCAAATCTCACTTTTTAGCGAGATTGGTATCGATCTTCTCCTCTCACTCTTGAAAAGGAAGCAAATAAATGTATTTACCGAAACAATAAATCAACTCTTTAGAATGATGGAAGGCTAGCTAACTGGCTCACTTACAGAGCTGTAGGCCAGAAGGCCCAGTCTGGATTTGGCATGTTAGCTCGGTTAACCAATAAACCCAGATAACTGCTTGTGATGGATTTAATGTCATTTCATTTTGTCAGTAAATAACATTATCTCTTTCCTCCTGGGCGTGCTCTAATAAGCTCTGCAAGCAATGAGACATGATTAAATTACAGGAGATGGACTCCTATGGAAATGTACATTTAAAGTTGTCTTGGTCCAGTGGCTGTGAACTATGCTTGATTAATGAAAATATATATATAATAAGATATAATATAATTACAGGTTACATTAGAATATAATATAGGATTATCATTATAGTGGATTGTATATTAGTTTAGCCTGTTACTGTGCATTTGAACATCATGTCATACAGCGTAAAATAAACACAGTGTCTGTTGTTCCAGGTCCAGAAGAACCTGCAGAGACTGCTGGACGAGGCTGTCTGAATGTACTGAAAACCAGCATATGAAGATGAAAGTGCTGTATACAGTTCTGTAAATACACTGTAAATATATAGTTTATCATAGTGGATGTTACAGTTTGACAATACTAAGACGTATTGGACAAACAGAAAGGGCTTGAAAATGATGATACGCACAATCACTTTAAAAGCTGTTGAAAAGTAACCTAACGCTGTGTTAAAAAGCAGTGTCTCACACCTGTAACCACACCCAACAGTGACGCCATTGGATACTGACGCACCATGGAGTACACTTCTAGATCACTGCAGCGAGGTGAGAAGTTAAACCACTGCAGCTGCAGGCCAACCTGTGATTAACAGTTCACGGGCTGATCAGAAATCAAACTTTCAGTAGACACAGTAGTGGTTTTTAAAGGCATTCACATTTTAAGAGATCAGTTTTGGAAGGTAGTAATATTACTTATTAGGTTTTTCTCTCCATGGCATAAAATCTATTTTCTCAGCTACTGTTGCTTTATCTACTTCTTGAGTATTGAAAGCTCAGGGTTTTTTGTTTGTTTTTTTTTGGTCACAGTGAATTCACTGTGAATCTAGGTTGTGTTCTCTTTATCTTCTGACTTTTGCCTTGTTTGAATGAACACATTGATGTTCTCAGATAGCAAACACAGAAATGTGTTTACATGGTGACATTTCTGACTGAAGAGCAGCTCTGGACTTCGGCCCACGCTGACTTGGCTGGAACTGCTTTTATAGACACTGTAGATACTTCACAACCCCTGACTGGGTCTTGCATGTTCACCTCATGCTGCCACAGAGAGGGATACGCTGTCATTTCTGATGTGGAATAGAAATGCATAAAACCTAGGAGGAGGTGGTTAGCTGACTCTGCCTTTATGGAGGCCCTAACAGCCCTTTTCCACTTCAGAGACTTAACTATTTCATAACCTGGGGCCGTTCATAGTGTGAACTACATGAATTTGTAGGCCTTTGGTAAAAACTTCCTCCTTGCCTTCTATAATCATGATTTACCTTGTCATTTTTCCCTTTCACTGTTTGGTTGTGTATTGCTCCCCATTTCTGCAAGATGTTGCACTATGATGTGACCTCACATCTCCTTGACCAATCACAATCAGCAACATGTCTGACTGCAGCTACCTGGAGCTTGCCTTAAGAGAACACTGAAAACGTGAAAGATATGAAAATCTTCAGCAAACAGCAAGGACAATGTAAAATTAAAATAATAATAATAATTCAGAGCTAGCTCTTATTTGTCAGAGCATTCTTGAAAGTTCCCAACTCAGGAAAAAAAATCTTTCCTGCATTCAGGGAGTAGATTTAGTATCAAGTCTACTCATTGGTGCTTCCACCATCTTCTTACTGCTCATGAGCGGCCTTCATTAAAGTTAGTATGTGCATAATTTTTATGCGTTTATAACATACTTCAAACGATCCTGATGGCAGACGTTTTTATTTGTAAAAACAAAAACAAAAAAAGAGAGAGACAATCTCGCTGGCCTGTGCTGCCACCTGCCACAGTGTCATTCTTAATATAACCACTGGGTGGCGCAGGAAAGAATTTCTCAAATCTTAGGCAGTGGCTTTAAAAAGTCCACACTGAACTTATGTATGGATGCATCAACTGTACACTTGACATACAGCTGCAGCTTCATCAGTCTAATTCTGATTCATTTCCTGTCTGTCTGAGATCCATGCAGTGACTGTTACAGAGATAAAGATGGCTGTGTTTTGTAAATATAACAGATTATATACAGAGGGTCTAAATACAGATTTAATGCTGTGATTTTATTTCCTCTTTTGGGGAACAACGTACTTAAATAAAGTTTATCTTTGCCTTTACATTTCTGCCTCTTCTTTTCTCTCAGTTATACTTTATTTGCCACATTTATGATGTGCTATCACTTGTCAGTCTTGGTTAAATGTATTTATTGTGTTAATTTAACTCTTACATTATGCTGCATTCAGGTCACATGTGAGTTACTTCACCCAAGTTTGTGCCTCTCATGCATCAGAATTTGGGTCACAGAGGTAACGATCAATATCTCTAAAAGATAGTGGAGGAAGTGGAGAGCTCTGCTCCACTTTTTTGTAGTTTAAGAATTCAACAGAAAAATCATGTGGAAAAAAAAGGAAATTATCCATCAAGTAATGAAGAAATTATTTTAGCTCTTAACCAAACAAGAAAGAAAACACTGAAACTTCAACACATATCTATTTAACAGCCAGTCATACCCAGCAGAATCTAAATTAGTACTCATTCAGCTTTAAGCAAACGTCACTGATTCATTCCCAAAGCCTCTTCTTGTAATCCTACCCACTACCCACCATGCACTGGGAGGTTTCTAAGGCGACCCTCACGGTCAACAAACATGACCGCTGCAGCAGGGAGCTCTCACCAAAATGAGTGAGTAATGTTATGGATTTTATACTGAACACACTGAAAAGTTAAAGTTAAACCAAATTAAAAATTCATTCAGATGTGATGTGGAACTTTTTACTTGAGTTTAAAACAACTCAGTAGTTTGTTGTTTGCATCTCTTTGTTGTGATTCTCTTAAACTCAACAGAAAAAATTACAAAGTGAGATCTCAATTTTTAATTTTAAGATAACACAGGAAACGAGGTGCCAGCTTCCATCAGAGTCACTGAACCACTCTTTATCTATCATCATCAGTGTGTTGCGGATTTCTTCAAATATTTCCAAAAAAAAACCTATACACACACACACACACACACACACACACACACACACACACACATACAAACTATATATATAAGCTATGCACCTCACTGAAACATTTGCAATGAAAACTTAAGGATATTAAAATCTGAAACCCAAGAAACCTGAAATTACTTTGAGAATAGAGAGGATATAAAAAAAGAGCAGAGATTTGTTGGACTCAGCTAATCATCCTCCATAGTTTACTAATTTGGAGCCAAACTTTGGTCCACAGTGCCTGAAAGGTAAACTGTCTCCTCATATTCACTCCAAGGCGATCCTCCCACATCCCAACGTTCTCAGGACGACATCCCATGATACCCAAACTGTATGTGATGCCATGGAAACAGGACATGAAGAACCAGAGGCTCCTGATGAAGGTAGACACCAGGGGAGGAAACAAACACACCCCACTGCAAACCATTCAGTCAGAATCATTGTGTGTGTGTGTGTGTGTGTGTGTGTGTGTGTGTGTGTGTGTGTGTGTGTGTGTGTGTGTGTGTGTCAGAACGCAGCTCTAGCAGGGATCCCTGTGGTTCCTCTCGAGGAGTCTTTGTGTTTTTGTGGTCGGGAGCGTCTCTGCCACACTCAGGACTCCACCTCTTCATCCTCCTCTTCCTCTTGTTCTTCGGCTCCTCTCAGCCAGACAGGACTGCCAGCTCATCATTCCTCCCACTTCTCCAGGTAAAACACTTCAGAGACTGAGGACAGGAATCAAGAAAAGCCAAGTTTGCAGACTGTCAACTGACATTTTAGATGATTTACTGAAGGTTGTGAGACATAAGAAATCAGTCGTGAGTAAAAGAAGTATTTGTCGCTTCTATTTGCTCTCTCTGGTTCCCCGCAGGTATAACAGCTCTGTGGTGACGACCAGGCGCCTCTACCAAACCTGAAGACACATCACATGAATACTTAGAAACATGCCTGCAAAATACAGTTTATGCAAATACAGTAACAATAGGAAATTGTTCCTTTAGTTCAGTTTGTAAAAGATGAAGAAGTCCCATTTTAAATAAAAAGGAGAACCTGCAAGCTGCACAGTTTTTTAAATGTCAAAATTAAGATTCAAAAGCTGCACAATACAGATGAGGTAATAAGAATGAAGAAGCGAAAGTGCAGAGAAGATATGTGAAATACTGTGGCCATGGGAAAACATATACAGTATACTTAGGTCTACATATGTCTACATAAAAAGTACTGAGACCTAAAAAACAAAGCAAAACAACCAACAACAGATGTGACTTAGAAGGCAGATTAGAGGCACGCAACACATAAAACTATATAAATGAAGATAAATGAAGATGTATGTGCAACGGCATGAGATGAATGTGCATAAATGTATATGCAGATGCGGAAGTGATATGCAATGACCCTAAAATGTGTATAAAAAGCATGGAGAAGATTTATGAAGACATTTGAGACAAACACAAACAAAGGAACTATGTATAAAAACTTAAATTGCCTATCGATGCTCGAGAAAATATTGGTTTCTGATTGGCTGGCAGGTATCTTTTCAAGTAATATATGCAAGTTTCAGAGTCACTGCATGTCCCTTTTCTACCTGCATATCTCATGCTGTCTTTCATCTACATGTGTTAGCTCTTTGTGTTCAATGTGAGGGGATAAAAGATGCGACTCAGAGCAAGCAGTAATATGATCATGTTACTTCTGTGGTTAATTATTATTCTTATTGACTAATTTAGTTGCAGTGTGTCTTTAAAATCATAAAGGCCATTGTCGGTATAACAGTCTGGTTCTGCAGTTAGCATATTGACCACAGGGTGTCAGTGTTTGTACATGTAACCCATCACAGGAGCTTCAGTAGCACAGTCTGATGATCTTTAAAGTCAGAATTATTTCGACATTGTGATAGGCAACATTTCCCCTGTGGTGTTCAGTATGAATTATATGCCTCCTTAATGTAATCAAGTGTCCCATGAGAAAATAGGAAGAAAATACATTTTAAAGGCACTTTAAAATTCAGTTACTTGATTGACTTGAATTCATTTAATTTTTATGATTATGTGTTGCTAGCGCCTAACAATTGAATGCAAATGTAAGGAATAAATTTATATCTGCATTTAAACTCGACTGATTTATTAAGTGACTACACTGAAATGCAGAAAAAGTTTATAATTTCTCTGGTGACACACTCAGGACTCTATATTCAGCGCCACTGCAACATTGTCAGATTAACAGAAATAACTGCTGACATCATGATAAATACAATGTGAACTTTTAAAGTTAAACTGGTTCCTGTCATGTCATGTATGTATTGTCCAGTGTTTGATGTCAGCATCAAGCACTTTGACAGAGAAAGCAGCAGTTGTTCCCTATGCTAATGACGTACGCACACACACACACACACACACACACACACACACACACACACACACACACACACACACACACACACACACCGTTTGCCTCCATGCGTGCGAGTCGAGGCCTGTGTGAATGTCTCAGTTTGTCACCAGCAGTGATGACAAATCTCTTTGTTTCAAGGCACCACACACACCGGGTTTGGTTCACTTTGTCCCGACACTTAAATAAACGGATTCGTGTTTACTTTACTTTATGAGGTAAAATCTCTGTTGCTCTCTCGTCGTTTCAAGAGCAGTCTCTCTCTCCGTTCCTCTCTTTTTCTCTCGACTAGGATGCGCGAGGACGCGTGCCAAAGTGTGGCGCGTAATAGACACCGATCCATCGTTTCGTCTCATGCCTCCTCCTCCTCCTCCTCTCCGCCGTGTTCCCGACATGCTGGGATGTCTCGAGAGTGCAGAGAGAGGAGGGGAGAGAGAAAGAGAGACATGACAATAAACCGTTTGACTCACATCTGCCGGGACGATACGCTCGCCAATTCAAGGATGGATGGACAGATGGACAGATAGAGAGGGAGGAAGAGACAGTGAAAGAGAGAGTTGGTGTCCTTTACGCACATTACGCACAGATCTTTGTCGTGCGTCCTGGCGCTTCCAGTTTGCAAGAGGCCAGCAGAGGAGTAAATGACTGTCAGTGTGTAACTTTTGCATCTAAATGTTTAGTTTGGACTCCAGTTGTATGACTTATTTCTCCGTGTCTCTCCGGTTGTGTGCCTCCGCTCTGACTCCGTGGTACTAAATGGTGCAGCGCTGTTGCCTGGACGTCCCCGTGGTTTTGGAGCAGGTGTTTATTTCACGGTAACAGTTTGCGTCTCGGTGCATTAGTGACTCATTGCACTTGTTTCATCGTTTAGTCGGGGGACATGTCGGGACAGAAACCGTCCTTTAAGAGCGGCGGCTCCGCTCAAAGCCGGTTCCAGGTGGATGTGGTGACAGAAGCATCATCCGCGGCCCCGGGTTCTGCTCCTGCACCGGCCTCCACCGATGGATCCAAGCCGCCTGAAGAATCCAAAAGCCGGTTCAAGGTGGTGGGTTTCCTGGATTCCGGCGCGCTGGGCAGCGCGATGGACATCGGGCTCCCGCCTGATGTGACCCACGAGCCGGACACGGCGAGGAGCGACTCGGTCAGCCTCCATTCAACCGGCACGGGGCACACGCACATCTCAGACTCCCACTCCAACACCTACTACATGAGGACATTCGGACACAACACCATAGACGCTGTGCCCAACATCGACTTCTACCGGCAGACTGCTGCGCCTTTTGGGGAGAAGCTGACCAGGCCGTCGCTGTCGGAGCTGCACGATGAACTCGACAAAGTAAAGACAATAAACTCCGTTTTCAGTACATCCATCACTTAAAATGACTTCAGATTTCACAGCAAAAGCAACACGTTTCAGTGGGAATATAATGAATATTCAGATCTCACAAGTAAGAACAGGTGGAAGTAGTATTCAAACTTTTTACTTTACATTCAAAAGTTTACTTGATTTTTATTAGTAGTAAATTCATATTATTAGTGACTTCATAAGTAATATCAGCAAAATGCAGGCCACATATAAAATCTTACTATTTATGGAAAGATAAGTTCATATAAAGAGTAACATTTATGATAAAAGAAAATATGAAAATGTCTTCAAACAGCTCAAACACACTTGTAGAAATATTCTAGTGAGAGAGATGTGGTATTTTACACACTGTAAGTCCTTATAAATTCTGTTGATTTTCTGTGTATAACACTAATTTAAAGAGTCAACCAATTACACACCTGAGCTCAGTGTTTAGTTTTCCACAATAATGTTTATTTGCAGAGCACCACCTTGAAGAACAGCAGCTCAAAGTGCTTTACAACAAAGAAATGACATGCACCAAGTGCTTCACCTAGATAAAGGCAGACAATGAAAAAAAAAAAAGTCAAATCAGACGGAGAATAAAACCCACTTGATAATAATGGTAAAACAGATGCAAATAAGGAGAAAAATAGAATTAAGAGACAGCCTAAGATGGAAAATAAAACCCCTGAATAACAGCAATAAAGTTAGACACAGAGTACATAGTATGTAGTTATCATTTCTGTATTGTCCACCTGACAGAAGTAAGTTTATCTCAGTAAACAGACGTCTTGAGCAGAAAAGCTTTCCTTCACCCACATCCAAGAGACCCTGAGTGGGCTCAGTGACATCACTGGAGGCATAACCCCCAACACACACAGAGACACACATGCATGCATGCATGCACACAGGCACACAGAAAACACACACAATGCTGCCTCTCATGACCCTGCAGGCATCCCCTGCCATGCTCCCACTCCTCTGAATACAGCTAGGTAGCTGTAACATAGGCGTACATTATGCACTGACAGTGAGCAGTTAAAGTACTCTGACAGCAGGATGCTGGATGGCATTTGAGCTCTCGTTGCAATGACTTCAAAGGTGGAAGCATGTCCCATAGTTAAAGAAATTACATTTTACTCATTTCATCGTGCTAAATCCAACAATTAGATATGAACAGACCCTTGGATAATGTCACACACAACTCAATGAGTCCTCAACCCGGACTCCACTACAGTATGAATTAAACATCACTGTGTGGTTGGTATGATGAGCACTCATGTGTTCACATGCATACACATTTCATACATTCTACCATATTTCTATGCACAGTGAGTCACTTCAACCAGTTCTGAGAAAGTAAAACTGGGATTGAGTCTACACTGTACGCTTAAATGTGAGCAGCCTCAAACACCCTTAAAGATGAAAGTCGGCACTTTTTAAAGTGTCAAAATGGCAAATGCTCATCACAAGTCACCAGATTTCAAAAATTAATTCAACTTTTCCATCCAAAATTCCTATATTTTATTTAGAATTCAACTGTCAAAAATCACCCTGTTTTAATAGTGTGCTCATGATAATATATGTATCTCTTCACAACTAACAAATCTTTGTGATTTTCATGAGTTAATGAAATAAAATAATTCATCAAAATCCATGTTCAAACCTAAGATACAGTATATTGATTTTCTGTTAATAAACAAAATGATTACCATCTTTTCATGTCCATTAACTGTCCACCTCTTTGTCTTTTGTTCCTTCCCATCTTGGCTGTAATTGGTTGTCAGGAGCCATTTGAGGACGGTCTGGCTAATGGAGAGGAGCCATCAGCAGCTGAGGAGGCGGCAGCCTTGGCGGCAAAGGAGGGAAAAGCAGGAGTTGTCAAGTTTGGTTGGGTCAAAGGAGTCTTGGTTAGTTTTCTGTACATGGAGAAATGTTAAAGGAGCATTCTGCTGTTTCTCCCTGTGACATTCAATGTAATCTGATCAAATACATGTTATCAATCAGGGAGAGGACTACACCTTGTTTTACCATTGTAGTTTTATTAATCTAATTGTGGCACTCACCTTTCATCTTGGGATACATGCTGGTCCTCACAAAATTGCCCGTGTGTGTGTGTGTGTGTGTGTGTGTGTGTGTGTGTGTTTTAGATCCGCTGCATGCTGAATATCTGGGGTGTGATGCTCTTCATCCGAATGTCCTGGATTGTCGGACAGGCTGGAATAGGTCAGTACAAATAAAGTTTGACTTAAAGAGAGGTGTGAGCTGCATTATTAGGAGGCAACATGTAGTAGATGTAGTGGTTCAACAATGAAGAAAAGTTGGCTTAGTGTGCTTGTTGAAATTAGCAAGTAAGTCTCATTAAAATATATTTGTATCTGCAACTTCACTGTTTTGTTTGTTTGTTTGTATTATTTACATGTGATAGGACTGACCATTGCGATCATTCTGATGGCCACTCTGGTCACCACCATCACTGGTCTGTCCACCTCTGCTATAGCAACCAATGGCTTCGTACGAGGAGGTGAGACAGCAACATGTACACAAGCTTTTCATTTGAAAATGTTCCTGTTTTGTTGGTTTATCGCCCAGTTTAGTCCTGAAATATGAAGGATTCAGGGTCTGTTAGAACAACAAAATCGACGTTTTTGAAAACTTTAACCACCTGTGAAAATATTGGCATTGAACAACAGACTTACAGACTAGTAGAACATGATCAGGCTGCAGAATCGCTCATAGTTGTCTAGTTCTGAAAATACAACACACTTGATGTACTAATGATAACTCCAGTTGCACCAAGGCTCTTTCAAGAAAAGATGCATCTTTTCAACAGATGTATCTTCTGTTGAAAGTCATGACTTTACCAGCAAATTGAAGCAAATTAAAGCCCATGTGTGTGCACCTATTGTCCCTGTAAAAGTCTTCCTGAGAAAGACACTTGATCCCTAAAGTTACGCAGTGCCACATGATGGAACAATGATTAACTACTTGTGCTACTGCTGGCCAGGAGGAGCATACTACCTGATCTCCAGGAGCCTCGGGCCGGAGTTTGGAGGGTCCATCGGTCTCATCTTTGCCTTTGCCAACGCCGTGGCTGTGGCTATGTACGTCGTAGGCTTCGCAGAGACAGTCGTTGAGATGCTTAATGTGAGAAGTACTTCTGTACAACCGTTCAATCATCTGTCCGTCTGTCTGTCTATGGAGCACTGATTTTGATTTTGCTTTTGTTCCTGCTTTGGTTGTTGGTTCCAGGATGTTGATGCTCTGATGACGGACGAGCTAAATGACATTCGTATTGTCGGGACTCTGACCGTCATCCTGCTGCTCGGAATCTCTGTAGCTGGGATGGAGTGGGAGGCCAAGGTAGGACTGTCAATCCACAAGATGACAGAAAACTGTGGACACACAGAGTCCTCTGCTGACATCTTAGACTGACACATGATGCACATACTATATTGTTGAGGTCCTGCACTTTACGGCCGTTAACATCTGCTATAGTGGTGGCTAGAAAACATGCATCAAAGTCAGACTGTAAATTAATTTTCTTCAGTTTTTGTAGAAAGAAATCTAAACTGATGATATTGCAGTTAGTGTGCATATTTTTATATTTTTCACATATTTTTCACACTTTTCGTCGAACCCCACAGTGAAAAATCTAACTATTGGATGGATTATCCTTCAAAGACATTCAGACATTCATGTTCCCTGTAGGATGAATTATAATAGCTTAGGGTGATCCTCCATGCTATCATCAGATCAACATGACAGCTCTGTCCTGGTGTAAGCCTATCAGACATTAGTCAAGTGGTTGGTATGAACACACTATGTGCAGTTTAGTAACTTAAAGGTCCCTGTTGTTGCCAGTTAGGATCACCAACATATTCAAATTCTTAGTGTAATCAGTGTGATGGGTACAATCAGGACCCTGATCAGTGATTCTCTCCAGGTGTGAAGGAGCTCCCCAGATAGCAATTGGATAATTTGATCTGAGAACATAAAAATATCATAGTTTCCCTTACTTATATCTCCCTTCCCATTTCATTCTCTCTCTTTGTCTTTCTGTCCATCAGGCTCAGATTGTCCTCCTGGTGATCCTGCTGGGAGCCATTGCTAACTACTTCATAGGAAGCTTCATGCCAACAGAAAGCAAAGAGCCCAAAGGATTCTTTGGCTACCACAGTCAGTCTGCATGGCCTTGCTTTTGTCCAAACTCTATTCTACATATGATCTAATCAGTGCAGTGTTAGAATTTAAAAACCTAGCCTATGTATTCCTCTGTTTTGGCTCTCTCCTCCTACAGCTGCCATCTTGTTAGAGAACCTGGGTCCAGACTTTAGAGAGGAGGAGACGTTCTTCTCAGTGTTCGCCATCTTCTTCCCTGCAGCCACTGGGATCCTGGCTGGAGCCAACATCTCTGGAGATCTCAGTGTGAGTTTTACGTTTTGCTCCTTTCTTTAAGTGCACTCTATAGCGTTTGACATGCTTATTATTTTTGATTGATGGCTGACAGTGAAAAAAAGCCCTTAAAAGTAGAGAAACAAAAGCATTAGAATGATGCTGATAATGTTGTTTTTGCTGAAATGCTGCACTTGTAGCTCTCATTTTGCTGCAGTGATACAGTCAGTGGTCAGTACATCTATACAGATTTCAGTGTTCAGTGATCTCAGAGGTGTCGTTGATTCAAAACTTGGAGCAAACTTCGGATCAGGATCTCTGCCACAGTTCTAGACTTGTTTTGGTCTTACCTGAGAGGCTGAGACTTCTTTGTTTCCCTTGCAAATGATCAGAACGAACATTTCTTGTGGCATGTTCCAAGGTTCAATCCTAAACCCTGTTCTTTTCTTTCTTTACACACTGCTGTTAGGTTCTATTAATTGAGAACATGGCATCAGTTTCCATTGATATGCAGATGACACACAACTCTGTATCTCTGATTCATCTGATCATTTCAGCTCTGTCAACACTCTTGTAAATTGCACTGCAGAAATCAGTGATTGTTTGAGAAAAATGTGCTTTTTACCACTTAGAGAACATTGCAGTGAAGTCAGTTTATGAAACTTGGCATTAAGTCTTTGAGCTGCTTGAGGCTTTGGGCAGAGCAATAAACAGTAAACCTGAATCTCATCACGTCTCCTTCTTCAGGACCCTCAGTCAGCAATCCCTAAAGGTACTCTGTTGGCCATCCTCATCACAGGAATCACTTACGTGGCTGTTGCCATCTCTGCAGGTAATGTTATATACTTGAGGTCAACACTTTTATCAAAGTAAAGGAGAAAATAAACTACAAATAATAGTGTATAAAATTTAAAGAACATAGCAGCATCACTGATGTCTGTATAAATCTGAGGAAAATGTCTGGTGCAAATGCCAGGTGTAACTACACGCACAATGCACTGGGATCAGAATGTGATCGGATCAACCAGATCACATTTGGACTCTACCTTCCAGGATGCAGCAGGTGGAGGCAGTGGAGGTAGCCTGTCCGCTGACTGTTTTCACAGTAATGTCAGTGTTTGCGTTGGGTTTGTCCTCCTACAGGCTCCTGCATCGTCCGGGATGCCACCGGTGACCACAACGACACGGTGAGTGACACGGTGAACTGTACCGATGCTGCCTGCACACTGGGCTATGACTTCTCCATCTGCAAGGAGGGAGGCTGCCAGTATGGCCTGATGAACGATTTCCAGGTAACACTGCAGCTCACAATGTGACATTCAGCTCAGGGGTAGATTTGAGGAATTTATTTAAAGGAAAACTTTAGTTTTGTACATATTTTTCCTTTCTATGTCTGCACTTACTGCATTGTTTGTGTACAGGTGTGAGCTGGTCTTGTGGCATACTTGAAACTGATTTTGGGTAGTGTAATGTGTACTTTGTGTGGCATATGGACCCCATGAAAAATAGGGTTAGGGTTAGGGTAAGGGAAGAGGTGACAAGAAATAAGGGGAGACAGGGGGAAAGAGGATGGGAATGATGATGCAAACTAGTTGTGAGTTATGCTTTGGTTACAGTACAAAGTTTGTGTCTTAACCACCAGACCACGGGACATCCTGATAGTGTGGATATTGATGCTGTCAGTCAATATTAAGACAAAAAAAGAATTTTGAGAAATTATCATTTGTAATGTGAGCATGATGAGCAACCAGGTAGACGCTTTTATTGTTTATTTCACTCAAAGCGCTCAACAAGCTCAGGAATGTGTGTTACATAAAGGCCAACACACTGGCAGAGTGTGACGTGCATCAGAACAACCTCAGCTATTGTTTTCTATGGAAGCCCACACACTGGTGTCAGGATACGTTTCCCATCGTCAACACGCATCAGCTGTCCACAAAAGCAGGAATTTCATCACCCCCACTACCTGGATTAGCAGATTCAGGCAATTTACCTTGACAACATCCTTTATAGACATGTAGGTTAGCAGGTGTTGCTTTGAACATCACCTGATGATATAACACAGTTACAAAACTCTTTAAAATTACAATATATGTTGTTTTATTTGTTCATGCTTCATTCATAGTATTGTAGTTTGTAACAGATTTTTTAAAGTGGGTTGTCTCTCTTCACAGGATCAAATGTTTTTCTCAATATAAAGTCTTAAAGGACATTTGGTTTTGCCACAATATTAATTCTGTTCTGACAGAGCACCAAGCACTTCTGCTCAGTGGGTGAATATTTCTGCTTTAATTAATCAGATTAGAAAACACCTTCAGATACTGTTGTGACTGTTAAACACAAGTATGAATCGTGTCAGACTGCTGCTGTGATCCTGTTTCTCTGCATGTGGTCATAGATGCCTGCACTGTCGTGTGTGTGCATGTGTGCGTGTGTGTGAGAGACGGAGCTGTTCTCAAACAAAGTGCAGCAGTGATAATAGTGCCTGTTGTTTTCAGTCACAAGGTTCTTGCTGGTTGGAGCCAGAGCTGAATGAGAGCATTGACAACATCCACCTACACACACACACACACACACACACACACACACACACACACACACACACACACACACACACACACACACACACACACAAACACACACACCTCATTGCCACTGATATCGCTGACATGGTGCACAGTCTCGTCTATTCCTACAGACACAAACACTTCTTGGTTTATTATATTCATTTTAGAATCATAAACAATATTATTAGCTGCACACAGTATCAGAGGGAAGCAGCAGACAAACGGGGGCTGGGGGGGTTGCAAGTTGTATTCTGGTGAACTTGAACTTGACATTCTGGTTCCTGAACCCTTGATAAGGTATTGTACGCCTGCATATGGCTGAGCTGTAGAATACACCACCGAATCACCTCCACACCCAAATCCAACTAAAGGAGGATGACTAGAAAACTCAACCCAGTAAACTACTTGACTCATGTGACTTGTTAACAAAACCTTGAATGGCTTGTAATTGGTCGGTGTGAACCTAAAGGTGTGTGTGTGTGTGTGTGTGTGTGTGTGTGTGTGTATGTGTGTTGTCCAGGTGATGAGCCTGGTGTCCGGCTTCGGTCCTTTGATCTCTGCAGGGATTTTTTCAGCCACGCTGTCTTCAGCTCTGGCCTCGCTGGTCAGCGCGCCCAAAGTTTTCCAGGTCAGAAATCTACAAATTGCACTCAATTATTTATTATTAGATAACCAACAAGAACATCACTTTGCACAGACACTAGGAGAAACTTTAACAATAACCCATCATCATTGTTTCCTCTACAAGACGGTAGGTTGGCTATCAATAACTACACCTCTTGAAGGAAATAGCTCTGTCTTTTATTTACAAAGCCATAATTAATAAGCTACATTTTATTCATCATCACTTTTAAGACTTTTCAAGATTCATGGAATCTTGGAATTGAAAACTTGAAATTAAGAAATTAGCATTCACCTATTATGCTTCTCATAGGTGGAATAAGGTACAGGATTAAACACATGTTTCACTTTTGAACATTTTAAACTTCTGTTGAATGATTATTTATGTAATGAATGCTGCTGTTTGTCTTGATGCTTAGTCCCTGTCCTATNTATCACTGTCTGGTTCTTGTAATTTCATTCTTGTCTCTCACCACAGGGTGGCGCCCCAGCTTCAAGTACTACAACATGTGGGTGTCTCTTGCTGGGGCGATCCTGTGTTGTGTGGTGATGTTTGTCATCAACTGGTGGGCAGCTTTGGTCACTCTGCTCATCATCCTCGCTCTCTACATCTACGTCAGCTACAAGAAACCTGGTAAGAACGCCATCACCTCACCTCACATCTTATCTTTTCTAACTGCTAACGATAAAACTAGTCAGATACCAGCCACAAGAAAAGTCACACTGTATTGAACTCAATGGAAAATCTCTTTACTTCTCAGTTGAAATCCAACAATTAGCACAAGAATTTAGGGTATTAACAGCTCCGTCCCAGTGGTTCCCAACCTTTTTGTTTGTGACTGTTTTAATAGGGATGCACTCTGTCAATCTATACTGATCCAAGCTAGTGCTCTCTTTTTCCCAAATTGTTTTATTTTTGTTTTACACAGCATCCCAGTGGAGTTTGGGTTGTACTCTGTCCTGCTATGCTGTTCTCTCCCTTCTTTATTCCACTTTGTAGACACAACATCATCACCTTATTCCACTCATATTTCTTATCTACATTGGTCTAACTGGTGTCTGTGCTGTTTCCTGTAGATGTGAACTGGGGCTCGTCCACTCAGGCTCTGATCTACAACCAGGCACTGACTCACTGTCTGAACCTCACAGGAGTCGAAGACCACGTTAAGAACTTCAGGTCAGCTTGAGGGTTCAGTTTGGGCTTTGATTCTGGGTTCAGACTGCTGTACAGTTGAAGGTTTTACACTAACTCAGACCCTTAATGCTAAAATCTGTATTGACTGATAATGTTTTACAGGGATTTAGACAAAAAATTCCAGCAGAAAACTGTTTAAAGAAATAAAAATGTGAAAACCAGTGGAAAACAGACAGTTTTAAAAAGAATTTTACCTCAATTTCCTGATTTGACAAGAGCACCATGTGATTTCTGCCAAAAACAAAGCTGAAAGTCCTTCTAAACCTGCTTGAATCTGATGTTTCAGGGAATGTCCAAGTGATTGACTTCCATGTTTACAGGCCACAGTGTTTGGTGCTGACTGGATACCCAAACTCTCGTCCTGCTCTGGTTCAACTGGTTCATTCTTACACCAAGAACGTCGGCCTCATGGTCTGCGGTCACATCAGGACTGTATGTACAGATTAAAAGCTTTAGGAAACGTCTCACCGTGATCATCAAAATCCATTGGAGCTTGTTAAAAGTCTTGCCCTTTTTCCTCTCCTGTCCCCTCCTGTCGTCTGTTCAGGTGTCCCGTCGGCCGAACTTTAAGGAGTTGTCCCTGGATCACGCCCGCTGTCAACGGTGGCTCAATAAAAAACGCATCAAGGCCTTTTACACAAGCGTTTTCGCTGACAACCTGAGGCACGGGACGCAGTTCCTCCTGCAGGTATGAACACCTGGCTGAAGATTATATTTCAAACCTCTTAAGAAATGCCGTTTTCTTGTGGCGTTGTGCTTTCAGGTCTGTCAATTGAACGTCTCATTAATAATTAAAATCGTTTCAATGTGGGAGTGATAGCAGGATTTCATGCTGGGTTCTTAATTTCATTATTGGCTCTTCTCCACTTTGATTCAGCTGCTCTGTGAATTCAAAGCAGAGACAGGAGCAATCCATGAAAACAAATGTCTCCAAACTTGAATTTTTCTAACTCAATACACATTGAATGTGTTCATGCACTTTCTCATACACACACACACTTTCTTTCTCTATTTTCTTTTCTTCTTTCTTGCTGTTTAATCATTTTATACCATGTTTTCTAATTTGAGCTTGTTTTGAGCTCATTAAAGTAAAAATAACTCATTATCATATTTAATGTACCATAGATGCATTGTCACTTCTCTGTCCTCTGATTTTCAGGCTGTTGGTTTGGGACGTCTGAAGCCCAACACGGTGGTCATGGGTTACAAGACCAACTGGAGTGAAGGAGACATGAGAGACGTGGATATTTACATCAACACTATACAGTAAGGACTGATGTGTCTTTTAAAATGAGCTGCTAACCTTTCACAAAAGTAGTTTTCATTGCTTATTTATTTTCTTACCTCAAGCATGGTTGAAGTTTGGGATTCTTGCCATGTTTGTGTTAGTGTTTAGAGAAGTTTGAATACTGTCAGAGAGGATGTTCAGCCTGAGAAGCACAAGTCGGGGCAAAAGACCCCCATGAGTATTTTATACAGTACAGGGAAAAAACACATCAGTTTATCCAACACTTTGTGGAATGTATGTAGATGCTTTTATTTAGGAAGAACATTCATTTTTCATTTGGAACTCCTTGTTTTTTTATTCTCTACAACAAAAGTCACTAACAATGGATTCACCATGATGATAGAAATCTTACATATCATTACATTAAAAATATATGTATATTGTGCTATGTGAGATCACACCTATTTGTGTTCTCTGTAATAAACATTTAGTTTTTGCATGCCTGTACAGTAATAATCTGAAATGTTAATTATTATTATTATTCAAATGATTATAGTTTTTTATTAAATGACTGATGAAAGCAGGATGTAAAGTAAATAATATTATCTGTTCTTTGTTTCAGCGACGCCTTTGACTTGCAGTTTGGAGTGGTGATCCTTCGACTGCAGGATGGACTGGATATCTCTCACATCCAGGGGCAAGGTACATCTGTCTTTTTCTCTCTGTCCGTCTCCTATCTACCTACGGCATAGACTGTATCCATCTCACTGTCTGTCCTGGTAGATGAGCTGCTGTCATCCCATGAGAAGCCACCAGTGGGCAGTAAGGAGGTGGTGGTTTCTGTCACTCTGGCTAAGGACTCAGACTCTGACTCCTGTCCTTCGAAAACCACCAGCAACCAGAGCAGCCCGCTCATCATGAGAGGTAAAGCAGGAAGACTGACTCACTTGGGAAAACAGAGAACAGCATTTCTTTATGTCAAAGTGTTTCTTTGACTTCACCTTGTGTCATATTATATCATGTGATGTTTTCTGCTGCAGAGACCAAGTCTCCTCTGAGTCTGACTGACCAGCGTCTGTTGGAGAGCAGCCAGCAGTTTAAGAAGAAACAGGGCAAAGGAACTATAGATGTCTGGTGGTTGTTTGATGATGGAGGTCAGTAAAGATGGTTTGCAGCACAGCAAAGCTTGGCTTCAGACCTGCTTAAAGCATACATGATGCGTGCTTTAAGTTGATAAGTGTGCTGAGATTCTTTTTTGTCAGCAGCACAGTATGACTTTAAACAGCAGCCATCCATCATCACACTTTAAACAATCCACTAACAACAAGCAGTGCATGTCTTCTGAAATCAAATGACAATTACAGGAAAACATGAGCTGCACGTTTTGCTCCAGAATGAGGCTAATATCTGTGAGGATGATAGTGTATGAGATCAGTTTTATTTTCAGTCTCTCTTCAGTCACATGACAGGCAGTTTCTGTCTCATCTGCTATGTTACTGAACCTTCCCATCTCTAAACTCTTTACAACTAACTACTCAATTTTTTTATTCTTTATTTTCAGGCAAAGAGGAGAAGGATTGAAACAAGCATTAACTTGTAGCCATAAAGTGTTTGTTTGTGTTTGCAGGTCTGACTCTGCTGATTCCCTTCCTGCTGACCAACAGGAGCAAGTGGGGTGATTGCAGGATCCGGGTCTTCATCGGCGGCAAGATCAACCGCATCGACCACGACCGCCGAGCGTGAGTGATATGAGCTGTGATCTGATTCACTGGTTGAAAAAAAAACATCTTCACAGCTGTTTCCCCTAGACTGTTTTTCATCCTGACTCCCTTGTACATTTGCACTCTCTACATACTGCATGTTCATTATGGTCTGTGTGTCCCATCAGGATGGCCACACTGCTCAGCAGGTTCAGAATTGACTTCTCTGACATCAACGTCCTTGGGGACATCAACATCAAACCCAAGAAACACAAGTGAGACATCTTGAAAAAAAAAAAAAAAAAAAAAAAATTATAATATTTTTTTAAAAATAACATTTTAGTCGGGAGTTTTTATTTTCAAGTCACAGGGTGCCATCTTCATTGAACATGTTTAAATGCTACACAAAGCAGCATTAAAATGAAAAGGAAAAGATTGCTTTGACGCCTTTAAAATGCAAGAAAAAGCTTGAAACGGTAGCCGATTAAGGATGGAGCAGTTACAGCTCTTAATGATGCTGTAATGCAATGTGATGTCTCCGCATGATTTTGCAGCAAGCTGACTTTTAAGGAGCTGATCGAGCCCTACAGGCTGAAGGAAGAAGACATGGAGCAAGACGCTGCAGAGAGGCTGAAGGCCCAGGAACCCTGGAGGATCACTGACAACGAACTGGAGCTCTACAAGGCCAAGGTCCACCCACACACTACACACATATCAACTCTGACCAATCACATGGCTGTGTTAGTGCTGTTTAACAATGGAAAGGTGACGTCATCCTGTGTGTGACTTTCAGACCAACCGTCAGATCAGACTGAACGAGCTGCTGAAGGAGCACTCGAGCACAGCAAAACTCATCGTCATGTAAGAACTTCAGATTTTTGTTCAAGTAGTTTGTCCTCTTCATTATCAGTGTCAGATTAAAGAACTGCAGCTACGATTGTTTTCATTCTGCGTTAATCTGTGGATTATTTTCTCAGTCCTACATGGCACAGTGTACTGCTTTGAAACGCACGTAAATCTGTATGTGTCTGTCTGTAGGAGTATGCCTCTGGCCAGGAAGGGCACGGTGTCAAGTGTCCTCTACATGTGCTGGCTGGAAACTCTATCCAAAGATCTCCCACCTCTGCTGCTGGTCCGAGGAAACCACCAGAGTGTCCTCACCTTCTACTCCTAACACACACACACACACTCACACACACACACACACATTTATGGGGTGTGTGGTCTTGGTATTTATTTATCACAGTATTACACTGCCTACAGCTTCACAAGAAGAAAAATGATCATGCTTCAAGTTTTGTGTCACACACCTGAAACTCTCCTGTTATATAAAGTGTTTAGGACTAATTTTGGTTTAATTTTAGTAAATTTCTCATTTTAGTTAAGTTCTCGTTAACAAATTAATCAACCCAATCAACATTTAGATGGCCGTCTCTTTTACCGTCAACAGTAACAGGCTGTATATTATAAGGCTTCTGTGCGTTTTGTGTGAATGAGAGTAACTGCAGCAAATATTAACTCATTTTGTCCAATTGTATTTATTTAGAATGATAAAATGATGATTTCAGAATGTTTGTTGGTATTGAAATGACGTTTCAAGCAGCAAGACACTGTATCTCTGCTAACATTATTTTGTACATTATTTTATTAAAGTGTTAACTAAACCACATGTTTCTGCCCAGTCTGTTTCTAGTTGACTTTTAAGAATTAATTGTGAATCTTTTTTGCGTCTGGACCCCAAAAAGTTCAAAAGAAACTGGTATCAAAGTGAGGAGGAGTTTGAAACCCAGCTAATAAAGTGTTACCTGATCAATAAACATGAAATAAGCTTAAAGCAGTAACAGAAGGTAAGTAAGTACATTTACGAAAGTTCTGTACCTTCTGAAAGATTTCTGAACAAAATCAATGTTCGTCAGACATCACAGCTTAAATAAAACATAAAAATATCCTTTAAGATAGATATAATAAATACAACCATAATAAAATGAATAAAAAAACATGAATGAAAATACAGTAGTGCAACAAATAAATCAGAAATCCTCTGGTTTGGAACTGAATGAATAATCTGATTGGTCAATCTTCAAATGGTTTCAAGGTGCTGTTGGTGTGAAATACAGCCACAAGATCAATGCCACTACACTGCTGGTTGTTTGGCATGTGGGTTGTGTGGTGGGGCCTCCATAGATTGCACAATTTGATTGTAGGTAGATTATCGATGTTGTTCACTTCACCTGTTCATCCTTTGAATGGCTGGCTGGTGTATATTATTAATGAAACATAAAAAAATGACTATTGGACAACTCTACAGCTGTCAGTGATGATGCTTTTGACAGTTTGAGATGAGGACATTTCTGCCATGTTATCTTATAATTGGGAATCGTGTGGGCCTTGATATGTGCCCAGATTTACACTGCTCTGTTGTTTTGTCCACAGAGGGGGGCTGGTCCTTTTTTGAAATAGGAGGTGTAGCTGGAGGCAGGCTGTGCCTTGATATGTCTCTTGATATGTCTGTTGACTCCAACTTGAGCTTCCTCAGCTCGTCTGTGAGCTTCTTGTTCACCTCTGTCACTTTGTTGTGGTGTGCCTGGAGAGTTTTCCCTCTGATGCCATGAACTTTGTCTTGAAGTCTCTCATAGCCCATTGACACTTTTGGAGCTTCTGTATCACATCAGCTGGCTGCTGAGCCAATATGCGCTTCAGCTCCTCAGTGTCCTTGTCCTTTTCTGTCAGTAGTTCTAGGTTTTTCCCCAAAATCTGGTTCTGATAGTGCTGGCTGTGCACCATATGGTGAGATGAGAACGCAGCTCTTACTTTATCCCTCATTTTCTCTCTGCGCAGCATGATATTAGAGATCAGTGACACCTGTTTCCTCCTTATATTCTCTGATCATTTGATCATATGTGACTTTTGCAGCTGCATGGAGGTTGATGGCCAGTTGCTGTTGCTTTGTGGAACTATAGCTCTTCTTTTTCAGGACCAGCACTGAAGTCTTTTCACTGTTCTCACAACTCTGAGCTCTGATTTGATCATTCAGTTGTGTAGAGGTTGTTTTCATCACATGTACTTCCTCCTGAGCCTTGATCAAGTTTTGACTGCAGAGGTTTCTCTCTGGCTTGAATATTTCATTTTGCTTTCTACACAATCAACAAACTAAGTTAGCAAGCTTGGTTATTCGCGTTTAACTCATGTTAATTTATAATCTATTCAAAAGTCCGAGGTAAGATGTGATCCTCCATTGATTTGTTGCAGAAGGACCAGGCTCTATCTTAACATTTGTTGAGCTATTTCAAGTTTTGTAAGATGTGTCATGTTGCTTTTCTCCCCTTCTGCGATGGGAAAACTTGTAATTGTGTTTTGTTTCTTATAATGATAAAAATGAGATCATTGTTTCATAATGATGAGACACAGAGGAGATGATCATGACAAAACATCCTAGAATTTTTATTTGGTGAATGCATTATGCAAAGTAAATTCTTGTGTAAGTTGTATAGTTTAAAACAGAACATCATCTTTACTATCAGAGTCTGACACCGATTTACTAAGAGATGAATCCGCTCTATTTTTTGAGAACACAGCCAGAAAGCTGCGTTCAAAACCAGCATAGGCAGTGACAGGAAAAAAGTGCTGCAAAGCCCGTTCAAAGGGCGAATGTGCTGCATTCAGGGCTCCCTATAAAACTCCAAGCTCCATGTTTCTGAATGAACAAAATCAATGTTCGTCAGACATCACAGCTTGAACAAAGCAGAGGTGATACATAAAAATACCCTTTAAGATAGATATAATAAATACAGTCATGATAAAATAAATAAAACACCATGGAAGCAAAATAGAATAGTGCAACAAATAAACAAGTGAAACGCTGAGAAACCCTCAAACAACAATTCTCTGGTGGTTCTTTTCATTTGCCTTTGAAACATCATGACTACACATACACAACACTAAAAACTTTTAGAGAGTAAATAAAGAAACGTACAGTGACAGAGGACCTGTTGGTATTTTTGTCAAAAAATAAAAAAAAATAAAATATTGCTGCTGTCGAAATTACGGTATCTGAAGCATAACCTGAAGGCATCACCGTTGTGTTGCTGTGTTGCGTCGCTGTTGCTCTTGAACGCAGCTCGTTAGCCTTTGTCCCAGACAAACTGCCTTCCGGACAAACAGAGAACAGCTGAGAACAGCCCGGAACGGAAGGTAAGGTAAGGTCTTTAAATTATTTCACCAAAAACTGTTCAAATGAAATATCGTCATTTGAACACAGCTTCGAATAAACAAAATAAAGTTGTCATTTCCAGGTTCGTGCAGGAAGCAGAGAGCTAGTTTAGAAGAGTTTAAAACCTAGTCAGTCCTTACTGTTAGCGCATACTCACGGATGTGTCTGATATCCAGGTGTGACTGAATGTAACAGTCCTCACAGGAAGCTGCTTTTCCTGCTCTGTGAGCAGTCGACATAAGAACATCACAGCAAAAGCACCATAAACCTGCAGGACATGAACGTCACCGTTGTGGCGACGTTGACACTGAAAAACGTGTTTCGCAAGGTGCAGCCTGTAAACTGCGTTTTGTAACAGCGTGACTTCGGAGATTAATTGACAGCCGTTTGCACCAAAACCAGGGAACATGCTATCTCTAAAAGACATCATTAGCTCAGAGAAAACAGCCCGTTTTCAGCTGTGTGCTGATGCATTTTACAGCTAATCCAAGAGGGATTTTAGACAGTTTTTAAAGAAGTTGGAAAACTTTCTCAGCCCACCTGAGTAAATGTGCGTAGTTACATTTAACTACTGGAAATACTGAGGTCATGCAGTCAAATTTAAAGAAGTCTGAAAGATGCTGGAATCAACTTTTATGTGTAGATTGTAAACTTTACCAAGGCGGATACTTTCTGTTTGAACTGGCTTATCTTTTGTTGTTTCACCTTCCTCCCAGGTCTGTTTATTGTTTATGACGCCTGATCACATATTTATGTGATGTCATTTTCGTCATCCACGCAGCCAGAATGACGAGCCTCCAGATGACTGCGAAGGAGGAGATGGTGGAGAGGTTTCTGGATGCTGCAGCCAGAGGAGACTTGGTCCAGGTGTCCACGCTGCTGTCCAACGCCCCCTCACTCGTCAACCAGACAGGATACAGCGGCTGGACGGCGCTGATGTTCGCCGCTCGCAATGGACACTACCATGTGGTAGAGGCCCTGCTGTCACACGGGTACAGAGAACCGAGATGAAAACAGAGCATAAAGAAATGTATATTTGAGTGTAGAACACTCAACCTGTAGTATTGTATTCCCCCCACGTCTTAAACAAAACTACACCTTCGACTGCAATTTTTAATCTCTTCTTTGTTTTCAATCATCAAGCTGTGACAAGTTCTCCGTGAACACTTCGTCACAGACCGCCTACGACATCGCCAAGTTCTGGGGCCACAGACACATCTCCAACCTGCTGGGCCAGACAGATGACAGCTGCCAGCGAGTCCTGCCGGGCTCTGACCTCAACCAGCAGGAGAACTACTTCAGCAGAGAGATGCTGGACCGGCTGAGTGGGAAGAGGACAGACCAGGTCTGGCTAGAGGCCAAACAGAGCCACCCAGATACAGTCTTCCTCCTGTTCTCCAACCTCAGCCCCATGGTCAGCAGCTCCCGGGACGACGATGGCGCAGAGGTAGGCAGATGAAGGCAGATGTTACTGATATTTTGGATTTGAAGCAGCTGAAGCATCTCCATGTTTGGAAATGAGTTGGGATGATCTGCCAAGATTCTGCTGAACACATCTGAAAACAATCACAATTAGTGTGTTAGCAACACACAAGCAGAATATTGTCAACATTGAAGTTGACTCCCAAAGCAGCAGCCAGGCTGAGATTGAGTCTGGTGGGAAATACATTTCCCATGGTCCCAAAGGAAATTCTCACCAGAAACCAGGGACGGTTGTGAAGCTCAGAGGAAATGATATCAGGAAACGATATACAGAAATATTCAGAGATGTTTTCCTCCTGCAGCCAACAGTTTAAGTGACACTGCTTTTCAGTCTGATGTCAGAGATTCAAGTTGTTATCTAATGACTGTGATCTGAACTCTAACAGATCGAGACCAAGCTGTGTCGGTTCAGATGTGATGCAGTTAAAGACCTTCTCCAGAAACCTGCGACTGTGCTCATCTTCCTCGGAGTGGAGAAGAGGAAAAAGCCCTCCTCCTCCTCCTCCTCCTCCTCGTCTCAGTCACAGGAGGGCGTCCTAGAGCCTCCTGCTTGGTTTGCCATCAGCACAGATGAAGACGCTGCTGAACTTCTTAAACGCTGCAGAGAAAAGAACTGCTCCTTTCCAAAGTCGCCCAACAGAGATCTGCTGAACTTCACTGAGGAAGAGGCTGGTGAGGAAATAGGGTCTTGGCTACTAGTGTGTTTTTACATACTTGAGTATTTTCAATATATGTTGAGTGTACTTGAAAGCTAAGGATGAACAGGATGGACTGTACATAAATGTCCTCAGATGTATTATGCGTTCAGTGCACATTAATGGCTGCCGGTCCTTGAAATATTTGGCACCTCTTAATCATCTGTTCCTTGGAAAATATTGCTCACTTCCTGTTTTCATTGTCAGTGACAACCTGATACAGCATTCTGGATGCTGGATTTAAGGCTGCAGTAGGTAAGATGGAGAAGAGAGCAGACTTAGCCTGAAAATTTGAACCAACACAAGTTCCACGTCACTCCCCCTCCCTCTCCACTGCACTCATGTCCTGCCTCCAAGCCCCTCCTCCCTGCGGCATCTGCGCAGCTGCCGTGACAACCAGTAACGTTAGCCTTAGCATCAGAAACAAGTTTACTCTGCCCATCTGCTACATCACAGTCGCTAACATACCGTACGTGCTGCGGAGTGCTACTGTAACAATCATCATATTAGCTTTATGCTTGCTCAGACGCTCCTCTGGCTCTGATTGGTTGTTTTGTGTTGGGCGTGGTGGATTCTTGCAAATCGCAGTAGGAGCAGTAGGTGGGACCAATGTTTCATGTACTGCTGTCTGGGCATAGGGACAGTTTTAGCAAATATGTCAAAAATTGCTTTTATACAAATTAACTACTTCAGCTTTAACTAAATATGTATTTTACTGTAGTATATTTATTAAAAGTAAGTAAGTACATATTTAGATGTACTTTAAGTATGCTGAAGAATATGTTTTTCACTTGGGTCTTCATCCTCCAGGAGTTGTGGCTCAGGCTCGATCGGTGTTGGCCTGGCACAGCCGCTATAGCTTCTGTCCGACGTGTGGCAGCAGCACCAAGCTGGAAGAGGGAGGATACAAGAGAAGCTGCGTGAACTCTGACTGCAGGAGCCTGAAGGGCGTTCACAACACCTGCTACCCACGAGTCGGTACGAAGCTCCAACTGCACCTAACTTATGTGCTCTTGATTAATGCCAGTGACGCTATATAATGTAATCTAAAATGACTTCTCAAATCCTTAACTGGTTGAGCAAAACAAGTGATTTGAGTGGGAACTTATAAAGGTCATTTTTCACTATTTTCTGACATTTTACAGACCAGCTCATTAATTGATTAAATGAGGACGATCAAATGTTCTTAGGTCAACTTCAAAAAGGAGCATTGCCAGGAAGCTGAATTGTGACTGAATGGTATAATAATGAAGTCTGCGGTGATGAATAACCTTCTTCCTCTGTCCTGTGTGTGTTTTCAGATCCAGTGGTCATCATGCTGGTAATCCATCCGGATGGAAACCAGTGTTTACTGGGAAGGAAGAAGATCTTTCCAGTTGGCATGTTCTCCTGTCTGGCTGGATTCATAGAGCCTGGTAACTAACACAAACATATGTTGCATTGACTCACATGCATTGAAACTAGTGCTGTCAACTGATTAAAATATTTAATCATGATTAATCTCATGAATGTCACAGTTAACTCGCGATTAATCGCAAATTAATCGTACATTTTTATCTATTCTAAATGTCCCATTAATTATCATTTTAATACTCTTATCAACATGGAAAAGTGGATAGGCTTGCTTTGTGCAAATTTTTTTTATTGAAAACAACAACATGTAGTGTTTTATTTCACACTAACATTCTCACTTTGAGCAGTCGTTCACGTGTGAAGCAAAATCTCACACAATTTAACACTGTCAATAAACAGATGACAAAAAAATAAACACTTTGTTACAAAACAGCCCCTTCAACAACCCTTTCTAAGGGATCAAAACAGGGTGATCCAAGATAAAGTTACAAAGTGCACATCATTGTAAACTAGGACTCAGCCTATAGTGCAGTTAAACCAGGCTTAAACTTTCATTTCTTAAGTTTCCTTTGAACATACAAGCAGTCAGACTATACTGCTCTTCTATTTATTCACCAGAGGCTGATCAACCCAGCCTCTTATTTCTCTCCAGAAAGAATGAACATTACTTGGCTATGGCTGCAGTAAGCTTGTTCTTAGTTGTGGTATCCATATGCCTCTGTCGAAAGCCATCCATTGTCACCTGGTTTTGACCAGGAGGCGGCGGAGAATTCATATTAGCCGTGTGTTTGGCCATCAAGTGGTATTTCAGACAAACACACCAACAATACACACAGATAACTTCGGTCTTGTCAGCCGACCCATCTGGTAACTTTCTGAAACTAAACTTTCCATTCAGAATCTTGTTCGCATCCATTTCAGTGCTTCATGCTTGACATCCACACAAACTGGTAGCCTACTCTTTTACAGCTAGCGAGCAGGCAAGACCAAACACACGAGTGGGGCGTGTCTATTGTTTTGTTTCCGGTTTACAATCAGATCCTGTAGTTTTTCCTAACGTTACTAGCAGTGGCCACAGTTTATAAAAAAACACAAGTTCACTAGGTCACAAAGAGCGTTAATCTCACAATTAAAAAAATGATGGCGTTAAAATTGATTTGCGTTGACGCTTTAATAACACAATATTTTTGACAGCACTAATTCAAACATTAATTCTGAACTTGTGACTGTGTGCACCAGTCTGTCTTTCTGCAACATGATAAATATACTGTATAGAAAGAAAAGAGGGACCTCGTCTTCCCCTTATGTCCTACAGGGGAGACGATGGAGGAGGCGGTTAGGAGGGAAGTGGAGGAGGAGAGCGGTGTGAAGGTGGGACCGGTTCAGTACGTCTCCTGTCAGCCCTGGCCAATGCCCTCCAACCTCATGATTGGCTGCCTCACTGTCGCCATGTCAACCGACATCAAAGTGGATGAGAATGAGATAGAGGAAGCTCGATGGTTCACACGGCAAGATGTACAAACATAACAAATTCTACTACTACTATTAGCACAACTCAAAATATGCTGAGAGAAGGTATTTCTGTATTAAAGCAAAGTAGAAGTGATGGTGGAGAGCGAGAGGAGACAGACCAGAGGTTTACAATGAGGTTCTGCAGTTCTCTGACCAAATGAGAATGAAGAAAATAGATTTTGACTTAACAAATACAACCTGAAAACACTTGTTTCGTGTGAACAGTCTCTGTTAACGTCAGACAGAAATCTCACTTTTTCTGTTTGTTTATTTGTTTAGGTGATTGAGTCCTTACTCAGAGGAGCTCGTCCGGCCTTCACTGTCCCTCCCAGACAGACCATCGCCCACCAGCTAATCAGACACTGGATTGGTATGAACTCTAACCTCTAACCTCCAACCTTTAGCACTTGACCTCCAGCAAGCTGAGGCAGACCTGCAGGTGGTCATATGGGTCTAAAAAAACCAGCGGATATCTGAACTGTTGCTCCTTTATTGTGACAAACCAGCTGCCAGAAGAAGGAATCACAAGATTCTTCATGTTTGTACCTGACAGTGCTTTAGCATGTTTTAACAGTCATTTACTGTTAAATAACTCAAATCATTTAACGCACTGCCTGCATGTGGACTGACAGAATCTGTCAACAGTTGAAGGCAAAGACAGAACTGTACAAAATGGAAAAGATGACAAAGAATACACTCGTAGTTGGAACCGACTGTCTGGTTTGAACGTACATTTGGGAACTGGCAGTGTGACGATGGATAAAATAAAAGGCAACAATGCAAAGCTGAATAAGAAATGGTGAAAGTCCACTACATGGTTATAATAACAGACAAAAGCAGAAAGCTTTCAGCAGTCTTTGCATCACATAGCATGAACAGAAACAGGAATGTGAGTAAGTGGACCAATCACAACTACCCCTTTTGAGTCTGATAAATCACACTAGAGACTTAAACACTGCAAAACAAACAGTTTAAGGTTGGAGCATAATTTGAAGAAGTCAAAACCTATATAAAAAAAACCCCTCTAATTTTAATGAATGTCTGAATAAGTACAGTTTAATGCCTGCCCATAAGTTGGCATAATGCCCAGCCACAATTTTAAACAAATCTCAACATAAAATTTAAGTTCTACCATCCATCACACTCTCAGCAATATAAACCCTTCACAAAATCAAATATCAGCCATCTTTAAAAATGTATTGAATGTAGCTTAATACAATATTCACAAGCTCAGGTTAATTGATCTGATTTTACAGCGGGGTCAAAACAACAAAATTCCTGATCACTGATGCTGATAATTGATGTGCAAACTTTCTGCTAACTGAAATGAACTACAAATATTAAATTAAAAACTAATTGTTATCCAATTCTCTGTGTCTGTGGCCATGTTTTGTCCAACATGTTACTGAAGTTAATGTATGCATGTTAACATGATAACATGCTAAACATTACATACCAAACATTAGCATGCTAACAAGCTAACAGAGAGCTGTTGATTCAGATGTATGGCATTATACAGAGAAGTGTTTGTGTTTTTTAGGCCACCCTCACTGATACAAATGGCAACACTAAATATGGTTTGTAATAGGTTACATGTCAGTCAGCAGTGTCAACCACCCCCTGTATCCTGTATATGTTGTTCAGATGCCTGTTGGCATCTGAGCCAAGAAACTTTCTGGTTGTCTGGTTTCTGGACTCCTGTCACACACATTGATAGAAAGCTGCTTTTTAGACACTTGACACTTTCATGGGGAGTAACGTCATATAGTATAGAGTATTTTATACTCATTTATGCAGCAGATATTGTTACTTTACAGATATGGATTTTACATGAATTTAACGACTCAGAGACATACCACAGACCAGTGTCAACACACATGCAAACACCAACATAAAAACATTCACAGACACATAATTGTGGGCATGTTTTTTTTTTTAAAGAATTGTTTTTTGCCTCAATTTTGACTGTCAACAGTTGAAATAAATGTGGGGAAACAGAAAGAATGTAAGAAACACAGTCACAGTGGTTAGACTTTTTGGCCATTGCCGCGTTATGATCATTTGTAACCATGCTATCAAGCTAGCATACAATGTTATATATGTTATCATGTTAACATTAGCGTGTTAAAATGCAAATATTACATGGAGCTGTAGGCTTGTTAGCATCTTTTTTTAGCATTCAACTCGAAGCAAAGATGAGCCAGTAGAGCTGAGGCTGACAAAGGCTAACTTAGACTGACAAACAATCTTAGAGGAGCCATGACTGCATGTAAAGTCAATGCAAAAAGATCTTAATGGATGAAGAATAGCTAAGTTGTCTCCAATTTGTATCCATGTAGGAATTTTGTTTTTTGCTGTGTAATGGACGTTACAGCCGCAAGGAGTGAGCAGCATATCCATAGCCTTTTACTCTAATCTATCCATCTGTGTCTTCAACTCACATGCAGTGCTAATGGTTCGGTCTTCATCCGCAGTTTTTGCACTGTTTACTATATAATCAGTCTCTCAGATCAGATAAGAACACTCAGCCTGTCTGCTCACTGTACTCAGAAAGGAAGAGTTTATCATATACTCAGCCTCACTGGTCATCTGATAATCACAATGACTGTTTGTGTCAGCCATGCATTCAGGAAAACTGCATTTTACAGCCGTTTCTTTCTGCTGTAATGTCTCAGATAAGTCCACTTCTCTGCTCTTGTCCTCTTCCTGAAAGCAGCTGTTAGCTTCCTGTGTCTGAGGCAGCAAAGCAGCGTCAGCTATGAAAACTGCATCCGGATGATAGCAGTTCACGGCATCGTCAGGATGATCAGACTGGGGAGACACCAGTTGGTGCTCTGTGATTACTGGAGAATCGGAAACATATTCGGTGACCATTTGGAGGGCTGACAGTTTGATGATGAGGGCACTGATTGACAGCCTGGAGGTGTCTTCATCTAGGTCCTCTGCTGAGGAGTGCTGGGAGGTCGGACCAACCATGATGAGGCTTTTCTCTCCGAGCACATCTGTCACCTGGAAGTCCTTTATGTCCAGGACTTTTCTCTCTGTCACTTTCTGTTGAGGGGAACAATTGATTGGATTTCAATCAGGAAAGATTAGTTAATGAATATATTGTAACATGTTGCTGATGGAGAAAAGTTTGGATTTCTGGCTGACTCACACTGAGGTTAAACTGAAGCTCCAACTGTTCTCCTAGTGTGTCTGTCATTACCAGTGCAACACACAGTACTTGATTTGGAATATTTTAATGGATCCAGTGAAGAGCTTGAACAAATGCATAAATCTTCCCCTAAACTGAGTGAAAATCAAGATTATAGGGATGGAGCCTATAATCTGTCACCAACGTAGCTGCTTAAATGCTCCAAAATGAGCAAAGTTGAAAGGTTACACTAAAATAATGACTTCAATCATGTTAAATTAAATCCAGGGAAATTCTTATTTACTGGGTTAATTTTATGATGACTCAAAGTTTCACGCTGCTGAACTACCCATCTAATAATCAACTTCATCTATCTGCCAATCAGATGAGTTCATTTAAATTTGATATGTAATATAAATCCAACGTGTTTTTCAGAATTGTACATGAATCTGATTAATGAAAGTTGGTGCACAGATGTCACAATGTTGAAGAAATCAGGTTCAGATTCTGATTATTTTCTCTTGTTTCAAGATACTGAGGCTAATTTCCTGAAAAATCCTCAAAGGATTGAAACTGTTCAGGGAGAGGATGCAGAGTTTGTTCTTAATTTTGAGAGTAGGTCTTGAGATCTGAATATGAGATTAAACAACTGATGGCTTCTGTGTCCTTGTTGGATTAGGCTCTAAATCTCAGTCTAACAGAAGGCTTGATATGAATACACAAGCCAGAACCACAACGACACCTCAGCTTTGAGAAAAAGAAACTCTCCTGTAAAGAGCAGATCACCTGGTGGCTTGTGTCCATCAGCCACTGGCCTGCTGTACTGCCCCAAGGGCTGGAGATGGGCGGGAAGAAGTAGGACTTGTACCTGCACAGTAATGGTAGAACAGAGACATTTTATTTGAACGCTAAAAAAAGAGAAGATAGTCAAGACATTTCAGCCTTTTGGAGCGAACATGAGACATGTCTTATCTTACCAACATATTGTAGTTGTCCTTCTTGACATTATATTTGTCATTTGGTCTATTGTTTGAACAACAGACCAAATGACAGAGATGTCAATGTAGCACACAGAATGTGGTTAAATAATGGCTTCTACTTCACACAGGATCCAACCAATCACCAGCCACAATAAAACAAGAGGAGGTGCATTCCTGTGTTCTTTATTGGAGCGTTAAATGTGATCATGTGTGTGTTGACTCACATCGTCCCAGACAGGATGGAGATGATGAACACAGTAACAGCCAGCAGCAGCAGAGGAATCACTGCAGCCACAGCTGGTACCTCATCTGAAATGCATTCATGGTTAGTTCCCCTCAAGAACTGAAAGGATTTATTTTGAAACCAGAATCAAAGGATTACTGTGTGTAAAAGCTCCTTTTTCCTCTACCTAAAATCACTCTGTAGATAACCCAGTACAACACTGTATCTGCATCTTATAAAAGATACAAAAATATCAGTGACTAGCTGACTGGACTAGTGACCAGGGACCACTGAATCTTTACATCGAGCACAGACGTTTCCACTGATCAGAAATCATCACGTCTACAGTGGCCCTGAGAGTTCAACACACTTCAACTTAAAAAAAAAAAAAAAAAATTTAATGTCGCCTATGTGGTATCACATTGGTGATGTTTTATCAATTTGCTCGTGTTTTGTTGATTTGCGTTTGTTTTCTTAAGTTGCCATGCATTGAGCTTTGAGGGACACCGTACATGTATGTTGTACATGTCTATCCCTTAAAGCAAACATGAGTGGGTAACCAACATCACTACTAATGTATGTTATGAAGACTATAAAGTAACACCATTATCACACCAAACATGAAATGAAAAAATGCTTTAATTATTTGAGTATCAGGTCATATTTTACTTGGCGATATTTCAACTATTTGTTGGCTCTCTACTTTATTTTATACTTTATTATTAATATTAAATGATATTCTGCTTTTAGATTAGGATCAACAGCAAAACAAATCTTCAGAACAACCAGTCATATTCACCAAAGTCTGTTTTCACAGGGATGATGTCTCTGGAAACATTATCAGCCAACAGGAGAAGAGAGTACTCAGTGTTGGGCTTCAGGTTGAGCAGGGTGTGCTGCCATTGGTCTGGCCACAAAGACAGAGCTGGAAATGAAAGAACATTCTCTGGATTACAGATAGATTCTAAAAAACAGCTGGCAAATCTGTCTTAAATTCAATTACACATTCAAGTGGGATTTCATATTAAAAAAACACTGTGACATACACTGAGTTATGAAAATACAACTTTTCATTAAACAGAACAAGATACCCAGACTGACGCAGTGACACATTTCAGAAGAAAACCCCTTCGTAAACCTACTTTGTATCTCTGAGTCTTTCCTCAGCATCACTCTGTATCTGTTCACTCTGATTGGTCTGGACTTCTTTTGCCACAGCCACACAAATGTCACAGTTGTCTTGGTGACGTCAATCACCTTCAGTTTGACAGCCTCCATCAGAGCTGAAAAAACACAAAAAACATGTCCTGTCAGACGTCTCTGTGACAGTATATCAGATATATCACATAAAAGCTGAGGACCCCATGATCAACAACACTTCTATTGGGAATCATGATGACCATCACAAGTTTTCATCTCTTCTGACTGGGATCATGTTTACCTCCCTGCTGCAGACTGGCAGGCAGTGACAGTGGAGATCCACAATGCTGATTGAAGACAGGGAATACACTGATCAGATAGGACTCATCAGGGTCCACATCTGTAAAAACACCACACTCTCACGGTTATATATCTGTACATGCTGTAAATAGAACATACTGTGTAGGAATAAACATACACAGCGTGTTATTCTTCTTAATCTGTATTCACCTTAGTTCAAGAGTGAACAGCCCTTTGCTTGAGATTCTATTTTGCTCCTGTCAATAAATCCCATGAAAAGACCTAAAACATCAATGTTGTTCACAAATCTATACAGTAGATTCATTTATGAAAAGGCTCAGAATTTCCTGGTCAGTGTAGTTTTAGTCGAACAGGAGAAAATGGTGCTTTTGACCTGTCACATAAACATGCATCAACAGTGCATCTGCCTGATGAATTCGTCACATCTTCACACTGACTGATACATCTCTGCCTAAATGACTGACAAGTATCTTCTCCAGTACATTTTAATATTTTTCCAAATGGATAATTCAAAGAATCCATGAGGTTTTTGAATATTCCAACACAATTGCACCTTGTATGACAGTGGAGGTGGTGAAGCTATCCACTGTAGTCCAGCGGCTGGGGGATGGACGAGTCTCAGAGTGCCACTGAACAGCAAAGTGACTTACAGGTGGGATAGTGGGTGGGGCTGTGAGGTTCACCCATTGCACCAGAAGGCCTTCAATAGCAGGAAAAGAGCTGGAAACCCACAAGTTTCTGACTGAGGGGAGAGCTGCAGAAAATAACTGGATTATTAGTGATTAAAAAGAACAATTTCAAATGTCTTATTATGGAGATGCCTACAGGCATGTTAACACTCCATACAGTCTGTCCCAGCTACAATGAGCAGGAAGTTGGATTCATGTGGACAGGTTGCGGGTGACAGGTCAATAAATCATGGTCTCAATATTAAGCTAAATAATTATTCAGATCTGAGCCATAACCATGCAGCCTGGAGATACCAGCCACCCAACACCATGGAGCAGCTGTGGCTCAGGAGGTAGAGTAATCGTCTGCCAATCAGGAGCTCGGCAGTTCGATCCCTGGCCTCGGCAGTCCATATGCCGAAGTATCCTAGGGCAAGATACTGAACCCCAAAACTGCCCCTGATGCTGTGCCATCAGTGTGTGAATCCATATGTACATCGCTTTGGATAAAAGCGTCTGCCAAATGACTAATTGTAATTGTAATCCCACACGCTGCATGATTTGATTTCTTTTAAATACCAGAGCCAAAACGCATGAAACAAGCATTATTCAGCTGCTGCATTTCCGTTTTAACGAGTAAACACTGACAGAGAAGTTTGACTGGAGAAGTGCTGTGTTGCAAGAACATTTATCTGAACATCATGTTGCTTCCGTCTTGGCTAGAAAACACACACCCAGGATATTGCACAAATAGAGAGAAAATGTTTTAGATGTGATAGTCAGTTTAAAAGTTGCCAATCATGACTGTCAATTTAAGAGATAAACATAATTCTGAGAATGTACTGTATGTGTGGGTGTCATGATGTGGAGACATAGATCTGTTTAGGCAGTCACATTGTGGGGACTCATCTTTCATATGTGGACAAAATGCAGGTCCCCCACTGTCTATCATTCAATTTTAGGCTGAAGACTGGGGTTAAGGTTAGGGTAAGGTTAGGGTTAGGCAAGTAGCGGTTATGATTTTTGGTTAGGGTAAATCTAAAGGAGATGATTCTAAGTCTAAGTCTCTAATTAACTATTTCCATGTAATAACCAGAGTGTCACTCACCATTCTGTCTTTGTATGTCAATGCTGAGATGTGCAGCAGGTCCGTATCCAGCCATGTTGAAGGCTGAAACTGTGACACTGCAGTTCCCCTCCTCCACCACCAGGAGTGCTGTCACCTCTGTGACGTTTTGAATTAAAGGGCCCTGCAGCAGCTGCTTCTTCACCGGCTCATAGCTCACTTGGTATCCGGCAACGTGACCTCCAGCATCAATGAGGTCGAGGTCCTGCACAATCGGGATGTTTAGCTTCAGTCTCTGGATGAAATTTTACATTATTTGTAATTCAAATTTTAGTTGTTTGGTTGCCATTAGTTTGAGCCTAATGTTAGTAACAAAAAACTGAAATATTAGTCTAAATCATGTCGTGCATCCACAGTTTTTTTCTCTTCTAGAAACTGTAACGTTAGTTAACATTACTGACAGAGAGATAACTTTTCTGAAACATGAGATGCTGCTTATTAGTGCAATGTTACGCTCGGTCAAACAGCTCAAAAACATCACCGACCCTCTCATGGACCCCCTGCAGTTTGCCTACAGAGCCAACAGGTCTGTACACGATGCAGTCAACTTGGCCCTCCACTTCACCCTCCAGCACCTGGACTCCGCAGGAACCTACGCCAGGATCCTGTTTGTGGATTTCAGCTCTGCCTTTAACACCATCATCCCAACCCTGCTTCAGGAGAAGCTCTCACAGCTGAGCGTGTGTGACTCCACCTGCAGGTGGATTACAGACTTCCTGTCTGACGGGAAACAGTGCGTGAAGCTGGGGAAACACATCTCCGACGCAAAGACCATCAGCACCGGATCCCCTCAGGGCTGCGTTCTTTCTCCTCTGCTCTTCTCCCTGTACATGAACAGCTGCACCTCCAGTCACCAGTCCGTCAAGCTCCTGAAGTTTGTGGACGACACCACCCTCATTGCACTCATCTCTGATGGCAACAAGTCCGCCTACAGGTGGGAGGTTGACCATCTGGTGACCTGGTGCAACCAGAACAACCTAGAGCTCAACGCTCTAAAGACAGTGGAGGTGGTTGTGGACTTCAAGAAGAACTCAGCCTCACCTGCCCCCATCACCCTCTGTGACTCCACTATTGACACTGTGGAGTCCTTCCGCTTCCTGGGAACTATCATCTCCCAGGCCCTCAAGTGGGAGCCGAACATCAGCTCCCTCATCAAGAAAGCACAGCAGAGGATGTACTTCCTACGGCAGCTGAAGAAATTCAGTCTGCCAAAGACAATGATGGTGCACTTCTACACAGCCATCACTGAGTCCATCCTCAGCTCCTCCATCACCATCTGGTACGCTGCTGCCACCGCCAAGGACAAGGGCAGACTGCAGCATGTCATTTGGTCTGCAGAGAAGGTGATCGGCTGCAATCTCCCGTCTCTCCAGGACCTGTACGCCTCCAGGACTCTGAGGCGTGCAGGAAAGATTGTGGCTGATCCCTCCCACCCCGGACACAAACTCTTCAAGACACTCCCCTCTGGCAGGAGGCTGCGGTCCATCAGGACCAAAACCTCACGCCACAAGAACAATTTCTTCCTGTCTACTGTCAGCCTTATTAACAAAGCCCGGAACCCCCCCGACACTCTTCACACTCCACCTCTGCCTCATCTGTCACATTGTCATTGCCATAATCCCATGCGTTATATTAACGCCCTGCTTGGACTCCTTCTGAAAAACCTGACTGTGCTTCCGAAAAAAAAAAAAAAAAAAAAAAAAGACTTGTGTACGTATATTTATATTGTTATATTTTTACTTTTTTAATAGCTTCTTTTAATAGATGTGTCATGCACCAACCTCACCAAAGCAAATTCCTCGTATGTGTAAAATCGCACTTGGCAATAAAGCTTTTCTGATTCTGATTCTAAATCAACTGCTTTACTAATCAGGAGCTCCTCTATGGTATGTGACTCCACAGATGCATGCAGAGCTTCCAACTAGACTTTGTGTTAAAACAGTATTTAGTTCTTGTCCATGTTTCATGTTGTCATTTAGTTGTTATTTGTTGAAAAAAATAATACATTTTGTAATACATATATAACAGATGAATGTCTATTTCTTGCGAAATATTTTGACATATTTCAACGGAAGGACAATTTTGGCTTTGGCTGTTGCAAGCACCAAATCATCAACTCTGTTTTTTAGTGATGGTGCTCGTCCCTGAGATTCCCTGAAGATAGCGGACCATCAAAGATAAGTCAAGAGAAACTTGATATGACTATGCTGAAAAGGGCGACCCATTTGACTTTTCCAGCTACTATCCAATGTACCTTCCACATGAGATGAAGGAGAAATGATCCTGCAGAGCCTGTTTCCTCCACTCTGTAGCACACCTCTGGAGGCTTGGAGGGAACTGGCAATGAAAAAGTACAAAATTAAAATTTTAATGTCAATGGTTTATTTTATTGTGCCAGGCGTGGATGCTTCCTCTCAGTCCTTCTTAGCATTCAGCCCTGAGCCTGTAGTTTAATCTCTGGTTGAATGTAAACTGTTACCCCTGTCCAGCGTCCTCACGGTGACATCAGAGCTCCAGTCACTCCAGATGCCAGACTCCTCTCTGCAGGCCACAGCAGCTCTGTAGATGGTAAATGGCAGGAGGTCTCTGATTTTGTAGGTCAGTGTCCCATCTCTTTGTGCAGGGACAGAATCTGGAGCCTGGAAACCAGCAAAAAACTAAACTAGATCCAGAGAGCATTCTTGAAGCACACATTCTTCAATGTCTCCATCACCCATTTTGAAAGAAACTTTCTGATTGTGCGTTGTTTACAAGAAGTTTAGACCCCAATTTAATAAAGAACTTCGCTCTGTGAAGGGACTGGTAAGCTCTCTGGACTCCCTTCAAACAGAGATTTTTCATCATAGCAGGCAAGCCTCCAGCTTATGAGACAGTCCAATGTTGTCACAAGTAACAACAGGGGTGTTTGTATGTCTTGGGTCTAACCTGGGTCCATTTATGAGTGTGGTTGACTCTGTAGCGAAGTCGACAGCTGCCATCACTGCTGCTTCTCCAAGACACATCAATGGAATCCCCAGTGGAGCCAAGTACGGTTAAGACGGGCTGAGACGGTTTGACTGACGAGAAGAGACAAGGAGAGGAGAGGACTTTAACTACTTAATCTTAAATTCATGTTTGTCTGACAGTCAGTTAGCCGGCATTGGAGCAGTGATCAAATGTCTGTGCCACTAACCTGCATCATAAAGAAACACAGTGTGAGGCTGGGACCAGATCTCACCACCCATCATGTAGTTTCTTATCCTGGCTGTTATGCTGAGGACAGCTGCCGGGTTAAAGATTCCCTGACAGGATATGATTTGATCCCTGCTGAAGAAGAAAAAAGAAAGAGAAGGCAGAGATTGAGACCTGAGGGATTAGTTTTCAATATCACACATGTGATAGAAAGAAAAAGCTGCAAAGTTGCTGCATCTGTACACTTTTCTAAATGAAGAAAAGCAGCACGGACTGGCTCCTCTACTTCTGAGACACATGAAATCATTAGCTCTTGGTTAAAGCTGGAGTATAGTATATATAGCTACATCACAGAGCCTAAAGCTGGAGTATGATTTAAAGTGAATTTTGGCTGTCAGTTGTCTCCCTCTGGTCAGAGTTTACCTCTGGAAGATGAGCGAGACTTCAGACTCAGTGTGGCTGTTTGACTCCTCAGTCCACTCACATGCCATGGATCTGTGTGATATCTGGTAGTAACAGGACATGTTCAGGGTCTCTGCAGGACCAAGAACAGGAAGGTCCCGTTTTAACAGCACACAGCACTGATAAGGCCACTCTTCATTAAAATGAGAAAAATGGTGGTTCCAGTTGGACTGGTGGTGTTAAATAAGACTTCTGATCAGTATTGTGACTCACACTTTGTTGGGATAAATGAGAGAAAATGTAGCAAATGTGTGCAGGTATTTGTGTGTATATGTGCACACATGGGTGCATGTGTGTGTACTCACTCTGTATAGACGAGGGAGTTCGAGGGCCACAGTCTCTGAGGTCAGTGACACACACTTGCTTGTCCTTTTCACACAGTTTCAGATCAGAGTCCCTCACCTTCACCTCTGATACACAAACACACAGACGCAACACTCTCTGCAGTGACATACACAGAGGCTATAGCTAGAGCATAGCAAAACAAAGCCTGATGATTCAGCTTTTTAGTTAGAAATGACAGGATAGGCCTTTAGTCACTGCCTGTCTGCATTAAATGTGGATTATGTTCGTGGCTCTCAATCTTAACCTGGGGGTCAGGATGAAGACTTTTAACGTTTTTTTTTTTTTAGTTTCTTGTATTTCTTATTTGTACTTTCTTGTAAAATACTGCATAATTTTAAGGCCTTACAGCATTGAATATTTAATTCAAATCTGCTTTTATTCATCTTAGTTGACAAGCAGACTGAAAAAAACAAAAAAAAACACTTCAGTCCAGACCTTAGATTAATCCCTGTCTAGAAAACCAACCATCAGGTTTAACATTTAAATAACAGCAGAATGCCAAAAGCAGCTTTTATTGAGAAAGGATTTTAGGTAACTCACCGTGGGAAAACACACAGAGGAGGTTCATCACTGTCCAGCCAGCAAGGTGCAGATTAGAAATCCAAATGTCCATCTTACCTGGCAAAAATAACAATATATTCAAAAGGTCAGCTCATTAACACCCAAAAATGTCCATACCTTTCCTACACCCACCATTTAAATGACCTAAAGACAGTTCAGAAAACCTATAGAGAACGTGCTGTTTTTATCTCTGATGTGTTCATGATGAGGAAGCCTCTACAGATCGAGTCGCTGAGGTGCCTCTGGTCAGGAAATTGCTCCATTCCTGTAAGTGACACCCATCAACACATCAAATGCATGTTAGAATTTTAGTGTCCTTGGAGATGACCGCTGTTTGTCTGTTGCCTCCCATGAAAATGAACCTGCACTGCAGTGAAATGACCAGTTAATTAAAACAGGTGAAATTAAAACCTCCTCTCATTGACTATCTCTTCAGACTAAGCTCCTCAATTATAATTCATGTCATCAAAATGCCTGTCACTGAGTCTGTGGTTCATGAGCAGCAGAAGTCTTTTTTTTTTTTTTTTTACAAAGATTTCTTCGAACGACAGGAGAAGAGTTTTAGAACGTGTGCAGATTTTGGTTGACTCTACTATCTGTGTCTACCTGTGTTGATGGTCTTGTTAAGATCATTACAAGTCGGCAGAGTCAGACGAGTCATTGATGGCATAGCAGATGCACAACACAGCATACAAAATTATGGCCACACTGGACTCCCAAGACCAACTGTCCTGAACCTCCTTCTGTTTAAGGATAAGGAAGAAATCCTGAAATGTGCAAAGAACCTCAAGGGCACAAACTATTTTATTAATGAAGACTTTTCAGAAAGTGTTCGACTGAAGAGGAAAGAACTGTGATAATATATACGATAATGAGGATCAGTTTAATCATTTTTATCCCCTAATCCATTCACCAACTAGAATTGCAAGATCTTCTGCTACTCTTATTGGCAACATATTAATGAATAATCTACATTATAAAATAAATGCAGGGTTATTGCTCACTGATATTTCTGATCATCTTCCAGTACTTCAGTTGACTCAGACCAGGGCCAATAAGCACAGCTTATCCAAAAACCCTCTGCAAGACTCAAGAAAATATCATCAGTATTCCATCAAATTTCAAGGCCCTTATCTCTGGAATTCACTAAATCCATATTTGAAGTCATCATCTTCTTTAACAACTTTCAAATCACAGTTAAAAAAATATCTCCAATTTAAATAGATCTTTGACTAACTGACCACGATTCACTTCACGCATAATTTAGACTCCAAATTTCTATTTTTATCATTTGTTTCTTGATTATTTTGTTTGTTTCTTTTCCTCTATTGTCATACATATCTTACTGTTCTTGTTCAACTTCGGGATGAAGGTGAGGACTCGTATAAGCCCTGTCAGGTTTAGTTCCTCTGCTGACCAGCTTTTAACTTATTTGCGTGTAATATTTATGTGTCAACACACAATCTTCGAGATGGATGCTGACATGCATTACACACATTCACACATTCTCATGGTGAGTCTGTGAAGATTCTCATTCATCCAGGTCATGGTACATCTAGGTGCTTCCAAAAACAACTGGACTTGTTTGTGGTTCTAGAAGAAGTTTCACCTCTCATTCAAAAGACTTCTTCAGTTTTAGCTGACTGGTCGGGAGTCTCAGGCATTTGTCCTCTTGCAGGATTGTAGCTCTGCCCAGCATCATTCAAGTTGTTAGAGTAACATGAGTCAAGGTGTTGATGGCTCCATAGGTGTTGACCCACCCACCCATCATGTGACTCAGTGGGGTCATGTGCACCCTGGTGTGAATGGCGGTTAAGGTACCTGAGATCTCAGGACTGATCTCAGGACTGCATTGTAGGTGGCTGATAAGTGGTCTCTGAGACCATCTCCTCTGTTCAGTGATGGTCTGTCCAGTTTGACATGGATGGCTTCTTTTACTCCTCTTTCAAACCATCGGTCTTCCCTGGCCAAAATATGTACATTATTGTCCTCAAAAGAATGTCCCGTGTCCTTGAGATGGAAGCGGACTGCTGAGTCTCGACCTGTTATAGATAAGTGGATGTTTTAGTGTTACAGACTGTATGACTGCTCATCAGTGAGTAATGGGCTGTGGGAAGACGGTGTTCTTGTGTCGGTTTTTGGTGGCAGTGATCTGTAGCGCCTACCAGAGGGGGGAAGTTGGAACAGGTTGTGTCCAGAGTGTGATGGATCTACAGTGATTTCTCACATGCTAACTGCAGGCATCAGGTAAGACTTGTGCAGAGCCTCACAGGGTCACTGTGGTGGTTGTTGAGCTGATTTCATATTAAGTTCCACATCTTTTGTTTTTTTCCCTTTTTATTCAATGTGATTTGTGTCACACAAAGATTGTTTCTGTGTTGCACAAATAACATCACATCTGTTTATTAGGTTATAGGTTCTTCTTTGATATGCAATATTGTCCTAAAGGCATTCAACCTGCAACTGCTGTCTCTCTCTCACTCACACACACACACACACACACGCACAGAGTGAAGAAATGCCAAACAGTTAATTACCAAAACTCAACTGTTCCTCATTTATTTTTCACTTCCTTTTCTTCGAAGGCAAATTTTCAGCTCCTCTCTGCTCATTTTTTTCTTTTTCTTATAGAAAATGGAAACAAAAATTGCCTTGTATAAACATTTAAAAATGACAAACAGCAAAATAAACAAAGAAAAAAGAAACAAACTAAAGAAAGAGGATTAATCCTTCCTATGGACTTGTCTGTGTGTCTGCCTCAGTGTTGGTCTGCACACTGTGCAGTGAATTACAGCAGTGAACAAGCTTTCTAAGCTCACACTCTCCATTTATATACACACAATGAACTGGAGTGCATTACTGCTGCTGGAGACAAAAAGTCTAAACACAAGTAGTTCTTGAAGTTCACTGAGGTGTTGTTGGGCTTCATGACCTTGGGGCCTTTGAAACCTGTTAAAACATCAAGTTAATGCATGTCAGACAAACGTTTCCCCTCTCAGTCCTGAAAAACAGATGAGTTTGCAGTGGTTTTTCCAGGCAACAGAGATAAAAATAAAGATGGATACAGCAAAGAGAATCTGGTTATTTACAAAAGAGACAAGAAGTGAATCAGACCAAATATGTGCTGAGTAACATTTCCCCACTGAACGAGAAGACAATCCTACGATCACACGTTCAACTGGCCGATCATTTTTGTTGGATTTGAGTACAAAAGCAGCGCCGCATGTTGTGAGCAGAGTTGATGATGTCTGTGAAACTACACATAAGAGAGAATATTGTCTTGGATTACCTCGACGGCCCGCATACTGATTTGCAAAGACAAGTATGAGACACTGGCGCACAGGAAGACTGACGTCAGCACGATTTCCTCGAGCAGCTACTGATATTTACAATCGATCTGTTTGGAGGTGACTGTGGCACAAGTTTACAGTAAAAGAGGTTCCAAAAGCTTCAGAGAAACGGACCAGAGGAGTCACTGTTCAGGTTTTGTGTTTTCTTACTAACTACCCGCAGACGGGCAGGAGGAGTTGATAGAGTAAATATGATAGAATCTGAGATGTTAGGTTAAAGGTGAAGATCTGCCTGAAAACTGAGTTTGGTACTAAATTCATTCATCCTACACATTACAAACTTTAAGCACACTCATAGATCCTTGGTTGACAAAACAGCTTCAAAAGATTTGATTATCTTGATTTTAGAGGCGCTGATGGGGTTCAGGTAACAAAATGGACACATTGTGAAGAAGACATGACTTTAGCTGCTTAAAAATGGTGTCTAGTATGGACAGCTTGTACTGACGTCTAAAATACTCGCAGACCAAGATATGAAGAATCCGCGTTTGTGCACACCTACAAGGGATTCCTGCAGCGCCACAAGCTGATAGGCAGCCTTCTGATTTTCAGCTTGTTATTCACTCTGGCATTACGGTCAGGTGTTGGCTGCTGTGCTTCCTCTTATTTTAACATCTGAGCTGGTAAATGTGTTCTTTGACTTACATGTGGATGCTTTCGTGGCTTACAATCAGCTGCAATGTGACAAAAAGGTGAACTTTTCTTCATCACTTAAATATCTCAGATCCCTTCTGACTCCATTTCCCAAAGGTCCAGCCTGTATTTTCAGTATATAAATTAAATCTCCAGAGCTGAGCTTTGATTTTTTTTTTCATCTTTTTCGCCGTGGCTTCACATTTTGGTCTTAGCATGGTCACTTTTAAAGACAGCCAGTATACTCATCACTTCACTCGTTGGCAGTTTCAGTTAAGAAATATCATCACGAGCCTTTAAAAAGTGGGTTGAACCTCTGTCTGGATGTTGCTTCATCGTGCACATACAGGTGTGTGGTTATTTCTATACACAAAGGCATCACTTTGGTACAAGCATATTGCTCCTTTACATCCATTCTGCTTTCTATTTTTCTTGTATCTCACCTCTGCTTTCTTTCTGAGGAGGGAAACGGACTCAAGAGCAATGCAACAGGACAAACAACTGCTGATCCTGCACGAGGCAGAACTCAAACCTGTGACCCTTCCATCACCGTCTCTCTTAAGTTAATCTTTTTAAGTTCATGATTAGGAGTGCAGGAGAGAGGTGCATAGGCCAGAAAAAAACACATTTAGCAGGAAAAAAGACAACATGACAGTTCAAACTGAAGCTGTGGTAAAAAAACAAAAAAACTAAGCACCCACATTTCCCCAGTGAGCGACAGCACGGAGAAGTTCCAGCGCTCAAAAAGGACTGGCTGTTATCAAAGCTCTCCAAAACACCCTGGATGTTTCAGCCAGTGCAGTGTTTCAAGCTCCCCAAGCGGAGTAAAGCAGTCAGAGCTGACCCGAACTGAGCAGAGCCGGGATGATCCAGACTGGTTTCATGATGAGTCCAAGTGTGTGTTTGTGTCAGTATGTGCGTCTCTATATGTGTGCGTGTGTGTATGTGTGTATAGCAGTGTGTGTTATTTGTTGCGCAGCAGCTCCAGCTGGTCCTGGTATTCAGTGAACAGTCTCTGGAATCGCAGGTTTTCACCAATGACGGGTAAAACCTCCCGCAGCAACTCCCGCTTACGCAGACCCTGAACACACAGAAAACAAGGACGGCAAACAGTTAACAGCATGTATGCACCCGGTGGAGGGGCGGCAGAGCAAGCTAACATATTAGCACTGAGAGCTTTGTTTGCACAAGCCAAAACAGGAACAATCAGGAACAAATCAATCAACAACACTTCTGATAATCGATTTACTGTTTCATAAGTTTCTGTTGTCGGTTTGTGTGTCTGTACACAGCCAAAGATCTTTAGTGAGGGAAGAAACTTGACTCTGTTACACTGTCATACATGTGGAAAGCAAACTTTCTGAAAACAATCAGAAAGTTTCAAGTGAAGGCAAAACAAATTCAAACAGCAGACAGTGAAGAGTCGTACCAGAGTGGTGGGCTCCCAGGCTGAAGCCGCTGATTTGTGGACGGGGCCCAGCAGCTCCTTACAGAGTTCTCTGAGACGATACTCTGAGCCTGTAGGGGGAACACACACGTGCACACACCGTTGGTGTTTTTTTACTCCTGTCGGTCAGTAGAAAGTGTTAAATCATTAGACAGTGATAGTTTGTTACCTTCGTTGACAAGGAAACGGGCGTAGATGAGCAGCCAGTAGCGATACTCCTGCGCTGACTGCAGAGTCAGAGCAGACGCCAACTGATTCTCCAGGAAGGCCAGCGTCATGCTCTGCTGCAGGTGGTGAGGGGTGGAGGAAAGGCGGGACGCCAGACGACCAGCACTGCAGGGACCACAGAGGTTTATTTACTGCTTTATCACTTCATCTGGAGTATGAACTGGAGGTAAGATGGAGAAATTAAATGTCATTGTCTTACTTGAGGTTGCGTCCCTGCATGACAGCCAGTGGCCCTGAGGAGACAGGTGCATCGTGGGTAGGTAGGCAGCTCCTGAAGTCAGCACACTGGACCAGAGAGTCTCCTTTATCTGCTATCAGAGTCCTGAGAGAGACAGAGGGTCATTCTTGAAGGTTATATTGGAAATCATTCTGTTATTGTCCTCAATGGATGTCTTGCAGTTAATCACAGCGTAGAATCGCACACAGTACAGTCAATCAATATGATACTTCATAACACAACCAAACTCATCATCAGTATTCTTTGTAGCAGCGGTGTCAGTGTGTCAGACCACGTCTCCACTCTTTAGTTTCTCACCATGTCTCCAGTGACGAGCTGAAGCAGTACGACTTCCCATTGGACAGTCCAATGACTGGAACTCCCTGCTGAGTCAGCAGAGACTGAGACACTGTGATGTCAGCACCTACAGACACAAACATGTTTTTAGGAAAAACAGCATGACCACATTCTCCAGATTCAAGAATATTCATTGTTAAATTAGTCAATATAACATGATTTGAAACCATCTTCATGCAATCTTCAACTAAACTCTTTTTATAAATGATCATGTGTTAAATACACATATAGACTAGAAGCAGGGGAAAACAGCTCGCCTGGTCCTGTCCACAGCTCAAAAACACACCTGCTTACAGCTTTAACTCAAACTCTGAGTATCGTTTATTTTACACATAGTTAAAAACTTGACAATTCATAATTGTAGGGGGAGTTGTGCACTGGAACATGCTGCAGTGTCTCACCAGATAAAATGGTCAGCAGAGACTCGTTCTTCACCAGAGCCTTCTGTTTCTGAACGTCCCTGCACACAGACAGATAACAAACAGACAGATAAGGCTACATGAAAACCTTCAACTGACGCTGCCTTTCCATCAGCCGGTGCTGAAGAAAACAGCTCTGCAACAGGCTGAATATGACATCAACTTAAATCAATGTTTCTCTCAAAATAGAAGTATCTCTGGAATTTAAGTTATGCACCAAGATTTTCATCATGATTCAGGATCAAGTGTGGAAAATTCAACCACATGACATTTCTAACAGAACATGTGAGCACTGACCAGACGGACAGCGTCGCTCCAGCTGTCAGAACCATGACGAAGTGGGCGGAGCAGTGCAGAGCTGACACATGTGTGGCCAGCTGGATGGCCGGAAGGAGCCGCCGCCCACAGGAAGAGAACACAGACAACATCCTGTCCTGACAGGCGACAGCGAGGATGTCACTGAGGGGGAGGAAGAGCAGGAAGAAATGATATAGTATAATTCAGATGGTTATCTATTATATGACACAGTGTTTTCCAACAGAAGTGCAAGTGAAACAATTCAAGCAGAAAGACAATCTCTATCCATTTTCACCACGACATGAGACGTGTTCTACCTGCTCCCTCCTGCAGTGACCACAGAGCTGGGCAGCAGTGTGTTCCAGTCCCGTCCGTCTCTGGAGCATCGCAGCTGGCTGAGCCTCGTACCTGCGACCACCGACACCTCGTTCTCCACCTCCAGAAACACTGCTGGCTCCATGCTCACCTACACACAGACACGTACACACATTCCATTTACAGCTCAGCAGGTCTGTAAACAACAGTCTCATCCTAACTGATTGATACGTGATGTTAATCTAAGAGATCTATACAGAGATATCTTCCTTTGATCTGACTGAGATCTCTCTCACTCACTCACACTCACACACACACACACACACACACACACACACACACAGTGTGTTACCTGCAGACTGAAGGCCTTCTTTATACTTGGTGTTGGTAGTTTGAGAGCAGCTGCAGCAGCTGGAGGAGCTGCCACTCTGCTGGGCTCCCTCTCTGCTGGGGGAGTAATCTGACAGGAAGAGCAGGCACAAAACACTCTTATTTCTCTATTCCAAGGACATCTGTCCTCCAGGAGCTCTGACAAACACTTTTGCCAATTAATTTTTAGCCCTTTTTTAAAAAGCTGTTACATTCAAAACATTTCATGTAAAATGTATCAAATGAAAAAGAGGATTTGACTGTAGGACTCTGAGATAAAAACTAAATATGTTCTTCCTTTTGTTTACCAATGTCTTTATAAATGAATGAATGGACCTCTTGGGATTCACTGATGTACCAGATCACTGACACTTCCATCTATCCGTTCATCTTTCCCTCTGTCTCTCTACCTGAGTAAAGGGTTGGGCAATGGGAGCGGCCATCTTGTCTTTCCTGGGCCGACCCTTCTTCCTCTTCTCCACCACCTCTCCTCCATCCATCAGCAGCTCGGGTTTCCTCTTGCTGAATGTCAGGTTTTTGTTGATGACGGCCATCTTGTCCTCACTGTCGCTGCTGGTGTCTTCTTTGGATTTTATGTCTTTCAGGGCAGAGATGCCATCTTTTTGCCTGTTGGACCGACAGAAAAGTCATCATTTTCTGTGTTGTCCACCCTGCACATCTTAACTACTTCACTTAGACTGAGTCAGGCACCTGTCCAGAGGCGTGAGTCCCGTGGTAGAGGAGATGGCGGCTGTGACCCCCGGCGTAGCCTTTGACCTCTCTGTGAACCTGGAGTCCAAAGCTTTCATTGGTTCAATCTTGGAGGCCGAAGTGAGCAGCAGACATGGCTTCACGCTGGAACATAAGGAAACCAGAAAAGAAAAAGAAGAGGAGGAGGGAATGAGAAGAAGGAGAGGTAAACAGACTCAGAAATAATATGGCAGAAACAGGAAATAGAAGAGAAAAGCAACAGCTTGCTGTCAGCTTGTACCCATCCTTGTTGTCCTCCAGGCCCTTGGCGGCGCTGCTGGGTGGAGGTGAGGTGAGCATGGGGTCGTGGCTGGGCCTAAGCCCCAGAGAAGAGGCCTGTCCTGGGCTGGAGTCAGAGCTGAGCTGGGAGGTGAGCTGGTTGGACATGGAGGAGCCAGAGGGCAAGATCGGAGCGCTGTTGAACAGAGCCGGCGAGAAATCCCTGCAGACAAAGAGGGACAGTGATCCACTGCTGTTCTTATGTTTTCTATACTACAGCTGCTACTGCTAGAATATGAGCTGGGGGTCAGTCTGACTCAAGTAGAGGTCTTCATGAGTCCACTCCTGGTAACTAGAAGAGACCCGTTATGCAACCAGAGTCCAAATTATATTCAGTCTAATCAGATCTGACACAATCCAGTCCTGCATCTGTGTGTGAGTATGTCTGATACCCTACTAATATCCAACCTCTATCATGTCTAATCAGGTGGTGTGATCATCATCATCATCATCATCATCATCATCATTGTCATGAGAAAAGTATGTTTTTGGAGGCACAGAGTGAAATGTGTAGTTCAGCAAAAATGACACACTGCTGCTGTTATCCACCTCTGCTGCTCATTAACTGGCTGGTGTTCTCTCTCTGTTAGGTTCTGTCACAGTCCACCATATTTTAAATCTGGTCTAATTATCCTTGAGTCAATATATCAGACCTGTTTTGCTGTTACAATGTTGTGGTGGAGAGTTTCCACTTTTTTTCTGTTTCTAGGAGTGCAGGCAGGTCTCTGTGTTTCTGTGCGATCAGTCATCTTGTAAATGAAACCTCTGTCCACCAGTGGAAGTCAGGTGTTTTCTTACCCTGTGTCCAGCTGAGCGATGCAGAGCGGCGTGATTCGTCTCCTGCCGTCTGCGGTTCTGGTCTCCACCTGCTTCTTCAGAAGGTTCTGCCAGACAACAAAAGAAAACATCCAAGAAATGAATTTAAGCTCCAAAAACTATCACTGTTTTGACGGCTTTCAAAAATGGAGCGCTGGAAAAAGAACACACCTTAAATATGTATCTAATAAATAATCTAATAAGTGCAAGCTGAATCTTGGAATACTGCAGATTTCTCCATTAATCCATTGTTTCCCACCTTCCTGATGTCCTCCAGAGATTCTCCGTTCATCATGCTGTTCAGTTTGGGGGCTGAGGATTCGGGCCCGGTGCTGCCCGGTCCTGAGTTGGCCTGGGCTGAGTTTTGTCGCTCCTGCTGGTATTTGAGCATCTCGGGGTTCTCTATGATGGTGGTGGAAAGCTGAGCCTCTGTGCTGGTTATAGCCAGGCTCTTACCGTAGATGTTCTGGTGGATGCTGTTCTGTACGACAGACAAAGACAAGTTTGATTGATTAAACAGGCTAAATGAAAAGTTCACATATGAACTCACAGGTTGGAAACTAGTATTATGAGGAGGACAAAGACTTGAGGTTGATGATGCTGAGACAAGAGTGCAAACACGATCTAGTTTCAGTCTAGGAGTCATTTGTTTTATTGAGGTAAATAACAATTTTTTGGCTGGAAAGCATACAGTCAGATGATCAGAACATGATCAACCAGATGCCAGATGTGATTCCATGATGTGTGTCTAACCTTCTCCTCCTCGCTCAGCGGGTCTCCCAGTTCATCCAATGAGAAGTCCAGATAGGCCACAGTGCCATCCATCGAACACACCAACATCCCCAGACCTGTCAGAGTCCTGACACACACACACATCAAGCTCAGAGATACAGAGGGATACAAGAGTATGGAATAGATGTGGATACACTCTGACAGAGTCAGTGGCCAACTATGGCACTGCAACAAAAAACGTAATGAAGACAAAAAGTTTTCTTCCATAGATTGTTTGTAAAAATAGACATTAACTAACCCTAACCCTGCTGACGGGACACCTGGAACTGCAAACAAGGTCAAGTATCACTCTTTCTATTCAAAATTAATAAAACCACGAAATTGTTTGGAAAACTTTCTCAAAGCCTGAAGGAGCAGTTATGTAAGTGATGTCACCTTAATATTAAGTCTCTGCAGCAGGCCAGCCAGCTCAGGCAGGGAGACACTAATGTGTGTGTGTGGTTGACCACATAATGACTGAATAAAACTCACCAGGAAATGTCCATGATCGATTTATCGAACAGATCATGGATGACCACCAGGGGGCGCTTCAGAGAGGTCAGCTGAGGAGGAGAAGCAGACAGCCAGCATTACTGAGGAACCCGTTACATGTTTATCCTCATTTAACAGTTAAGAAAACATGGGGCCTAATCACTCAGTTAGGCTCAGTGAGGTAAAGACAGATGAGACTCGTAATATTTACTGACTTTGCAGATTGAGGAACCTGCATCTCTGGAAAAGACTTATATGGTTGACCATTTCTATTCAGTGTAAAAGAAACTGTGAACTGACCCAGACGGAGAGCGACCTGTCTTTGCTGCCGACAGCGCAGCAGCAGTATGGACAGCTGGGTTTGGGAGAGCTGCCGTTCTTCTGCTTCTTCTTAAAGATCTTTGGGTTGAATTTCTGCAGAGAGAGAAACCAGATCCATCAGTACACAGGTTTTGGGTGAAGTATATCTTTAAAGGCTGAACACGTGGCTAAAACGTCCTTACCACCACAGTGACAGCTTTACGGTGGCCCACAAAGTCCATATTAGTCTTCCAGCCGTCTCTCTCGACGATCTGAGCGGTGGGACCAGAGTTGTTCATGGCGTGGGCTGACACCAAGTACTGACCGTCCGGAGACCACGACAGACGCAGGACGTGGGTCGTCCCGCCACACTGAGACATGGAGAGAGAAAATGGACATGTGACAAATCAAAAGAAAACCTGAATAAATGAGTCCAGACGTTTCTGTGTAACACTGCCATAACAACGTCAACCACCTGCTCCCACAGAACCACCACACACAGCTGTCAGTGCCTTTTATACCTCGCTGAAGGGTTTGGTGATGTTGGCGTCCATCTGCCAGTCCACTGTCCTCCACACTTTGAGACTGTGGTCGTCGGCCTGGGAGGCGATGTACTTCCCCACTGGATCCCACGTCAGACCTTTAACCAATCCAGTGTGTCCCCGCAAACACGTCACCATCTCTGCATCAGGGAGGACAGAGACATGAATGATGAGCTGACAAGATGGAAATGTCTCCCTGCTGTCAGCAGGATATACTGGATAGTGGCTGACTTTTAAGAAACAAAAAATAATATATATAATGTTACATTTTAAAATGTAGCTGCTTTGCATTCCAGACAAGTGTGTTTGGACTGATTCACACAGCTGCGATGCTGTGGACAGGGTGAGCTCTGCTTTCAGTGTCTCCTACCTGGAAACTTGCGAGCATTCCAGATAACAATGGTGTTGTCCACGCTGCAGGAGGCCAGCCACACGTCATGAGGAGACCACGCCACGTCCATCACATCTGAAACACACACAAAGAGTGTGTTACTAGTTTTACTATGGAGTTTTTGATCTCTAGTAGCGCTATGGAGTGGCTTTTCCTTGAGTGGATCACCATTTTGCTTATCTCATGCACACACACACACACACACACACACACACACACACACACACACACACACACACACACACACACACACAAACACACACACACACACACAGTCCTTCCAGTGGTTTCACACTGTTCGACTGATCTACAGGTGGATATGCAGCAATGCACCAGCAAAGGCAGGAAAGAGGAGCGCAAGCTCATAAGCATGACAAGCTAGTAAACAATGCTGGATTTAAAATACTTTAAATATCTAGTATGGCTTTGTCTCACCTCCAGTGTGGTTTCTCAGGATGGTGACACACCGCCACTGCTCCACATTGGCCAGCTTACTGCTCGAGCCGAACACTGTGCTTGGGCCGATGAATCTACCAACAAAACACACGCGCGGTCAAATCAAACAGATCCAATCAGCAGCTCTAACAAACAGCACAAAGTTTAAACACTGAAATTTACAACCCTGTCCGTGGTCGAAAATAGCCAAAGATTCACCTCATAATGCAAAATTACTTTCTAAACTACATCGTGAGTACTTGCACGGTATTTGCGTATGTGTGTGTGTATATACATACGCAGCTCTCTTCCACACCATGACCAGCTTGTCGTCTCCTCCTGATGCCAGATACAGCCCGTTGTTGGACCAGCGCACACAGTTCACACACGCTGCAGAGACACACACACTGTGACTGTTCATTCCCGTTAGATATAACTTGCATCGTAGACTTGTGCTGACTAGGCTGGCTGTCATGGTGGCCGCTAATGATACCTGCACTGCAAAACGATCTTATTGTTAATCTGACTGCTTGTACATTTCTTCTGTTCCTGCACAGTGCAGCAGCTTGTGTGTTGTGCAGGACAGATGAGGCCATTTTAATCTGTTTTGGTGCCTGTTAGAGAAGCGGTGTCTGCCTCTATGTTGATCACAGAGACAAAAAAGTGCAGCAGGATTTAAACAGGAGTTTGAAACTAGTGGGAAGATAACGTCATATTTGGCGTGTCGGTACCAGAGTGACGACATCAATGCTAAAAAAGAGAAACGTGATACAAGTAATTTTTTGATAGAAGTTGACTCAATCCACAGCGGCAGTGTTCCTTTGAGTGTCCTTTTATGTCTTCCTTCCTGGAGTTTTCTTTCCTCTCAACAGTTAATCCATAACGATGGCCCCACCATGACAGTCTGGGTCTGCTCACGGGCATGCAGAGCTACCACGAGCAGCAAAAAAGCAATAATACATCCGTAAAACAAGGCTTTTTTCTTCTTGTGTGCATCTCAGGGATGTTCTATTGATTTTCTTGTGCCAATCTGCCTGCAGCCAGCTTCTGTCTGTGTCTCTGACAGGACAGCTGGTTACAGAGACAATAACGGCACAGCAGAGGTCGGGGGCAGCAGGGACTGAACAGATGGACACTTGCGTAGTGCTTTCATGCTTCACTGTCACTATGACTGAAAGCAACTGCACTTTCAGTGATAGTGGCTACAAGGAAGGCATATTTATGTATTTCTTAAATAATAATAAGTCGTGTATCCAAAAGGCGATACTCTTACTCAGCTTTTACAGTCTTATCTATTGCTCTTAAAGATGCCTCAATCAACATTTGTGTGCTGTATTTTATTTACTTGGGATAATCAGACTGTCCATGCCATTATGTGGTCAGTGTGTGTGTGTGTGTTAAAATGAACTGCCAGACGGCCCAAACACAATTTTCCACTTTTGTGCAGAATGAAGTTCGACAGAAGTGAAGGGCCTTTTAGATGTGCTGTGCTGACAGCGGTGAAACGCTTCCTTCAGCTCAGAATGACACGTAATCCAACCTGTTCTTTCTCTGCAGAAGCGGCAGCAGCAGTGTTTGGTGCATTTTGAGAGTACATGCACTGTTGATAGTTGATAGTAGCTGATAGCATTCAACAGGCTTATTTGAATCAACATGAAAACCAATACAGATAAGGCTGGTTACCTAGGTGATTGTCCATCTGGCAAAGCATTTTGGGAATATTCTCGTTTTTCTCGTCCTCCTCTCTCAGGACTGGCGCCATGTTCCAGATCATCACCTTGCCAGAATCCTCTCCTGAAAACAAATCCAACATTTGACAAAAAAAAAAAAAAAAATGGCAACGTCCCATTCAGCCCTGACTTTCATAACGGGATGATAAAGACACCTTTGTACTTTCATTTGAAAACCTCATCTGAGGAACGAAAAAACATGTTATGGGCTGCAAAATAAACTTGCAGTCTGCAGCTGAACATGGTTCAGAGAAGGTGAACTATGGTATTGATCTTACCTTGACCACCGGTGGCAAATTTTGTTCCATCGGGATGGATGTCGACTGAAAATATGGGTTTGCCTGTGAAGCACATAAGTCGACATCTAATGACATTTATCAAACCACAGTTTTAATGTAATGGATTCATAGACACAAGCTAACAACCCATAATAACTGAGAACAGACAAAATAAAGCAGTTGTTCAGGGAGAAAACATTATATGGGACACGTTTCAACACAACGCAGGAGCATCACAGTGTTTCATGACGAGGCTTCGTACTGCTGGCCTGATGGAAAATTCCTTAACTTGCCTGTGATTTTCCACAGCTAAGTCAGAGCATGTCCACGATCTCAAAGTGTGCTGTCTGTCCTGGTTTTGTGAGTGACTGGATTAGCTCAACATGCATTCTGGGATTTTTCTGTAAAATGGACCAATATGTTTAATCCTCTAAAATTAATTAGATCATATATTTAATGAATTTCAAAGTTAAGATAAATAACTAGGAAACTAACTAGGAAAAAAAGACATCAAGCTGGTTGTTATTTAGATATGTTTGCTGGTGTAACAAATAGTGTTGCCACATTGCGATGTGTGGGAGTAAAAAAGAACATATGAGAATGTCGAAGACAATACACAGGGTAAAAAAACAACGATAAAATGCAGAACTGGAAGACGGTAAACAAGACACGCACTAAAGAACATGTTGAACAGTAAGATGCAGAGAGGACAAGCAGCTGCTGGAGCTGCACGTTGAATGGTTTGAAAGTGTGAGAGCTCATGATGTTTGCTTATGTGTGTCTCTATATTTTTTCAATTTGATTAGTGTTTTCAGCCCTGAAATGACTTGTCGATAACAGCGTCCTGTCAAGAAACAACATGACGAAAGGTGCTGCTTTTCATATCTCAAATGTGAGGATTTGACACTTTTCTGCTTTTCATTATTATAATCTGAGTATCTTTGAGTTTTGACTGCTGGTCAGACAAAACTACACATCTGAAAATGTCACCATGTGAAACTCTGACAAGCATCTCTCACTATTTCATGATTATTTTCATTGATTAATCTGTTGATTATTTTCTCAGTAAATCAATGAATGTTTGGTCTTTAAAATATCAAAAGAGTGAAGACTGAAAAACTTTGGGAAGCATTGATCAACACAGTGCTTCCCAAAGCCCAAGATGATGTCCTCAAATATTCAGGTTACTGTCAGAGAGGATAAAAAAAGCAGAAAATACTCACATGTAAGAATCAGAGGATTTCGACTTAAAAAGACAAACTGATTATCAGATTATCTAAATAGTTGATAACTACTTGATTAATCAATTACTCAGTGAAGCTCCAGTAACTTTATGACTATCGTAAAAAAGTACTGACAAATTAATTGACATGTTGCAGCCCTATTATATTATATGACTGCAACCTTTGTTTCAGTTTTTACTTTTGCCTTCATCATTTCTCCATGTCTCTGTGTAAATGCTGATATAAAGCATTTTAACTCGCACACACTGGAAGGAGAAGGATGCTAGTTGATTTTTTGAGTGTCCAAAGTGTCATTCGTACTGAAAGCCAGCCAAACATCTCCTGGATGCAGTTTTTTGAAATGAGGGATTTACTTGCTGACAGATATGGACCACTGGTTGAGATACAAATGTCACTTGACCATTTGGTTTTGTGGGATGTTTTGTTACACAATTGCACATCTGTAGGCTGCTTCACATCCTCAGTGACTAATCTTACAAACTACTTACTTTGCTCTACTCTCATGACAACAAACGCTAGCTGCACCCACAGCTCAGGCAATTTCCCCTATCGGTTAACTTTCCAAACTGACAGCTTTGACATGTCACCAGCAGATACTCTCTCTTTTTTTTTTTTAGCTCCACGTCGAGCTTGTCCGCTATCACTAAATAACACGTGTCTGCTAAAATGTCGTATGCGACGTCAAAAACATGAAATAATAAGTCACTTTAAGACCGCAACATCGATTTGGGTCACCTGGCAGGTTAAGTTAGCTAGCGTGAGAGCATCTGAGCTAGCCGGGGGGGCTAACTAGCTAGCTAGCTAAGGTTAGCAAACACCAATACATTTGGAACAGCGAGGAGTGATACTGATAATGACAAAACACCAGCTGAGTGTGTTCACTTGTTCAATTGAGTCTGGCATATGAGTGACTATTCAGTGACAAGCAAGTCAAACAAGTCACACAAGTGTCGACCACCACCATCATGTCTCCTTATCAATTCACCCCCCTCCCGACAACAAAAGCCCAACTTGGTCCAACAGATTCCTGCACAAGCTTACCGTTGTGGCTCACCCAGCTCGGCTTCAGCAGCTTCATTTTCAACCCGATTTTATTATTTCCTCCGCACTTATTTTCAACAAGCAATCCATCCAGCGATCAGTTCACTTGGAGAACTAACGCTATCCCCCCTCCCTTTGTCTCAAACTCTGACCGACACTTTGTTGTTTTTGTGATTCAACTCCATCTCTGCAGCAGCATCCCAGACTCTCAGAGCCGAGCTGCAGCAGACAGGCTGCCCCGGACGACAGGGGAGGTGACACCAGGAAGTTCAGCAAGTGTTTCCGTTATTTTTGACCGCGGACCGGAAAGCGTGAGAGGCAGCTGTCATAATAATTTCACGATGAAGGAACTTTGTGACTTTTTATAGATATAATCCAAGAAAACAGTCGGTGCCGGTTTTTGGTTTTCATTGATTTAATGTCATTGTTTGCTAATAGTATTTAACATTCAGAGCAAAATATATAAAATGCGTAACATCGGTGTAATTTTTTTTATACGTTTTTTATTTTGAAAATCATATAAATTGTAGTGCGCAAACTCAGAATTTAAAAGTATGAAGAGGCAGTGGGTATTCTGTTACTATTGTAAGTGATGCTTAATAACATTTACCCCTTCAGTCGATTCTTATAGAAATTATTTACGTTTGATAAAAGACATGTATGAGATAGATGCTGCGAATATAGAACATGTTTTTTTCTCCACTGTTAATAAATACAGGTGTTATCTTCTTTCTGTAAACACATATCTCCACTTATGTTTACTGCTTTCTGCAGGCTGAGAGTGAGCTTGGCTTTGGATTGTGGTGCTGTAAAATCTTCTTCTCATCAAATGTCTGTATTTTTGTGGAACATTTCACATTCAAGGAAAAGAAGTCAAGAACAATTAATTCCGTGACAAATTGTGTTAAGTGTTTTTCAATTTTTTTCTGTAGAAAAGTACATTTTAATATTGTCTGTTTATGTGTAATTTCTTTTTTTTTCCAGCATTCATTTTATTACAATCACCATTTTTGTTTTAGGAGGTAGAAAACCATGTAAGTAAGCAATATTAACCTGAATATGTTCCAAGTCTATTGAAAACACATCTTTCATTGTTCAGATGCAGGAACAAGTGCTTGTTTTTATAAACTGTGCATCACATGTCCAACAATAATTAAACTTATTACAACAGAAAAGAAGATGAAGATCCTTGAATCATTACTGCACAGCACAAGATGTTCAAGACAACATTGTGATTTTATTCACAGACACAGTTAGTGGAACAATTCAGTTTCAAACTGGAATAATGAAACTGAGAGCTTCATTTCAGCCTCAATTCCAAGATAATTTGTAAATAACATATATTACAAACATCCAGCCAGTGGAAAAAGGGCTGAAAGAGTGGAATAATAATAATGGCTTCAGTGAAATTCGGTAAACCAGTTATTTATTCCCAAAGACAGATGAATGAGTTTTTTTTTTTAATCAAGTAAAATTATATACATAACCTATAAAAAGAGAAAAAGAAAGAACAAAAATCAGGTTTCTTCAGAGAAGTTTCTTTTTCTTGAAAATGATACTGAGTATCATTACTATCCCAACTGTGTATAAATCAGATTACACATGTTCAAAATATTTCTGTTACAAGACGATCCCAAAACAAAATGATTACAAAACCACACCCATATATTTTCTTGTTACATAGTTTACAGTTGGTAGTTTTTTAATTGTCTTGATGATAAATGTTAATCAATTTTAGCATCACTGAATCAGTTTAATTTCACTTCATTTCTCTGATGATGAAAAGTACAAAGATAAATTAACAGTCATTACCGTCAGTGTAAACAGCAGACATCCAAACATCACTCAAGTTTCTGCAAAATTCCTTCAAGATAGATCTGAGTTGAAGGAGCAAGGACACCATTCAAGGACATTATTCTTATCTGGTAATGGAAGAAAATTATTTTACGTATTTGGCACCAAATCAAACTAACTGAACACCAACACTGAGTCAAAAAAAAGGCTTTGTGTTCCCTACACTCTGCAGCATTGTACCAGTATCTGCAAAACAATGACGAGAAACAGTATTTCCTCTTCTCAACCAAACATAATCTCAGTGTGTTTCAGACAGGTTTCACCCTGCACAAATAACTGACTGAAAAGGTTGATACATGAGGATTAAGACAGACGATGTGTTTTAAACCGTAACTGCTGAAAACTGGATGAATAGTGGAAAAGCAGATCATTGCTGGTTTGGGAAACATTTATTATTATTATTTATTATTTTGATATTTGCGATTTTTCTGCAGTTAAAGCACATCTGAATCTTTTATACCTGACATTAATTCAATCATACCACAGACAGATTTGGGGTGGAGTACACCTTCAACACCAGTTTCACTCTGTAGATAATCCAGTCCTGAAAGTGTAAAGAGCCCATTATTATTTTTAACTTTCACTATGTACATGATTATCAGTTTTATAGCATTCTATAAACTGGGTTTACTGTCTACAGGACATTTTAATCTCATGCAGAGGACCTTAGCTGAGCTGAATGTGCAGACTAGAGGTGAGCTACAGCACTGAGACCTGGAGGGGGCAGAGTAGAGTTGTATTACTGGAGGTAGCAGCACAGTTCATCTCCACCACAGTCAGTGTCCTGTCCAATCCAAGTGGGTTTGAGCAAGACACTAAACCTGTGCTGGATCTGCTCACAACAGTGTTTAAATGAGCACTTTAGTCCAGTTTTTGAAACACTTTTCTGATTATTTTCTTGCTGTTAGATTAGTTTGTTTCTCAGAATTTCTCAACATAATATTTAAAGGATCTGACCTTTGAAAAAAATGCATTCAACAGCCTGATTATCATAGTCTTTAGTGTTGAAGATCAGACTTCCTGAGAAACAGACCATTTAGTCCCATTTGCCAGTTTAGTCAGACCTCAATGATACATATACAGGGGATGGACAAAATATTAGAAACAACAGTAAAAGCAATACAGTTCAGTAGCACCATAAACTACGCCCTCTAAAATCATCATACGGGAATCACTTCTCCAAAATGGTTTGAGCAAAAACTGAACATTACAACCTTCATGAAGGCAGGACTTATGATAAAGTGTGTCAGCTTCATAACCTTACAGGCTTCACAAAGATTTTAAAAATGCCCGCACAGTGTCCTGAGGACCAGTCAGTTCAGTAATATGAGGCCTGAGATTTTTCAGTTTTGGACATGTGGGATGTTTTGGGCTTCATGGACCTGATGTCCCTCTGAAAGTGGCTTCGATTTGCTCCAGCGTCTTGCCCTTTGTTTCCGGGATGAAGACAATTGTGAAGATGACATTGACGGTACACATGGAGGCAAAAAGCCAGAAGGTTCCAGCGCTGGTGAGAAGATTCTGGAAGAGGTCACAGTTATATTGACGTGGATGTTGCAGTGATGTTGGACAGGCCATAGAGGAAGGTTTGACAATAGATACACTGTATATATAGCGAGAGCTACAACTACAGATTATTTTCAAATCATCTGTTGATTTATTTTTCAATTACTCCATTAATCATTAATTATTAAGTCTATAAAATGTCAGAAAATAGTAACAAACAAACCTATTTTGACAATTTCCCTCAGCCCACAGTGACGTCTTCAGATGGCTTATTTAGTCAAATCAGCAAAAGCCAAAGATATTCACTTTACATAGATATAAAAGTGGCTAATTTTCACACTGGAGAAACTGGAACCAGACAATGTCGAGCAGTTTCTTGATAAATGACTAACAGGAAATGATTATTTGAATTACATGTTTCAACTCTAATTTCAATCAAACTGGAGGAGCGGACAGATCTAACACATCCGAAACATAATGCCCCTCAAAGCGTCTGAAAATAGGGAAAGTCAGTCACAATTTTTACTTAAGTAAAACTATGTCATTATTAGCATCAAAATATACTCAGAGTATCAAAAATAAAAGTACTCACTACACAGAATGGCATGTTTCAGAATAACGTATATTATATAATTGGATTAGATAATATTGTTGATGCATAAATGTGTTCATCACTTTAATAGTGAAGCTGGTTAAGGTGACTTGACACAATTCATCTACAGGGTAGCTTGTGAATTTCCTCTTAGGAATCAATAAAGTTTTATCTTAATCTATAATATTACATCCTAATTTATTTGTTGATTATAGCTTGTGTTATTAAACTAAATATGCAAAATAACTAGTTACTTAAGTTGTCCAATAAATGTTGTGGAGTAAAAAGTACAATATTTGTGTCTGAATTGCAGCATAAGTATAAAGTAAAGTACAAGTACCTCAAAATTTCAGTGAATGTATTGTATAATTTTACATCACAGATTTTGAAATTGTGAGAAAAAGAGGGAGGGGAGTTTGTATGTTTGTATGTATTTATTTATACTATATTATATTTTGTGATGCATATTATTTCGTTAATCAGAAAAAAACAAAACCCTGAAATAGTGCCCTGTTGAGGACTCACCATCATGTCTTGGAAGGTTTTGGTGACGACGAAGGCCATGCTCCAGTTGGTGAGGACACAGACAGCGCTGGCAAACCCCCTCACTTTGACAGGGAAAATCTCTGACATGACCAGCCACGGGATTGGGCCCCAACCAAGAGCAAAACCTGAACACAGTAACAAATTATTAAGGTGGCAAGATCCACATGTTCTTGAAAATTACCTTCACCTTCACCAATTTTATCTAAGTTGACTTAGCTCCTCCGGGGGATTTGATATTTTGGAGCTCTGTGAATGAATTTGCACCTTTGGACTCTTGATTCGTCACTTTGATCCAAGCAATTCAATATAAAAACTTTCTTTCTTTCTTTCTGTCTTCAAAAATTTTGCCTGAAGTGGAGGATCTCACCTGTGATGAAGACACCCATGCTGGCTAGTGCCAGCCAGGCCAAGTCAGTGTGGGGTTCTTCGGCAGCCTTACTCTGGATGTCCAGCATCAAGACGTTCAGTGTGGAGGTGCTGTGAGGCTTGGACATCAGGTAGAAGTAAACACCGAACGTTGAGGTGCTGATCGTCATGGCAATACCTTTATTAATGGGAAAATAAACAAAATCTGCATGACAGACACAACTCACAGTTGTTGTCTGGGTGCCTTTGGGTGCCTCCCAAAGTAATTTTTTATATTAAAAAAGTACATTTGTTTGAAATTTTAAATTTGATAGAAATTACCTGAGATGATGAGAAGGGCTTTCCTTCCAGCTTTGTCCATTATTAGTGCTGCCACTCCTGTAAAGACGACCTGAACCAGACCCACGATCACTGAGGCCAGGTCACTCTCCTGAAAAACAGGATTAATGGAAAACTTACAAAAGGTGCTATGGCTTTCTGACGTGTTTGTCCATGAAAGTACAATTCTGTGTGCGCTTTCGAAATGTCTTAAACATTTCATCAAGTTCTGACTTAATAACAGCAGACTGCATTGGTCTCAGACCAACATGGAGCTACTTTTGGTGAGAAAAGGCCAGTTATCATTTCAGTTATCATATACTCTTTGCTTAGCACCAAGTAATTCATTTATATTTTTTACCTAAAATTGCATCTAGGCATGTTATCAAGCACCAGGGGACATTAAAAGAGCTCAATTAGACAGAAAAATTAGAGGACCAGGACAAAATTGACAGTATTGGATGATAGTTGTGTAGTGTACATGCCAGAATAATTAACATTTTTAATTTGTTACTGCCTGGACAGCTGAGACCCTGTGTTAATTTCCCATGAAGAAATAACAATAACCCCCTCACCTTAAAATGTGCCTGTTCAAATATGTTCTCAGCGTAGAACATGATGGCATTGATCCCTGTCATCTGCTGAAATACCATCAGCATGATGCCGATCACCAGAGGCTTGTAGACACCAGGGTCCTTCAGGTCGGACATGTGGAAACTAGAGCCCTGAGAGGGAGCAGGTCAACAATACAGTCAGTGAGACCTTTCATACCCTTTTTGTCCGAGACTGCAGACTAGACCGCTTAACTTCAACATTTCCAACAGTGGTGGCATTAGCATGAAGGAGGAAAGTGCTGCCTTAAATTTTCTGGTCATTTGTTGATTCAAGCCTTGGCTTCTGCAGCGCCTCCTGTGGTGACCTCACTCACTGCCTCTCTCTGTCCGTTGCCTTTCCCCTTCATCAAAAACCACATTTTCACTAGCTGACACTGTCTACTGTATCACAGCCAAGACAACCAACCGCAGGTTCACCTGCTCATCACAGGCGTCCTCAATGCGGGCGCACTCCCATTCGACAGGGGCATCCGGTCCTCGCAGGAAGCGCAGCGCCTCCTCAGCCTCCCGCCTCTTGCCCTGTGACAGCAGGAACCGGGGTGTTTCTGGCATGAAGCACATACACACCAACAGCAGTGTAGGAGGGATGGAGCTGCAGATCGCCAGCCAGCGCCAGTCCACGAAGAGACCTGCGGGATGAGTTCACACACTCAGGATGAGGAGCTGGCTCTGATTCCTATCCAAGAATTTAGATTTTCCAGTAACTGTGGGAATTTTGTTATCTACAGTGACAAATACGCTGTCTGCAGTTTCACGCTCGTTATCTTTCAACCTCTGCTCAGTGGTTAGTTTCAACTAAGTGATGCTGTGTCAGTCACAGTTAGGACTCTCATAAAGTAGAGTCCCTGCTTAAAGAGTAACTTAACACCTGTGTTGACCTCCAGCGGTTCAACTTCTCCGCTTGCTGCAGCGATGGACAGGTGTAGTCCAGGATACCATGACCTCACTGATGGGTGTGGTTACAGGTACAACAAAGCGCTTTTCTTACCACACATAACCACAGCCACACCTTTTTACTTGCTAAATAAACTATTTCCAGTGTTTGTACAGGCTATTGTACTTTCTGTCTGAGTGGTTATCCCCATTTTTATCCTAACACTGTTGCTGCTGCAAACACCAAACCTCACATGACTCATAACATGACATAATATTTTACAGAGAAAGTAAAACAGAACTGGAAATGATGGTTTTCATATGGATATTGCATTTAAAGAATCTGTCTTTCATGTTTTCCAGCCTCCCTTTAGCTGATAACATCATAACATTTCTCTTTTCTTTGCTCTTACCATTTCCATACTTTACAGATGTTACACAATTAGACATGTTCTTAGCTTCTAGAAACAGAACTTTTTTTTCTATGTAATATCATTTGTCTCCTTAAATGAAAAGATCCCAGACATGAATGTCTTTTCTTGCTCCCATGTAGACCTTCATCTAATGAGAAAATGGTAAAGCAGCAGCTGCAAAGATATTTTTCCCTAACATTAAATGAATAAAACACAGTTCTCCTGTGTTGCTTCTATGTTCTGATTTCATTCATCAGTATGGAAGGCCTGGTACACTAGAAGAACCCTGAGGCGCTGACCCCCTTACGGATTATGGGACCCTGAAACAGAAAAGTGAATCCTCCTGAAAATTAAAGGACAATTAAAAAAATTCTAAATTCACACCACAACAACAGATGCCTTTGTCCTCTAGTCACCATGTTGAGTTTTTCCTCCAGCTGCGTTCAAAAGACGGCAGGCACTGAACTGTCCCTGTCAGACTGAAGCTTGTAGAACACAGCGGAGCTTTGTCAAGTCCAGGTTTCCTCACGAATGTTTTCATGTGTTGCATCTAAAAATATGCTTCCCAGCTAATCTGATCGTTCCACTGAATTTTCTGCAATGTTCACCTTTTTGCTGAACAGCAGCTGGTATGTGACCGAGTCTGCTAGCTATCAAACAAGATTACATGGAACATATTTCCTCATTCTACATTAAGTTATTCCATCTGGGAATTAAGTTCTCTTTACTGTGACTGAAATAAAAATGTGCCATAAAATGTGAGGAACTGTAAGCAGATCTTTAGTTCAAGGAATCATTTATTTGATAACCTGATGCTTTTTTCTCTTGTGCTTTATATGACATTAACTAAATAAATGCCAAAATTGTTACACATTAAAAGGGCCATTTAACCCAAATGACATAACAGCCACATTTTCTCACTGACCTCTAACACAAGACAATTAAGCTCATGTGACGTACCAGCTTCTATTGAGTAAACGTGAATGCCATGCAGCTAACAAGATTAGCAAGAAGCAGCAATTTTCCACACAGGTCAACCAGTGAGGCTGCTGTTGAAGTGGCAGCACAGGACTGTGATCATATCTGAGGATGATCACGTCACATGATGGCCAGGATTTGATCATCTCTTTTCCACAGCCTCTGATCCAGACAGTGAAACAGTCCAGCAACCTCAGGAAAAGCCCTTCAAACTCAACTGTGTGTTATCACAGAGCAGCAAAGAGAATTAATACAGATAATAAACCAGGAAGGGCAGATTTGTGGCTCTGCATTGTGGAGCTGGTGGATGTTCTCTCAGTGATTCAGCTTGTAAACCACTGTGTTAGAGTGACCTCATGCTTTTCTTTCTCATGTTCACTGAAATGTTCAGCCAGTTTCAGAAACCTGGAGCCACACTTAACAAAATGATACTGAAGGATGCCACAAACACTTCAAAGCTGAGTTGACATACCTGCAAGATACACTCCCATGATGCCTAGCACCACCATGAGTTGCACACATGTGCCTAACGTCCCACGTACCCGCTCGTGTGCCATCTCAGAGATATACAGCTGCATGAAGAGAGAAAATCACACAGGAATCAGAACATCAGAGTGACTCACAGCAGCTGTCACTGATATTTTAGGCATTTTACCAGAGGCTTCATAGAAGCAAGTAAAACGCTGTTTACTTTTCTGATTGATTGACTAATTGTTTAGTGTATCAAACCAAAGTGCACATCACAAGATCAATGATGTCCTTGTTCTGTCCTTCAAATACTCTCAAACCCAAACATGTTCAATTTAGGATGATATAAAATAGATACACACAGCAAATGTTCACATTTGAGAGGTTAAAACTAGAGACTGTTTGGCACTTTTGCTTTACAAATTTTATAAAGGGTTAGCTTTATAAATGACTAACCCTATGATTAATTGATTATTAAATAGTTGCCAGTTAATTTTCTGTCAATGATTAATTGATTATTAAATAGTTGCCAGTTAATTTTCTGTCAATGATTAATTGATTATCTGACAAATTATTTCAGCTCTAAATTCATTCACCTCATAAAATATTTTCCAGAAGAACAATTAATTGAACAAATTATTGAGACATTTTTACAAATATGGAGGCCTGAAAACACTTAAAGATATGTTAATATCCTGTGTTGATGCAGAAGTGTGACCAATGCTAACTAACCCTAACTGGACAAAACTGAAAAAGACGGCCAGGTGATTCTTACCGGGACGACCAGTGACGTGACTCCGCTGGCGAGGCCGGTGAGCACCCTGCCGAGGTAAAGCATCCATACGTTCTGAGCTGCGATGATGATGGTGAAGCCAAAGACGAACGGCAGCGAGCTGAACATCAGACTGAGCTTCCTACCGATCCTCTCCACCATCCAACCGCCCAGCAAGCCGCCCACCGCTGCTCCCACCGTTACTATGGACTGAACAACAGAAAAGACAAGAGATGACTGAATTATATTCATATTTGACCAATTCTAATGCTCCAAGTTATGTCGAAGTAAGAATTAGAGGCGTAAGTTGTTGCCTTTTTATTAAATGTGCACTTTTTGCTGACTAGCTTTTCTAATATAAATGATGCTGATTTAATTCTGAGTGTGAAATTTAGGCTGTGGTGCCCTTAAAAATGTCCACAATAGAAAGAAAAAAATTGTAAAAAGTAGCACATTTGCATTCAAAAATTACATATATTCATCATCTACTCTTGGTTTAAATAACTCGGTTGCATTTTCAGGAAGTAATCCATATTTAGCCTCAAACATGTTTCGGTTCATACATGAGTAACCCAAGTCAATCAAATCTTTCATTTTAATTGCATTTGACTTTTTTTTACTATGAGAGCTCTTTTCTGAGTTTCTTCACACTGCAACTTGGTTTTGAACTCAGTGAATCCCATGAGATGTGCTTGGACAACATGTAATGACATTTAAACTGCTGGTGAGTAAAAAACACACTGCCTAAAAGATGTTGTGCTTTGAGGCATGTGATATTAAATCATCATATTTGCCGTCATACCCCAAACCAGGAGGCCTGGTCATCATCCAGCCGCAGACGAGGATCTGCAATCCTAGTAAGTTCGGGGATGGCAGGAGAACTGTATCCCAACACGAACCCAAAGCTCATGGGACCCAGGACAGACGCAAACGTTGCCAGGTACAACTTCCTGTTCTTTACTTTACTGTGGAGTGAAAGAGGAAGGAGAAGGTAAATGTCAAAGGTGAGTGTGTCAAACATGATCAAATGACAGTTCAGAGGCTTACATAAGTACGCTTGCACATCAAAATGTCCTTAGTTAAGGATTAGTAACCCTAGGTTCTCTGTAAGATAACATTCTGAGGAGTCGAAGAGGAGTTTAAGAATTAAAATAATGTAATTTATATTCTGTCTATGTTCTTTTTGCATTGCATGGGTGCATTTAAAAGGAGCTGCATGTTCTAAATGTTTGCTAATAACATACAGTGAAGTATCCTAAAGCATCCTAACCTAGCAAAGCAACATAACTCTTAACAAACATTTTGAGGAGTAAGAATGATAAAAACAGTTGAGTTGAATCGATATTTTATGGTGGTGTCTGAGGTTTGTCAACGCACTGATAATGTGGTAGAAAAGGATTTGGAGTGTGTGATAACACCGCATTTCAGTGACCTCCCCAATGTGCTTGCAAGTTTTAGCTCCACGGCTATAAACAATGCAAACTTTCCATTTCTGCTGAGCAGTTCTGCATGCAGGTTGTAGAGTTATACATTATGAATGCATATATCCTACTGCTGTCAAACCTTGTTGGATTATGTGACTGTCTGGGAACTTGCGAAGGACATTTCTCACTATTATCTGACAGTACTGCCTGAACGATGACATGACTGCTGCATGGTAAAGCAACTGCATTGTGCAGAGTGATTACATCAAACATGTAACGTGAATTCAGATGTTTTAAACTTACCAGCACTATTGATTACATGTGATGTTAAGGATGTGCTTTAGAGGAAATGGAAAACCACTGGAATGATTCTTAAACAATTCGTCTTTGTCTGTTTATTTAGATAACCCTCAGCTGAAGTAGCAAAACCAGTAGCTACTCTTCCAGTTGATCCTGCAAGATACAGAATGCAGTTACACTGAGCTAGCTGTGTATTTGTGTGTTGACTGACCTCAGATAAGCATCCTGCCCAGATATGAGACCTGATGGATCCTCATCTCCACCCTCCGCATCCAGCAGCCTTCTCCTCTCGTCCTGGATGTCCATACTAACAGCAGTTATGTTCCTTGTTGTTTTTCTTGTTCACCTTTTACAAGTCAAGCAAGACCGAAACTTAACAGCTACCGCACAAACCGGCGACCGTGCCAGTACGAGAAGGGTTTCGAAAGACAAACTACAGAGTATCACAAGTACCCGTGGTAACGTTACACATCGGTCATTTCAGTGGTGACAAGCTCACGAGTGACACATCGCCGAAGATATCTGAGGGACTCTTCGCTTCCTCCACCGGCGGCCGACCTGCTTTGTCAACATTTCAGTCAGCTGATCAAAGTGTGTGCCTGTTATTTCCCGTTTTCAAAATAAAACACTTCATGTTGCTGCCACGGCAGATAGTTAACCGCTTCACCGCTTCTCACGTCTTATAAAGGAACTACAAAGGTGCGATTTAACCACTGTCAATTTTAAACATTAGGCTGTATAAGGAAATTTTGGCAAGACCTTTTCCAGAGAGGATTAGCAGCTAGCCTAAACTGCAGCCATTTGTGGTCGCAAAGCGGCGAGCTGGTAGTCTTGACGTTGTTATAGGCTACTTAAAATTTACATGGTAGCTACAACAATATTAACAGCAGTGGACACTAGAAATTCTACGAGTTGACACTATCCTGGCGGGATTGAAACGGTGCCGGAAAGAGCAGGAAGAGAAGCTCTCGCTCGAAGTAGAAAGTCTTTGTTTAGAAAATAAAAGCCTCTGACTCCGCGGCTTGAGCGTTGAATTTGGTTTCCATGGTGACGTCGAGATTTACCCTGACTTAGCATTTCTAAAATGCCAGCAAAGTAAAAATACACAGGGGGAAAGTGACTAAGCTGATGTAAAGCTTATATCAACAATTTGAATGACACAATGGACACTTTTCAGGGGAGAACTGACCAGTCTGTAAGTGTTTCTTGCAAAACAATAGCAAAATAGCTATGTGGAAGTTACAACCAGCTACACTCTAAAGTAATTTATATGTGGCGACAAGACCCGTTAGCATAAGGTAACTACAGTTTATGAGGTAGCTTAACGTTAACTCACAGCATAGTTACAAGTGCAGAAGTTGAATTGTTATTTTCCTCTATGTCTCATTGAAAAGCATTTCAACTGTATTGTTCTTGTTCTTGTTCTTGTTCTTGTTCTTCGTCTTCGTCTTCTTCATAACCACAGTTCTCAAATTGGTACTGATGCTGGAAACTACACACGAACATAACTGGATGCCAAAATCCACAGTATTTTTAAATAAGTAGACAGGCCTCACTAAATGTCTTGTTTCTGTTTTTTTATTTTTTTATTATTATTATTATTTAGGAAATGAATATGTTTTGATTGTCAGTCTAATCCTTGTTTCGTAGGTTGGCCCCCCTCAAGAAAACTGAAATGTTTTGGTATTTAATGTAAAATCTTTGCAAATCGTTTGTCCTCCAGCGGGGAGAAGAGCACAGTTTATCTTCCAATGCTGTGACAGAAGAGGAGCTGAATGAGGCCAGGAGAAAAAACACCCTCAAGCAGTTTTTTATTATCAGTAAAATCTTCCTGGCACCGGCAGATGAACGTCCCCAAAGACCAGAGCTGAAGGGGAGCTGCATCATTCAGAGCAAGGCTGCAGAGCAGTGAGAATCATTAACCAAATGAAATAAAAGAAAGACACATTTTCAGAAGTAAATGAAAGAGTTCTATCTTAGCCTCACTTTCAGCCACGTGTTGTGAATTTATACTATAGTATTTTCCTGTAGGATTTACTGAAATGGTGATCAGGTGTGTTTTCTACAAGAGAAGCAAAGATTGAAGCTGTGTTACAATTTCTAGAAAGCCAAATAGGAGGGATCCTTGCTGTGTATGGTCAGGGTTGAATAATGCTTCTGATGTTTTTCTTTGCAGTTACACAAATGGAAAAGAGGCAATGGGAAAGTGTCAGTATGAGAAGGCTGTGACCTGCTTCTCCAAAGCCATCACACTGCAGCCAGAACAGGTGCTGGACTAACAAGGACACAAAGTTCAAACTTACTCTACAGGGCAGTACTGACACACGCCATTTTTATTTACATTGTCTTATCCATTTTTATGTTAAATTGATCATGTGTTACAGAGAGAGGCATACATGTAACAATAAGCTTGTTTCTAAATTACTTACAGTAATATTCTTGGCTATAATGATAATGATCAATACACCCTAATAATCTTTTTAAGCAAACTCAAATGACCTGTGACACATACATACTACCCAGCTTGTGCTTTCAGTTCACCTGTGTGCTTACACTGATATTTTTGCTAATGTCTGCTATGTTTCAGTAAGCTCCAGACACACTGTTGGTATATTTTTATTATTATTATTTTAGACTCAGCTGTATGTGAACCAGGCCGAGGCCTACCTGCAGCTATGTGACTTCCAGTCAGCAGCATTCTGTTATAAACGGGCCTGGCTCCGGGAGCCAGGAGCCTTCAGAACCCGTTTGGCCTTCATCTATTATCTCCAGGTAAGAGTCTCCACAACATTCCTCTGTTCTCACTGTTTAATGTTACTTTTACATGTACAGTAACAGGAACAATAAATTGTGAGTTATGCATCTGTCTGGAGCAACGTGATATAAAATTGTTACATGCTATTATGAATAACCTGTCACTTAAAGCATGTAGAGAAATGTGTGATGATGATTTTAACCTTTCATTTACATTCTTTAATCCAAGTAGAATACATTAGTTCGATATTTATGGACATAAATACTGAAATCTTGTGAAAAGAAAAAAAAAATCCTTTAAAAATGTTTCACTCTCAATGTAACATTCCAAAAGTGCAATGATTTAATTTGTTGTCCAGTGTTTCTCTGTCATGCATGTTCTTAATATCATTCACCTTGGAATTCAGCTTTATTCTGCTCTTGCAGTGATTACAAAGTACCATTCATGAAATTCTCAAATAAATGCCTAAACATAAAATAATTGTTCCTGTTTTCCTCAGGGCCAGTGTTTGTTTGACAGAGGTCTTTTCCTGGAGGCTCTGGAGGCCTTCAACAAGGCTGCTGAGGTGAAGCCCGGCTGCAGGGCGTACGAGGTCAGAAGGTCAGGAATCAGCGTACAGAACTCAGTCAGTGTTGTGCATTTGTGCTGTCTGTGGAGATATGACATCAGATCCATGCTGTATATGTCATCAGATATACTATACGGTAGACAGATGTATGTTTTAAGATATCAATGAGAGTGACATTTGTGCACAGTTTCCAGTTGGTGTCGGTCCACGTGTCCTGGAAGATGTCAGTGTCGCAGATGAGAAATTCCAGTCACTTGTTTTCTGATTATGGACCCTATTTTCCCATGTTTTTGTCTTTAAGTGACTAATGGAGACAACAATTTTGTAACTTTTTCCAGTATTGAGTGAGAGTGCAGTAATTTAATCCCTCCCAGTGTTTGCGTGCTCTCAATGTACGTCCACTTAAAGTGTTTTTGTCACTGACAGGCTCAGATTGTTATTCAAAGTGTCTAACATTATGAAAGGGTCCCTACAGAGGTGGACCTTTTTCTTAAAAAGTCAGATTCTTTTTGTTTAACCACAAACAGCTGTTATGTCACTCTCACCAAAGCCACCAGACTCCATTTACTGAAACATTAATTTAATCATTGGAAAACACACTTCATTCAAAGGTGACAGAAACAATATAAAACTCATTGAAACCTCCTTGGTTTGTCTTTCAGTATTCCAATAATCACCACCAGCTCTGGATTTGTTGAAATAAATCCTTAACAAGAGAGAGGGCGGACATCAGAAAAGCAGGGGGGGAAATAGTGTGTGGAGTTGGAATATTTGGAATTATTTTCACTTTTTTCATTTTTTTACTATTCAAATATATATCTGAATTTAGAATATTCATTGACAGCCTTAGTTCTCATTCTAGTTTTGTTTCTATTTCACATGCTTTGTTCATTAATGTATTTCACATCTTGTATCCCAGCCTGGCCTGTCTGACAGCTGCAGGTCACCACTCTGACTGTCTGAAGCTGGTGAATGACTGGATGGTGTCAGATGGTCCCACCTCTGACCTTTACATCCTCAGAGCCCAAATGCACAAACTGCTCAATCAGGTAACAACTGCAGGGGTTTCTTACACTTCAAATACAGCTAAAACCAGCAGCATATACTCTTTACATTTAAAGCATCCGCACTAAAAGCACAAAAATAGAACCAAGATTTAGTTAGTTTAGTAAATTAGTGCTTAGAATAAACATATCTTGCAAAATAATCTGATGACATTTCAGTAATTAATATTTGGTGTATCTAAATATTTAGACATAGAAAATGAGATGGTACAGACTGAGTTAAAGAACACTCATACTATATAAAATTGCATATAGTGTCTTAAATATATTACACCTATTGTAAACACACAATCAATGGTTTCCCTCCTACCCAGACATCAAAATGTTATCAAGATGTGAAGTCAGCATTGGCTTTGAACCCAGTGTGTCCTGAGGCTGGAGTCCTTCTGCTGCAGCTGCAGGAAACCAGTGAACAGGCCAGACAAAAGGCCTTGGACAGAACTTTGAATGGCCAGCTGCCTGAAGCCCTCTGCATGATCAATATCGCTCTGGAGAACTGCCCACAGGACGGACGACTTTACCTGTTCAGGTAAGACATGAGTGGTGAAATCTGTAGAATACATTTCATGGTTTTCTTTGTTTTTAAGTACATGAGTCAATTGACAAAATAACATTGCTTTATTAATTAACTGATAAATTAATTTAATTCAGACCCAAACTATTCAGTTTAATGATTTATTTGAATTTCATTTCAACTCGATCCAGTTGAGCTAATTTCGATTCTGTTAAAATAAGTTCTCTTTCATTCACTCTAATTCTCTGTCCATCAGAGGGACTCTGTACCGACTCCTGAAAGACTTCACAGCAGCTATCGAGGATCTGGTCCAGGCTGTGGAGCTGAGCGAGGAGGAGGAGGAGGGGAAGAGTGGAGGTCAGGCAGAGGCCAGAGATAGAAAGGATGACTCTGTGCAAGAGGAGGCACAGTTTCAGCTGGTCCTCACCTACAATGATTTTGCTGTTCAGTGCTTCAGCAGAGGCCTCTACGCTGAGGCAACACTGCTTCTGAATAAGGCCATCGAGGAGGAGAAGGGCCAGGCGGGCCTGTACCTGAACCGAGGAGGTGCGTCTATGGACACTTGGCCCACGAGTAACTGTTTGTGTGTGTGTGTTGGGGGGGGGGGGGGGGTAAGCTGGTAAAATTTGAGCATTCACTTGCCATTTGACAATAATAATATGATAATAATGATAATTTTCCACCCTGTGTGTGAATGTGTGAATGTGTGTGTACATTTCATTCTTTACTGTGCACACAAACATAATCATGTTGTATATACTGAATCTTCACTCAATGGAGAAAAGTGGTTTCAAAGCCAGGAATAAGCCAAATAATTGTCATCACTGTGAATCAACAACACTGTGAATCAGAAAGTACTTGCTCATTTTCCCTTTCAGGCTTGATTCTGTTACTTCCTGCATGTCCAAAGTGTCTAGTGTCAGTCAGGTGCAACCTGACAAACCTGATCAACATTCCCCAGCAGTAGAGTATGAAGAGCTTCTCCAGCCACAATAAATAAACAGTTAATATTGTGTCAACAATCTCCACTATATAACTGAATATCATGTATTCACTAAATGTATTTTGGATTTAAGTTTTAAGCTGCTTGCTGAATGAACCCGGTGTTGAGTTTCTTATTTCTATTTCTAAACACACTAATACAAAAATTATTCGGCAATTTATCAGATAGTTGATTGACAGAAAATGAATAGTTTTGAAGTAATTAATCATTAATTGGTTCTAACTTCTCATATGTGTTGATTTGATATAATTGTAAACTGAATATTTTAGGGTTTTGGACTATTAGTTGGGCAAAACAAGATATTTGAAGATGTCACCTCAGGCTCTGGAAAGTTGTGATGGCAAATTTTCATTGTCCTATAACGTTTTACTGACCACATAATTGATCACAATAATAATAATTTGATTGCACATCTGATGTGTGAAATCCTGAAACTGTGTGAACTATATTATTGGTTTTCAAACTAATTACACTGTTTAGAATTACCCATTTATTTATCACAGTGTGGTTTTGTGTCAGACTGTTTCTTTAAGCAGGGTGATTGGTGTTATGCTCTGGCTGACTACCAGCAGGCTGAGGAGATGATGCGGCCTGAGGACCCTGCTCTCCGGCTCCGCCTCGCAGTCCTCCACAACACGCTGGGCTCTATCTGCTTCCAGGATGGGTCAGAACCACACAAACACACATATGAATACACAAACATTCAAACAGTGACACCTCGAGAGAAAAGTCATTAAATCTTGTTCAGATGGTATATTTATGAGTGGGTTTGTGTGTGTCTGCGTCTACAGGCATTTCCAGGAGGCAGCTGACATGTTTTCTCTAGCCATTCAGTACAACCCCACAGCCAGTCAGTACTATGAGAGCAGATCAAAGGCCTTCCGAAAGCTCCTAAACGTGAAGTGTGCCAGACAGGACTTCATCTGCATGCTGGTCTTGGATCCCACCAATGAGGAGGTCAGAGCTTCATATCAGCATCCACTGACACATTTTTTAAGGGTTTTGGTCAATTAAAGCATTGTAGAAAATTGTCATTTAATGAGATTAATATAATTTGAACTTTTCCATGTTACTTTGGGTCCATCAGTAAATATGGCACAACAATATTGAGATACTGGTGTCAGTTATCATTCTTGAGTGAAAACTTCTCATATTATGCATTCAGTTAATGTTAAAGAGTGCATGCGTACAACCCAGATTTTGTGGTTTCTTTCAGATCAACTTCTTTACATTAATGCAATTAAGATTTTTTTGGTCCAGACATTTTTTAATTACTGAAAACAATGAATTTTCCAAAGCTTGTGCAAGTAAAAATCAGTAAATTGTGTGTGTGTGTGTGTGTGTGTGTGTGTGTGTGTGTGTGTGTGTGTGTGTGTGTGTTTGTGTAGCTGCCTCCTATGCTTATGAGTCTTTTCCCAGGCTGCAGCTTGTCCGATGTTTTGTCCAGTCCAACAGGACAAGCAGTCAAAATTCAGCTGATGGACACCATCAAGGCCTGCACCTCCTCCTCCGATCAACAAAGGTCAGCAACACAAAAATTCACGCAGATCCTGGGACACAACAGCTTTACAAGGGGTGCAGAACAGCTGACAGATGCAGCTTAACATGTTACAAGTTAAAAAAATCATTGTATCCCTCGGTACCTGGGAGATTGCAAACAGTTAGCTGCTGGTGGCAACCAAGCAGCTAGATGGAAACACCCTTACTAATTCTCTTTGTGCAGTGATCATTGGTGTTACTCTCTCAATTACAGTGAGTGCCTCCAATCGTGCAGTGGTACTCCAGCTGAGTGAAAACATGTTGAACTACACAAATAATACTGATATGATCTAAATTAGAAATGAATTTTTGAATGTTTTTATTAATTGAAGTGACACTCAGCTCATTGTCAATGCATAAAAGTACAACTGCTCCCTTTTTCTCCAAATTAGGACTGCATGTAATCAGCAGGGTACTTTGACAAGTAAGTCATGTGTTGTATTATGTTCTTAGACTGAGTGAGAAGCTCCAGAAGATGACTCTGACCAGCCAATCAGAAGAGCCATCTGAAGCACAAAAGGAGCTGAAGTTGTGTCTAAACCAAGACGAGATGGAGATAAACACAAAGAGCCCTGTGCAGGTACTGATGGGACAATCAGAAATGATCAGTAGTAGGTCAGCTTATTTCTGAAAGTGGATTTCAATCTAAAACAAATATCCTAAACAGCGGATCAAGATACTTGTATAACTAGACAGAAAATATTCATATTTGGGAAGTGACACCATGTGAAACCATACAAAGCAATCTAGCCATCCAGAAATAATACCATGATGAAAGTCCCCCAAACACAAGCTACAGACATTTCAAACCTTGTGAGTATTTAATACACAAACTTTGTGTGTAAACATTTATAAAAGAGACTGAAACATGACAGCTTCAATTTGCAACATGAGATAATTTCCCCTCCTGTAGTGACAGCCCTGTCACACTCAAATGTATGCAGTGTTGTCATCATGCTGAACAACAGTTGTTCTTCTGTGTTGACTGTGGCAGGTTAAGAAAGCCGTTTCTATCGTCACGCCATGACCTTCCAACTGTACACCACGCTGGGCCATGCCTCACCACACGCCACCCGCCACCTGCCACCACCGTTCACACAGTGCAACAAAACCAGTCCACTTTTACATGAGAAGAGATTGGACTACAACAAGATCTTTGAGTTGTTCTGAGAAGCCTGTCTCAGAAGTGATAGTGGAATTACACTCAGTGGGGAAAAAATAAGTTCTAAATATTATTTTATCTACTTCTACATGCTTGTTACATCCATTTCTCTTTGTGTCATACTTTAAATTTATCCCAGCGGGCATTTGATGTGTTTAAACCTTTGCTATATGCATCGTGAATCACTTTCAACAACACCTTTTACACTGAAGAAAATCTCTCATACTCAAAATCACAACTATGGTCCTTTAGTTTAAACGTATGGTTTGACTTTAAACAGTAGAGAGAAATCATTCATTCCAAGAAATACAGTCTTTCACGTCAACAAACAATATCAACAATAAGAATAAACTACAAAGACAAAAAGTACATGTTACACCTTCATTATCTTAAATTCATTCCTACACAAATGAGATCAGTGAGGCAGACTGCAGAGTGCAAATCAGCAGTGGCAACACTTTTCAAAAACACTGCATTATTATCCTTTAATTAGGATGTTATTATGTCCTGTAGGCCAATAGGTGGCAGCAGAGGCTCAATTTTCACACAAAGGTATTTCTCAGGCTGCTCCACTACTATGTTTGACTCGCAATATCTAGTTTTATCTATGATGTGAGATCTAAGTTTGTGGACTGGTTCTGTAATTTCAGCACTTACATTGCTCCCTCTTTGTTTTTATTTCTTAAAGCTTTTTTACTGTCTTTGTGTCAATATGTCTTTTTTTTCTTGAGTATCAAGGTAGTATGTGCATCTTCATAAACATTTAAAACATTAAATTAATCTCCCCACCATATTAACAGCACCTGTTCTCTAAAGCCAAGCAGTGTCTGACTCTGAGGGTTGTGAAGCCCCCAAAGGATGTACTGTGACAGAAGCTGACCCTTTCAGTTCTACCACAGATCAAATCTGCATTAGTCTAAAAGGGTATTACATTCTCAGACAATTCCTCACGATACACCAGAGAGCACATTTATTGACTGGTGAAGTGCAGCAGGGTCACAGCTCAAGCAGAGAGCCGTCTTATCTAGCTCCAACTCATCGTCTGTGGATCTGAACCAGTGGTTGTGTGGAGAGCTTGAGAGAGTTGTTCCAATCCGCACACCTGGGTAATGTATTAAATTCGCATTGGTGTTGGATTTCTTGTTTTAGAAAGTACAAAGATGATCTGATGATTCTGCTGGTGTGGTGTGTGTGTGTGTGTGTGTGTGTGTGTGTGTGTGTGTGTGTATGTGGGGGTGGGGTGGGGTGGGATCGGGGTGTCAGGTGTATTCAGATGATGAGCACCTTGTTTAAAGGTCAAAATCCTTGCACCCTAATGACTTCTCTCCGATGACCCAAACTAATATGCTGGGTTCTGTTGTTCAGCAGAGGTAGTGGGTCTGATGGTTGGTCAAAGTATATCACAGGTAATCAGTATCATCAGTGAAGATGGTTTGTGGCTGCAGATCTCCGAGATGCAGCTGACCTCACAGCATTAGCAACAGCTGTGGCAACAACTGACACGCAAAGAAGGGGCCTGTGGCACACTGGCTGCTGACTCACCATCGAAAGTACCCACACCACATAGTTAAAAACACAAACATACCAAACATACCAGAGTGTGTTGCAGTCACTTCACGTTGTGCACTTTGGTGCTTAATTAACTCTATTGAAAATGGATACAGCATATTTTCTCTTTACCGTCTTGAATAGGCCACCACATGTGGAATATTTGAGAAAGTTCCTGGTGTAGAAGTCGTTTTTTTTATTTAGTCAGATGTATTTATTATATTTCGATACCCACTGAAATTCCATGCCGCCATGGAATGTGGGTGCAGACGACCACGGAGGAGACGACCACGCTCACACTTGTGTCAGTCAACGCATATTGTGTTGACACTGTTGTCTGCTGAGCACTGCGGCCATCGAATACAACCTGCGGCGGACAAGCGCGGGCTCAGACCCTCAGATGGTGTGTGCGTGATTACATGTATCCAATCTTGTGAGGACCTCAGATCATCCTAAGGGTCAGTTTAACCATTTTGCTAGTTCTCACAATGGATCTTTTAAGGTTGGAGTTTGAATTTGGAGTCAACATTAGGATTTAGTTGGTGTTTCTGTAGGTGTACTGTTAAGGTCAGCAATTAGAGACGGTAAAAAGTCTTCACAAGTACAGTAACACAGTCTGAAATGTGTGTGGGCTTCAACCCCTCAGTAGAGTGGATAGACAGTGGTCGTAAAGGAGCTGAAAAGTGTTTCACACTTGTGCAATAAAAGGCTCAAGTTACCGTCCTGTCAGGGCTGGGAGGTGCAGCCAGCCAGGTCGTGCCGGTGGCCCAGCCAGCCAGCCAGGTTTCTGAGGCCAGACAAAAACACCATTCTTTGGGCACAGGAGCTGACGGCTTGGCCCCAGATCAAAACATTCCCTGGTGTAGGGGAGGTTCATTCACGTTTTGGCTGGAGGCTGTTTTGTCTAAGATACGTAGAACACGTTTGTAGTCTTTGGGTAGTGTTCGGAGCAGGTGACGTGCGTGGACGCACAACTCCATGTCCTTCTGAAGCGAAAGTGGAAGGGGATCTGTGGGTTTGGAATTGGATTAGTGTTGTTAGACTGGAGTGAGCCTTGAAGTATGTGTCAGTCAGAGTTTTTGAAAGTGGTCGACTTCTGCCAAGTACATATCACTGCGTCCTGATAATGGCTAGGATGGTCGAGCCCGTTGAAATTCCATCCTGTCCTTATAGATCAGTTAAAAACAGGGTCACAACATTTCATTTTATTTTCAAAATATTACAAAATGATCAAAAACAAACACACACTACGCTGAATATGCAGTCTTCCATTCTGCAATAAATAACATATTAATAAAGGTTTTCACCAGAAACATTACACAGTCTGAACAAAGCACACTGGAGACAGAGGTCATAGCCAAAGCTGCTCGGTGAATGAACTAGAGTTAAGAGACAGAGGAGTCCACCTGCTGATCCAGAAATACGTCAAGATGCTTCTGTCGGGTTACAGACTGATGTCTGGGCCACCGTTTCCCTTCACACCAACGTGAGATGCTTCTTATGACACGTTTGGCACATTGAGGATGTATAAAAACAGTAAAATTTGCTTTACAGTCTTGTAATTCTTTCAAATGAATTCAGCCGCGTGGTTCCTTTCCTTGAGAGAGATAGGAAAGAGAAAGAGGAGGGGGAGGGACAGACAGGCGAGCAGACGAAGGGTGTCCCCTGAGGAACATTTCTAAAGACAATTTATATATTTTGGAAAGATAAAACATCTGCCTGTTTGTTCTTCTCATAAATTTTCCAGTCAGTTTTACTGGCTTGTCTCAGCCACCGTCTCCCTGTTCGTGCTGTGTGTGTTCTTTCATAGCGTGCTGCCTGTCCTCAACTCTGGACAAGTGCTTCAGGCAGCTGCGTTCTTATTGGGTCTTTGAGGGCACCCGAGACCCGATTCGCCCTTTGTTCTTGCCCTTCAATTTTAGAACCTCGTCAGGGTGCTTTTGTTCCTTTACATGCTGGCTACAGTGCTGGTGGTTTCCCAACAGTCACTGCTGACCTTAAATATTCTACCAGTCAAAAATGATTTTTTGGAGTAGAAAAGGAACGTCCTCATGATGGTTGGTTTCCTGCTAAAGCAGATTAATTTACCAGCCACATACAGGTTTATCAGCATTTGCCTGACAGTTATTTGGTGATATTCCCTTTTCCCTCTCATAGCCCACCACTATCTCTGCCTGTTCTTCAGGATGAAGTCCTCCTACGTTAGACCTGACAGTTTTTGGGTTCACTTCCAGCCATTCATCTCTTTGAGCTTGCTGATACTGGTCCCTTTGATAGGTGTGGAGGGTGGGGGGTTGTAAAGAGGCAGGGTGGGGGTACTACAGCCTCGTGTCCACAGTTTCTCTGTGGGGACTGTCCACACGGTCCGAGATGACGACTTCTTTGGCTTGCCTGTCTTCTCTTTAGAAGTACCAGGGGACATGGACTGGAGAGGGAACAATGAGGAGGCAGTTTTAGGGCGACATAAAGGACATTTGAGCTTGACTGACAGTGGATGATGCTGCTACTACACAGTCAATTTATAAACTAAATACTAAACTAAATACTTTCACTTTCTATCTAGTCCATGCAATCTAGTCTATCATCCTGCCCTCATATGCCCTGTCCAGGTGCTCTGAGCCTCAGCTCTCCTTCTTATTTAGATATAATAAATGTAACATACGCAACAGCAGAGAGTGAAGCAGCTGAGCTTTGCAGCATTTTGTCCTGTCCCTGCATAGCGGTTCTTCTTTGGCAGCAGCAGTACGAAGGACACAGCCAGAGAAAGATGGTAGAAGCTGTGGACATAGGCATAGTCCCACTCCTACAGGGGAAAGAATACAACATATTCTACTTAAGGTGATTTAATTTGTCAGAGTTCATTTATTCCAACATGTGATGATATGTTACTCGATAGTTGGCTGTCTTTTAATAGTTGTATATTAATAAACAACACAGAAATACTTTGTTAAAAGATAAAGCTGCACATGAGCAACTTCAGACTCTTAAATAGGACTCAAAACATTATGTGATTGGTTAATGGATTACTTATGAAAAATCTATAAACAAGGTGGAAATTGATGATCTAGTTTAAGAAACAATCTCACTATACACCACGAGCTTGGTTTTTTTCTAATACGTAGGTGTTAGTATTAGTGTTACTATGATGATCGTCACCTCAAAGTAGAAGCGCAGCATCAGAGCAAGAGCACCAAAGCAGCAGCCCGGACCGACTTGCTGTGTGTACACTTTCTTCTCTGGATACACCGCCCTCAACTGCTTCATCTTCTGCAGCTGAAATTACAATGATATCAAAAGATTAGACACACATGAAATTCCAGAGGGAGATTGGTTGATTTGATGGCAAGAGGAAAGAGAAGGGGCCAACGAAGGAGAAGAAAAGTGGAGGCGAGGGTGGATAAAAAGAAGAGTGCAAGAAAAGGATCGAAGAGCTTTTGAAGAGAGAAGAGGAAAAGTGAGGAAAAAGTAGAAAGAGAATAAAATGACTCTAAAACTGAAAGTAGTCAAAGGTGGGGATCATGAAGGAGAAGATGGAAAACATGGTAAATAAGAAGAATTAACGAAAAGAATGAAGGAGATGGAGTAGAATAAAGACACTGTGTTTAACACCAACTCAAAGCTGACTGGACAGGAACCTGCCATTCTAAGGCCACTCACCCATTTGACAGTGATGATGAAAACAGCTGATCCGATAGGTCCAGAGTATATCCCATAGCCCCAGCGATCCTGGTAAACCCTCACAGCAGTCGTCAACACTCCAAACATGGTTATACTGGAGCGCTGGGGTTCATCAAAGTCGCCCAGAGCTGAGACAAGGACACACGTGCTGCATGTGAGACAGGAGACTTTTCCACTGGGCCGCTGAAAAATTTACGTAACAGTGTTGCATTTATTTTTCATATTACACTAACAGGCAGGCTAATTTTTGTTTAATGAAAACCAAACTTACACTTGTCCTTACTTATGTAGGGACCTCGAAGCTCTTAGAAATCCCATAAATCCAGTAAGCTTAAGAGTCTGAAGGTTTTAAGTTCGGCAAAAAATGAGGGCCTTTTCACCGTTTGCATTCTGGTGTCTTCCATGAGGATATTTTGCATGTTATGTAATATTTAAAAGCTGAGGCATGAAAAAAAAATACACAAGAAAATCCTCATTCCCCAAATATCCTGGAGGTTTACCTGCCAGGCAATAATGGACTTGCAAATCAATCCAAATCAATGCACCACATCAGAACAGCTCTCAGATACATTGGCCCAGGCACAACAGATGGTTTGCATCGTGTCCATTTGAATGAAAATATTCTGTATTCACTGAGTGAATTTTTGAAGCTCAGCTTGGGTTTGATATTTAGCCAATCATTTTTACACGTAGTACCATCCGACAAAGAGGGAGGACCAGTCAGTGAGGTCAGCTGTCGAAGCAGTTGGAGCTTTACAGCACATGATTTAAAGCCCCTTGTTGCTAAACCTCAGGAGCTTAGATGGGTAGATGGGAGAGGAGCAAATATATTAGTGTGTGTGTGTGTGTGTGTGTGTGTGTGTGTGTGTGTGTGATCATAGTAACAGCAAGCATGTCTGAACACATGTGATTTGACTTCAAAGACACTACATACATTATCAACAACTGTTGCAGAGCTGTTTTTTTTACCTTATGCTTTACAAGTCTAACTGATGAATACTTGCTAACATTGTTATCTGATGATCTTATGAAATAATGTGTGTGTATGTCTGTGTTTTTTTTAGCTTGAATGTACACAAAAAAATCCAATTTTTCAGAAACAAGGCAAAAGAAACCTATGCAAGGATACATTTTTAAATGAAGACAAATGGAAAGACGTATATAGGTGGTTACTGCGTGCACAGCCTTGGACCTTCGCGTCTTTCTCAAGGTCATGATTTTGGCCATTCATTATGTAAAATACACAAAGAGACAGTAAACCTGCCACAACCAGCAACCAGTCAAACACATTCTGTACCGTATGTAGAGTGTGACAGACTGTATGAGGACTTACCTATAAGTGTGACCCACATGGACAGAGCTGTCCCGTAAACACTGAAGTACTCCAGAATGTCATATCTCATGAAACACAGGATGGACAGGCCTGGTCCATCACATGCATGGTAGATCTACAAGACAAAGAAGTTCTAATACCGGATTCAGATTCAGCAAAATGCTTCTGAACCCCAAACTTCTGCTCGTATAAACTCTTTACTACTTCCAGGATACTAATGCTGATTAAATCAAATGTCGGTGAGTTGAACAGCAAATAGCAAACAGAAAAATGAACTTGAGCCTTGAGCATATTCTCACCGCAGTGAAGAACATGGTGAAGAAGTACACCATAGCCTCCATGTGGAAGCCCCTCTTGGCCGCCACGCTGGCTGTAGGCAGGAACACCAGGCTGCTGACTGTTGGAAGCAGCATCTTGGCAATAAATGCACCCATGGTGGAGAGAAAGCAAACGCAACTCAAATACAAACTGTGTATTTGATAGGAATGAGTGAAGAAGATAAAAAGTGTGTAAGCTGTGTACACAATGGGATGTCAACTAGGAAAGAAGATGTCCTCAGGTCCCTTAGTCCTTATTGTGTGTGATGGGTGAGTCTAGTAGTGTGTGGCTGAACTAAAGAATGCATATGCAGCACATACACTCCCACGCACCCTGAACACACCCAGCTGTCCAGTTTGGTCCTTTAAAGTTTAAATGTCCCCCTGGCTGGCAGGTCCACAGAGGCCTGTATGTGCAGTGTCATGATTGGGCAGCTGTTTGCAGACCATTGCAACATGGGAGGGGGAAGGGATAGCATGCCATGTTGTAGCATATCTGTGGACTATTCCAAGATGGGGATGAACATGGTCAGCTAAATCACTCTCAGTGATTGTTCTACCTGTTTGTGGCAATAAACAAAATGGGTTTGTGACTGAACATGAAGTTGGAATAAGAGTGTGAAACCTACTATGGCAACCATCAATTCTTGAGCAAGACACTGACTCCCAATCCAGTCTCCATACTTTTATTATGCTTGTAATGTTCATGCTAAATGATTCAATACATAGTTAACGATATGGATATGGATGTCATGTTTCAAGATGAAGCTTTCTCACTTTGTGGCTTTCTTCCTGTTACCCATACAACAGTTGCCATGCTATAATCAAAGATGAAAAGTATTTAAAAAATGTTATTAAAGTACTGAAGGATTTTGGTGAACAGTCCATTCGGTGTGTGGGACATTGAATCCCACAAATGATCTGGACCTACTATCTGAAATATCATCTCCTTATGGAGGTCAGCATGTAGTTTCAGTTATTGTCTAGACAGCTTTGCACGGCGACAAGGGGTAAAGTTTGAATTTCAGTCAGCAATGCTTTCAGGCCAGTCTCTGATGCTTTATATCAGCTGGATGAGAGAGGAAAAAATGTGCAGTTGGTGAGTCCAACTTTCTACAGACAACATGTTTGCTCACTGCTGTTTGGAGACAGTTTGTAGTTTTTACTTGTCACTTCCTCTGGAGAGCAGATTTTCATCCTCTTATAATTGGAACTCAAGTAATAATAATAAAAAAAACAACTAAAACAATATAGTGCTCAATTCGATTAAAAGAAACACTCAGATTTTTTTTTTGCAAATTAGATTTTAACCAAGTCTGGAGTACCACTCCAAGTCAACAGATGGAATCTTGTAGAGGACATTAAAACAGCTGTCATGGACTTCTGTTTGTTGTGGCCATGTGACGTGGCATTGAGCCCAGCCTGCTGAGTTAGTCCCATTAAAGTAAAGACATTCACCCAGCACTGGTCAGGGTGGTAAATACTTCTGGTGTGGAAAATGCCCCAGTCTGCTGCTCTGGCAGTGAGAGAGCAGTAAAAAAACACGCAAGATTTCATTTTCATTTCTCTCATTTTTCATCGCAATATGATTCTGACGACACAGCTGACTCTACTGCTGCTCTCTTGGCATTTGAAAAACAGACTGACCTAATAATGGCCATTTCCATTCATTCCTAATGTCATAAATGTAGTTCTGGCCCCAAATACTGCCTCATTCAAATGTCTTGGCACTCACATGAGCAGTACACTCAAAAGGGATATCAGCTTAGTCCACATCATCAAAAAGTGCAGCAGACAACCCCTCAGCTCATCTGTGAGACTGCCAAAAAAAAAAAAAAAAAAAAGAAAAGAAAAAAATAATAGCTGCACATTACATGTCCCAAAGAAATTCGGACATTGTTTCTGGAATGACACATTATTGTAAATTTTTAATTTTTTGTCGCAAACAAGATTGCATTCACATACAGTATTGTGGTGGAGGCCAAAATGTCAAAACTTGGAAACATAAAACCAAAACAGTCTTCATGGCTATATACAGTTGAAGACTGGAGACCCAAAGAGGGTCTGTAGAAAACTTACTCAAATTGGACATCCATGTGTAAATGCATAATTAATAAATAAATAACCTTGACTGGAGAGGGACTGAGGAAAGTCCAAAATGAGCTGAGAACAATTAGACCCATGAAGACCATGAAGTATTAAGTGGAAAATTAGGTTTTTTGTAATAAGAGAGAACTGACCCTTTTTAAATCGTAGTGGAGTGAAAGCACTACGTGAGTTGAATGTGTAGAAAAAACAGCAACAAGTTCTTGAAAGTCCAACGTTTTATATAATCAGTGGTCACCTGCCATATAAGGCTAATTTCTGTTACCTCCTCTTAGTGAAGCCATATTTGACTCTGTGCTGCACTGTTGTTCCCAGCAAGGCTTCCAGTATGAACGTCTTAAGCGATCCCATCATGGGGTTGAGGCAGCAGTTGCCCTCCTCTCAGCTGTTACACCTGCTCATGGTGTTGAGGCAGCGACACAAAGGGTGCAGTATTGCTGAGGGGTTTCACCCCACGCCTCAGATTCTCGGAGTGTTTCAGTAACCTGAGCTGCCGGGGACGGCGTGATGGTTTTGGAAACGCTCCTGTGGCCTAACCACGCCCTCTGCCGGGAACTTCTCTGCAGATTTAAAGCTCCTCTTGTGTTTCAAATGGGTCTGCAATCTTTGTGTTCCCATCTAGAACCCACCAGGCTGATAAGTGTTTGTATAAGAAGACGTGGTTTATAAAGTAGTTTGTATTTTGTAATATGCACACATTAAAAACCCTTAGCTCAGCATAATGAAATAAGTGCCATTCGTGCAGCTGAACTGGCATCACTGTGGTTGCAGGTTGCACTTTCTGTGAGAGGAATGTGCATGTGTCCCACCCACCTGTGGGTGAAAAGTAATTTGCTACAATGAGAGTAGAGCAAGTCTTCATTAGTACAACTGTCATTGATGGCATGAGTCAGGTGACCTTAGATGACCCCACCCCAAGCCCATACCCACCCTCCAAGACTTGGTCATTGAGGTCAAATCTGGGGTGCACTTTGGAATGTACCATGTGAAAGTTGGAGAAAGGCTAAAGGCCCGAACATGCTCCACAACACACACAGACAGTGGCTGCACATGTAGTTCTATTTATACTTCGTTATGTGTGCGTCTTTGGGGACATCTCTATGCATGTGTAGACTGCTTATACTGTTTGCATGTACAATACACGCTGTCATAAATTTTGACCTGACCCTTAGGTATGGACAGGTGATGAGATTGACATTACGTTGTCCCTTATGGCTACACTGACGTGGAAGGTATGACTGATGCTGGGTTCTTGAGCCTGATACTAGTATAGCTATTTAGGTTTTTAAAAAATCTGACAATGATATATCATCTTGATAAAAAAAATCTTGATACTGATCACTTAGATTTTCTTTAAAATAATACACACTAAGTGGGATATTTTACAGTGCAAAAATCTACTTCTCAGTGTTGAAAGTGTTGTTTGTAAATGTACCAAATCTAGTTTGGCATTTCTGTGCTGCAAATCCTTGTTACTTATTGATATCTTACTGAAATTTTATTGTACTTATATTTAATTAATAACTAACTGAATACGAACTAGGGACAACTGTTGACCACAATGACAATTTCTTAAAACTCATGAAATGATTTTGAAAAATACATATCAACAACATCTTTGAATTTATTTCACTGGAAGGAGAGCAAAATTATCTGATGGAAAACATAATTTTTCATCATTTTCATCATTCAAACATTCATTCTGGCAGAAGGTCTGTGATGGAGGACATCAGTTTTCCCACTGATGACCACCCTGACATCAACGCTCACTCGGGTAAAAAGTTAATCTGCAGCATCTCATTCAGTACACATCACTGAGAGAACATAGGTATTTCTACAAAAGCTCATCTGGTGTCACCTTTTCGTCTCTCTAAATGTCTTGTTGATATGGATTGTTGTGGCAGTGAAATGTGAGGACCCTCAGTTCTTCTTGTCCAGGAGAGTTTGTGGCCTGTGGTGACTTTCACCTCGGGACCTCTCAGTCTAAACACGGCGAGTTAGTGTGGGAATGTAGAACAGACTTCCTGGACGCATCTGAAAAAACACCGGGCTTCCTTTTGATTCAGTAATAAATAGCTGTGACCTCTGACCCTCGGGCCTTCTTTCACAAATAATTGGAGGGCAGTGCTTATGTTTCAGCCAGCTAGTCACTCAGGACGAATGGGAACCAGTGTGAGTGGAGCGCTTCACCTTAATTCTGGTGTCATTTTACCTTGTCAGTGAATGGTCATCTTGATCGCGACATTTTTAATGTTGCTTTTAATTCATCAGACATTTTATTCTAATTCTTTGTTTTGATATGGATTCCAATAAAACCCTCTATTTGCACTGTTAATTATATAACACAGCTTAATAAGCAGGAAATTATATTTTTCCTTCAGTTTCCCTTGCAGAGACTTTTGGCTGCTCTCCTCCTCCATCAAACTTTAATTAAATGCTAAGCCTTGTTTTTCTCTGGATGCTGTCATTTGGAGGATTGTTTGAAAAAGTCTCAGACCAAAAAACTGCAAAAAACAGCCATCTACAACAGTGAATTGCACATGAGTGAGATAATGTATAAGATATAGTTTAATTCAACAATTCCATCTGCAAAACTATTCATGGCACAAAATCAAGACAGAATCATGATACTCATATAAGGTGTCATATGACAAAGTAACAGGACCTTCAATGTTACATTCAGCGTGGCTCCAGTTCATCATGTCTTTTCGTTTTCCCAGGAAAATTTCTGAGCCGTAAAGAAGCTGATGCATTTCATCTTCACAGCAGACCAAAACTAGAATTAAACTTCATTAATTAAACCCTTTGACCTTTTGGATATAAAATGTCATCACTTCATCATGTTATCCTATGAGGCTTTGTCATAATTAGCGTATGAATTATGTATTAATTTTGACCAAAAACATGTTTTGTGAAGCACAGTGACCTTTTCCCTTTGACCCCCAAAATCTGATCAGTTCATCCTTGAGGCAAAGAGATCATGTTCATGATGGGACATAGGGACGAACAGACAACCCAAAAACATAATGTCTTCAGCCACGGCTGTCAGTCGCAAGGAGGCATAAAAACTGCTGCTTCTCTGGACTAAATTTAAGAGAGTCAAAAAAATATATAACAAGCCAGCCAGAGTGAACAGTGAGTGGTTTTCAGTACAGAATGTCAGTTCAGTGATCACTGATATCAATAGCAAAACACCAAAGCAGTGATCAGTTAATACCAGATGTGTTGCAAAAGTGAAGAGCTCAAGAACTCTGTCATGTGAAGAAAGTCGTTCCAGCAGTTAAACGACTCTTATAAAATCCATATTCACTTAACCAGCAGAAATACTGATGTGGTTTAACCAGTGCTGTTTAAAATATGAATGACAATTTTCTCTTTTTTTGAGTTTGTCTTCCAGTCCAGTATTTTCAGGAAGAAGTGTGCGTTGTTTCACACATTTTGACGCTTTTTTATTTCATTTTTTTCTGCTTTCTGCGGTTGTATTTATAACGCTTTAATTGCTCTTTTGTCTGCATGCCCCAACTCTAATGACTCCAGACTTTGTTTGGCATGCTGCAAATGGGCACACACAAACACACACCCATGGGACTGTTCTAAGTCCTCATGCAACACGTTTTCTCCACAGCTTTCATTTTTTTGTCGGGTGGAGGGTGGTGGGCTTTAATTAGTGGTGGTGGTGGGCAGGGCTTGTTCCTCTGGTCTGGCAGCCACCATGATTTTTGTCTATCTGCTTAGAAATCTGGCGATGGAGCAGAGGGAGTGCTAATGTAGCCAACAGACACACCAGTGGCAGACTTAGAAAAAGAAGAGAAATGGATGGAGAAGTGATGGAGAAAGTCAAAGAGATTAAACATTTCTGACGGGAGTAGCAGCTCAAGGTGTGTTTGCCAACCCCAGTAATCAATACATGTGTCATTTCCAATGAAACTCAAGGTCCTGGATTATCAAAGTCCTCCAGTATCCGTGTCACCAAGCACAGAAACCTGAAGGATAATAACTTAAACACGTTACATAAAGTCTGTGTGAATATGTACTGAGCCATATACATGAACGGAATAACATGAGGAATCAAGAAAGAGAAAAGGGACTAATCAAAAGAACAAGTGCAAAGCTGCAAAGAGACAGCTGAAGAAACACAGAGAAGCGAAGAAAGGAGTGTGACTGAAAGAGTAGAGAAAGAAACATTCAGCAAGGAGGAGAGGGAGGGGTGAGAAATAACAGCAGAAAAAGGGAGAGAAAAACATGGGAGAGAAGAGGAGAATCGTAATAAAGCCAGAGGGAGGGAGACAGACAGATGAGGAAAAAGAGGGGAAGACGACATGGTGGGCAGACATGGTGGTCCTCAGACGTCTGCTCGTCCTCCTCTCATCATTCACTCTTCTTTCCTCGCCTCTCATTCCTCTGTCTGAATTGCTGTCCTCCCATCTGTTTTTGGCTTCCTCAGTGTGTTTCGGAGAAGTAGGAATCCCAGATCGCCATCACTTAAAGGAGTATTTCACCTGAGGAAGGAAGTAGTTCATGTTGCAAAACTGCATCATATCATGTAACACACTGTGAAGTGTGTACTTACACAAATTTTCTCCCTGTCCACTTACTTCAAAACAAATGAAGATAAATTGGTCAAAGTTCTTTCAAAATTGAAGGGATCCTCATCAAAATTGCTTCGTGATATTCAGCATTTATGTTAAAAAATGACTAGAGGACAATATATCTTATATATACTGTATATATCATTAATATATCCTCTTTGGACTCCATCGCCTGCCTGCGGATCACCTGCTGTTAACTGGTCCGTCTGTCTGACACAAATGCTACATTAAAGTTTGCACTTGTGCCATACATCATTGGAAAGCAAAGGTTCTTATGATTCGATTGATGCAAACCATTTCAAGATACAATTAAAACAGCAATCAATTCCAACAGCAAACAAACAAACATTCATAAAATAGAGGCAACTCAACTTCAGTATGAAGTCTCATAAGTCTCCCTAAAAGAGAGAAATCTGGTTACACTTGCAATAGCCCAGATGATCCAATCCAGTAAAATATTCATTCCAGAACTGTAATAATCCACAGTAAGATGTTTTATCATCTCAAATTAGCTGGCAACATGCTATTTTTTCCTGTTTCTCCATTAGCATGTACACATTGGTTACATGTTGGTCTAAAGATGGCCACTGCACACAGACTTCATTTTCTATGCTACCGTTATTCAGTGTTTTTATTCATGGTGTAATCCCATTGTGTTTTCCAAAAAAATAAATAAATTAAAAAAAAAAAAAAAAAAAAAAAAAAAAAATCATATATATATATATATATATATACACACACACACACACACACACACACACACACACA
>JBBMOE010000004.1:16115383-16201771 GCA_037975065.1 Chaetodon trifasciatus
TTCATTGAGTCATTAGACTCACATATATATATATATATATATATATATATACAACTACCCTGCATGGGAAGTCTGTGCCCGTTCATGTTAGCCTTTACATACAGACATCTACATTTCCTTATGTCTGAAGAGCCAAACAAAGGCCTACCTGTGTTAAGTTCTAGGAAACTTACCTTGGTCCTTCCAGCACACTGGGGCTTGTTTAACTTTTACACGGGCCCCTCCACTGTCCAACTCCTGTCTCCAACACCTGTGGCCTCTCAACAGCCTGTCTGTGTCACCCTCCACATGCCAGCGCCAGTCGCCATGGACTGCCAGCACATTCAAATACCTGCAGCCGGCACGCTCGTTTTGGCGTGAGCGTGCATTGTCTGACAAACTGCCCTCCACTTGCCGTGCTGTTGTTTCACTGACGTGCTTGGAAACTTGATGTGATGCATACTGGGTTACATTTGAGGCAGCGTTCACCTGATGCTGTAATCCAGAACATATTTCAGCTACCAGCTTTATATGCACTCATAAGATACAACTCTAATTTAATTAAAGCAATAATATGAGTCAGGCAGGAGCTTTATAAACACTTGGAAACGCTGTTTATTTAAGTGCATTTAGGAGGCTGTTAGACAAAGGAAGAATCCCTGTAGGGAATGAAGGGTTAGAGGAAGGGTTAGAGGAAACAGCTTGAAGCATCAGAAACAATCAAGGAAACAAACAAGGTAAAACAAAGTAGAGCTTTAGAAGGTGTTGGTAGTGTGTTTTTGACTGTATTGCACAGAGCTGGGCTAGCTTTCCAGTCTTTATGGTAAGCTACATAACCATGTCCTGACTCAAGCTCCATAATTAATGCATATGACATGAAAGTGATAACCATCTTCTCATCTAAATCTCGGAAAGAAAAACAAAATGTTGAACTATAACTATATGTTGAAGTATAGTGCGCATTGTTGTTGATGAAGTTCAGTTGATGAAGGTTTTTCCTAAAAATAGGATAGATTAAATATTTCAATACAAACGCCTCTATCAGTCCACCAAAATGTAAAGATATTGTAAAATCAGTGAGGTACAGCGACTTTGCTTTCTGCACTTCATTAAGTGATGGATGTGTGTCCACTTTCAGCCGTTTGAACTGTTTGTACCACTATGTGCTCTTGAATGTTGAATGTGAGATCAACACTGACGTGATTTACTGTCAAACACCCTCCTCTCTGTGCAAAGGTAAAAGACAGCAGCAGCACTTCAGGTATCGCCCCTAAACAACCACAGATGTTCTTGGAGGCGAAGGATTTCAGTGGAGAGTCAGAAAGGAAATATTACAACCACAAATGTGTTCCCGTGGCATAAAAAAATCCAACTTCAGGCCCTTGTGTGGGTTTGGAAGCTGAGAGGCCTCAATTTGGAGAGGGAAAAGACATGAAAAAACACCCACACATCTCAGCAATATGCTTTAATCCACAATTCACATAAGTGCCTGGACGTGGATTTTTAATGCCACAAGAACTCATTAGTGGTCATGATATTTCCCTTCATATCCTTCAGCCTTTGTTAAAGACTCATCACTGGGTGCTTCCATCTAGCAACACAGATGGATTTCTGGCTCAAGTTCTCTACATTAATCATAAGGTTGACTGCTCTGTGTTTGGTGAAAACTGTCACGTGCATGATGTTGGGCTGTGTTGAGCACTTTAGAGGTTGCTGATGTCTGGCAGTTGATGGTCTTTCATCACAAACGGGACAGAAGGCAGATTTAGGCAGAAACATTACACTGTACCTTCACATTTTCCCAACATTTTTCTCTGATGGTTTTAAAACTGCTTAGTGAGCATCAAGGCTTCTAGTATTTAACACACTGAGAAACAATGCTGTCTTTAGAAATCTGGGTTACAGACAGAGAGATGTTTGTTATTCAGGCTAGAAATTAAATGACTACATACTTTATATATTCTTCACAAGGGTCAGAGGTTGCAGAACAGTGCCTGGTGGAGCTGGCTGAAGTTCAGTTTCTTGCTACCAGATATATTTTTTTATGTACATGTATTAAACCTGTCTTCATTTCTGTCTTTCTGTCTTTATTTATCTCTCTATGATCTAATCAGGATGAGGGTGTGGTCATGGGAACAGTGCGGGGAGACGTGTGTGGTCCTCCTGGGCTTCCTGACGCTGGCAGTGTCTGTGGGGAACCTGTCCACTAGAGGGCTGCAGGTACGCAACACACAGGAAACACAGCAAATTTTATGGAAAAATACTGATGACTCCCAGTGTTCGTGGTTGTCTTACAAACATGAAATCCTTACACTGGATTGTGAGGACACCTGACAGACTGAGCTGTGTTATTTTAAAGTTGTCTGACATTTTGGTAAATATGTGAGATTGCTCATGTGGCTACAATCACAAGAAAAATGGCTGAATAACAACAGGTTAAGTTTAAAAATCTAACCAAATTAAAATTAAAGAGGAAACAGCATGCAAAGTGTCAATACTAACTTTAAAAGTGATCTGACCACCGTGATGAGTCGCTGTCAAATTGGTCTGCCAGTCCTCTTATCTTTCTACCCAAACTCTTTTCTGTCTCTCTCTCTGTACCCATCTATCTCTCTCCTTGTCTCCCTCTCACTTATGCTCTTTGTCTGGTATTTTCAGTGTCCCTCGCCTTTTCTCACAGCTGCTCTATCTCACACCTTTAGAAGGAGCTCAGTGCACATTCTAGCGGTCACTCTGATGAATCTGTCTGAATGAAGCCATCAGCCTGAATTAGTGCTGCTCCTGCACATCAGGAATGTGTGAAATGCTGACTGTCTTCACACATTGGAGCCCCAGTACAAAACACTCTAATGCTCATTTACTGTTATTCTATTCGGTTCTGATGCACTCTGTCCTGACTGTCTAATCATTTGTTGAGTAGTTTTACTCAGAGGATTACTAAAACTGTTACAATTATTGCAACTGTAGACACTGTTTCTAATACTATCCAAATTTATTCTCCAACAAAAACTAAACTGCTTTTTCTTCCACAACAGCTTGTTTTAATTCTACTTTTACTGCAACCATTATGTCCATTACTACCATTATAGCACCTGCTACCACCACTGCTGTCTTTGTGCTACTCCCATTAATGCTTTGACAACTATCTATTGCTGTCTCAGCTGCTGCTGTTTTACCCGTATCTACTGTAACTACTATGCCAGATGGCCAAAATATGGATGACTTTACGCACTTATTGGCTGGTTATATCATCAGTATTGTGGGTCCAAAGTGGCCCATATGAAAATGAAGTTTGGTTGAAGTTTCTGCAGATAAACAAAGGTATAAAAAAGTAGCTGTATAAGATTTATTAGGATTATGACAGAATTGAGTTTCTGGACCAAATATTGCCCACATGCAACAAATCAAATGTAATCTGCTTTTAGGGAAACAGGCCTGGTCATAGGCTAAATTGTGGCCCAGTTGTGGCCAATGTAAAACCCAGCCTCAGGGCTCAATGTTTTGTTGTGGCTATGGTCATGCAGCCATATTCTGATGGATTCATCACATAGTCCCTGGTGGTGTGTGGGCCAAATAAACTTGGCAAGCAGTGAGCGATCATTCAATGACCTCCTTCTCACAAATACACAAGTGAAAGTGCACAGTTAGAGAACAATATGAATAGAATAATAAAAGTCATCTGATTTGATCCACTATGTGAGCTGAAGAGGTTTGTTGTGTCTGAAAATATTGGCAGATTCAGATGCACCATGAACACAAACAGATGCTTCTTCATTGGTCTTAATACTGTTAATATGACTAATGCTGCTACTACAACTGTCAATCGAACCACAACTGTTTGTGTGTGTGTATTTTCAGGATGATGGCGTGGCCTCCAACAGTCTGGAGGAGGAGCTGGAGGTGACCACATACTGGTGGGGGGAGTGGGCCAAGTGGACGGCCTGCACTCGTACCTGCGGAGGGGGAGTGATGTCACAGGAGCGACACTGTCTTAAACAGAGGTCAGTCAGTCTGCGCATGTGCACACAGACACAAACACACATGCATACACACACACAGAGATTTGTACTTCTGTACATTTTGTGATCTATATCAGGGCTGCTCAAAGTTTTTATTTAAAGGTCTGTTACACTGTTAGCAAAATGAAATAAAGCAGAAGTCAATAAGTTGCCCATATTGGCACAAAACAGAAACATGACTTGAGAAGAAAACAAACATGGAGGTGAACTGCTGTCATCAGCTGGTTGCACTTATGTGATATGTTTTGAATTGAAAAACAAAAGAAGAGAAAACTTTTGAATGAATTCATAGCTGAGAAGATGGAATCAACATTGCTTATACATTTAACAGCTTGTACTTGAGGTGAGTAACAACAGCACCCGGTTGATGTTGCTTACCAGTCAGCTCGTTCTCACTGACAATGCATGTTTCTGCTCAATATTCAGTCACTGTTCCTTTCACACTGCAGGATTTCAATTCAAAATTGAGCAGACCTGATCCAGTTGGTAACATTAAGATTATATCTGTAAACCCCTTCATACCACAGGATGATTTGGGCAGGTAATTTGCTCAGATCAGGCTCGACTCGGGAACATCCCTGCAGCTGTCAGGAGGACACAAACTCTGTCCAGTAATCCAAAAGTGTGTGACCAGATTAACAGACACCTGTGTTGGCACTCAAATGATAATAGTGATACAGTATTGGGTGAACTGCACTTTAAGATCACACAACATGGATCTTAACTTGAAAACTTATGTTTCATTATGATTTATATCTAATCACCTTTTTAAAATATGCTGTTATTTCTCCAAATGTTTTTTTTTTTTTCTGTCCAAAGAAAGAAAGTTGCTGCTGGGAAGGACAACATGACCTGTACAGGAACTGCTAAGAAATATCATCTCTGCAACATTAAAGTGAGTCACAGTCTTCCAGTTAATTTCTCATCACTTACTTTCACATCTGTATGAAAACAAACACAGTCTCTCTGATGGGCTGACAGTAGAGGACTGTGGTTGTGGCGGGCAGCCTCCAGGCGCGACTGTATGTAGCTGTTTGAAAGTGAAGCCGGGCGGGGCTCAGAATGATCGCGTATTCTCAGAAAACCATCCCTGCGCAAATAAACGCTTAAAAAGAATTTATTTGTACAACATACTGTAAAACTGAGCCTTAACAAGTATGAAACAGACCTCTTTTAATGGTCTGTGCTGTCTCTCTGCACTGCAGGAATGTCCTGCCACTGGGAGGAGCTTCAGAGAGGAGCAGTGCTGGTCCTTCAACTCTCAGCTTTACAATGGGAGGAACTACCAGTGGAAACCTCTGTATCCTGGTAATAACATCCATAAAACGCCTTGACAGTTTCTCTTTACCCTGTTAAACAGACGAGAAGTGACTGAGGTCTTTGCTGTCTGAGTATCAGCATGCCCTGCACCCAAAACAGTGACATCCTTTATATGGCTTCTTAAGATGAATGCTGTCTTCTGATATACTTTAATGGTTTTATATCTCTTTTAAAATGTAACTGCCTGTTAATGCAGTATGTTGTTTAAAAACCTGTTAATTGATATCTGAGATTGTTTTTTATTTATTCAGTTATATTAATTTGATTTATTTGTTAAGCTTTTACATTAACAACAAAAACCAGTGGACACTGGTTGTCGCAGTGCTGAACCCACAGAGAGTGTTTTAACCCCTTTTCAGCTCATAGTTTTGGTGTCACAGGACATTTACTGTTTCAAGCAGCAGCAGGCACCTGTTTTCAGCAAACAAGTTCTGCTTTGCATTACTCAAGGCACTTAGAGGATGTCTCTGTCCCAGTCAGGGATCCATACTTGCTCTTCCCCCTCTTCAACACATTCTTCAGGGAATTGCTCTTGAGCTCAAAGCAGAATTATCAGTGCTCATCATTACATCTTATCGGCCACCGTGATACTCTTTGTGTTTATGCAGGAATTCTCAGAGCTGATCGCACTTGCTATCACTCAATATGGGACCAAACCAGAGCTAAAAGGAGAATAAATATTGGACTTATATTCATCAGGTGGACACAAACATGACCTGTGCTCTGTGTCTGCTGAAAGTGTAATTCAGTAACAAAATAATTATAGAAAGTTTATAATAAGGCTCATTTTACCAAAGATTGATGATTGCAGCATTGAGCTATAATAACAGTGGTAATGCTTCTGCCTGGAGAAGCAGTGATACACATTAGCAGCAGCTAACAGAATGAATCAGAGCAGAGTAGTAGCAATAATGGCAGTTGTAGTAAGTCATAGTTGCATTGACAGCAGTGATTTTGTGGGTAAAAGCAGCATCTGAGTAAAGTATCTTATGGCCAGTGTTAGTTGTCATAAGAAAGTGAGCTTTGACCTGTGCTGCTCTCCAGATGACTACGTTCACATCTCCAGTAACCCCTGCGATCTTCACTGCACCACCACCGACGGCCAGAGGCAACTGATGGTGACAGCGCGGGACGGCACTTCCTGCAAGTACAGCAGTTACCGTGGCGTCTGCGTGGATGGTAAGTGTGAGGTGAGTCCAGCATCTTCTTTACTTTGTCCCTGTTTTACTTCCACTCAAACAGTTTCACTGCACTTTCAGTTTTCAGCACCACTGAAAGTGCCATGCCAAGTATGTATGACCAACAAACCCACAGGGAGGAAGCCGCTGCCGTAGCATCTAATCTTCCTGACAAACTATGAAAGTGAATGAGGTGCAAAGATACAGAATATCATTAAAAATGACTATCTTGTGTCAAAAAAGTTAGACAGTGAGTCCAACAACATCAAGCCTTTTCAACCAGAGAGACCACGAGTAGCTGCCTCAGGCCATTGGGATATGAACATTAAACGCACACTGCTCTTTTTTTGTCATTTTTTATAAATACTCTACCCTTAAAATGACTGCCGTTGTGATGGTTTGCTTTATTTACACAAAATTCACAATACTTGGCTATATGTGTGATCCATGGTTTCCCGAGTTGTTCTTTACTACATTTCCTCGAAATAGAGTCATGATTTAATAGCCAGGACCCCTGTCAAACTCCATCAAAATAAATTTTTACCGAGAGTAGTCATGTAAAGGGTGAAGTAGAGTGACCAAATCAGGTTTAGACATGAAACTGCACAACAATTGTCTGTTTGTGTTTGTCCATTTTATCCATTTAAGAATTCTTCATGTTTTTTGGTTCGTAAAGCTGCAGAGGATGCAGCAGATTATGTAGCAGCAGGAGCTCTTGCACTTACTGTTACTTTTAACATTAAAGTTGATGTATGATTTAGCATAAAAACACAACATGTAGATCGTGAACATGAATGAATCAAAGCAATAAAATTCATGTATCACACAGGGAAATGAGGCAGAAGCCACATCTTTCAGAAATATACGTCCTCTCCGCATGTTCTTTAAGATTACTAATTTTACTTTTTGGATCAACTTTCAAAAGAAAATATTCAATGTCACCCTCTTTTCTTCAACTTGCTGCTTTGCTGCATAGCCCATTGGATGTGACGGGGTACTGTTTTCCTCCAACACCCTGGATAAATGTGGGGTTTGTCAGGGTGACGGCAGCAGCTGCAGCAGAGTCACTGGGAACTTCCGCCGTGGGGCCATGACTCTGGGTGAGCCTCTCTGTTCAGTTGTCCCATGCTGCCCACCCGCAAATAATTTTAAATACTCTCATCACTAAATATGAATTTTATTCTCTGGGAATCTTTCTATCTAATATACATTGAAAGATTTAATGAGAAATTGATTGAAGTCCTTAGGATTGATCAGAACAGTCTTCTTTCACATTAATTAACAGCATGAAATAAAATAAAATTAAAAAGCATGAGTTGACACTACCCTTTTTCTGCTTCCTGTCATTAAGGTTACTCTTTTATCACTCAAATCCCTGAGGGATCATGGGACATCCAGATCATTGAGAGGAAGAAGTCGGCTGATGTTCTAGGTTTCCTACATGCATATAAACACACACACTCACAAAAGACAAGTTTGCAACAATGAATTCTTTCAAATTTTAATGTCTACTTCTAACTTGATAGAGAAAATGCAGGAACTTTTCTGACTCAAACCAGAGTTTGCTGTTTCCAGTGTGTTTGGCACCTCTCAGAGTTTTCCCATTTATCTTGTTCTCCAGCTGTGACCGACCAGGCAGGCAACTTCTTCTTTAATGGGGCCTACAAGGTGGACAGTCCCCAGAACTTCCACGCAGCAGGCACTGTTTTCAAGTACCGCCGGCCCATGGATGTGTACGAGACTGGGATCGAATACATTGTCGCCAAAGGTCCCATTGACCAGGCCATCAATATTCTGGTACACCCAACTTTTCATTTGATGATGTCTTTCATCAACATCTCTCACTTGAATTCCTCCTCCACACTCATCTGTAGCTGTTCAATAGAGTGTGTGCATGTTATGTCCTCATACATGTAGTGACCACAGCAACTCACCACAACATCACCGCTTTGATTCTACTGTTCTTAACTCCTGAACTTACTAAAGGTCACTTTGAGTAAGACTGTTGACTCATTTATTAATTTTTTTGGTGGAGTCTGCAGTGGAGACTGCCAGCACTTGCAGCAACAAAAAGCTCAGAATGTTTCCTGGCAACAAGATGCTGTGATGTTGTTGCAGCTCAGGCCCTGCAGAACATCAGAGATGCCCAAAATGCGTGTATCGTCTCCTTTTTAAGAGTGCTTGCCAAGTGTCTAAGGTATAAATGTAACACAGACATAATAGTGAGTCTGTGTCTTGGGTTGATTGAGTAGATGCCTTGTGCTCCAACAGTGGCCCTAAATCCCAAACAGTGCCCATGTCACAGGCTAGGTTTTATATCTCTGCAGGATGCTGGAGCACAGAGATCCACCTGGATGCATGTTGCAGTTCCACTGGTCCATCTCTGCTAACAATGAGCTTTTGACATCAGGTTTTTGCCACATTAAATGTCACAGACTTTACTCTTGTTTTGGCCCTAAAGCGTTTCATGTTAACCCCCTAAATTATAAGTTCACATGTAGTTATCTGGAAAGCTGTGGCAGACTCACCTATTAGAGCTAATTGTGTAAAGCGAGTCAAGCTAAGCTCCATACACAACATGTACATAATACAGATTAAAACAACAAACCTGCAATCAATACTGCAAGTCCTATGACACACTGCTTAATTTCATCATAATAAAAATATGCTCACGTCTCTCTTTCTTTTGTTCTTAAACCTATATAAAATAACGTGCCCTTGACTTAACTGTCCTTTCAAAACTCAGGTTTGGAACCAGAACGGCCGTACACCGTACATCACATACGAATACACCGTTCTCCGAGACTCCCTGCCACCCATCCCACCTCCCCCTGTCTACACCGGATCAGACACCTCAGCTGGAGAGGTTTCTGTGGAGGTGGGGGGTCTGCTAGCCCCTAACAGCAGTATTTACGACCAGGTGGCCCCTGATGGCCAGTTGGAGCCAGGAGGTGCAGATGGCCAGAAGGGCCAAGAGACCAACGAGGTGTATGAGGAAACAGCGACAATCGACTGCGACCAGGATGGAGCAGTGGCCCCAAAATATTCAGGTAGGGACTGTTTCTAACACTTTTGATCTGTTTGTGATGTGTGTGTATGAAACATTTATAAGAGAAGAAAACCAGCAGTCCAAAACCCAAAGATATTCAGCACATATTCTGTGCAAAGATATTGAGTTTCCAGTGTTATCAAACAGATATCAGATACAGCATGTAATCATTACCTTGGAAAAGCTGGAATGAAAGAAGGTTTGGCATTTTTGTTAACATGATGACAATAATATAATACTGATGTACACAATGAAGATTGCTGCTGCCAGTAAACAGTAGGAAAGTGTAACAGTGCCTCTGAGCAAAGAGTTTGATACTCATTCCCTTCTTCGCCCATGGTGGCTCTTTGTACTGTAATTTTTGTTACTTACCAGCGGACATATAGGCTAATATCTGTATATCTGTTAGAAGATTATATAATATGCTCATTTATTAGCTTTGCTCCTTGAGAAAGAAAGAGAGAGAAATTGAGACTTTGTTAGAAAGGAAAAGGAGCTGAAAGCAAGAGAAAGTAAGATAGCGAATAAATCAGAAGGTGGTTCAATGGCCCATTGGCAGAGGAGACAAAATAGGTCAGATTTTACAGCTGATCCTCCTTCTCGCTCTCCTTCTGTGTGTCTGTGAGATGGCACTTTGAAGCTCTGCATTATTCATGGTACAGACACATAAAGAGGATCAGCGGCAGATGAAAAATTCAGAGTTTGGTGGTGTTTTTCTCCTGTTGAAAATGGCTGCATCACAAACATGAGTGGTAATGGCCTTCTTGCGGGCTCTCAACTCACTGAGCTGACTGTTGAGTCCATTACACCACCGCTATGGGTGGTGAGATGCGATGGAGAGGTGGTTGAAAGGCTCACCATACACGTTCCGCACAGGCTGACGTCTACTGACCAGATAGTGAGCACTGACTGAAAGAGTTTGGACTGAGTTTGTCTTTTCACTTCTGTTTTCATTTCCACTGATATTTTTAATTCACTCTGTGTTTTTGAAATTTCCAGCAAAAATTGTAATACTTACTTTAATGCATATAAAGCTGTACAAAAACATGACTAACAACAGAGTCTTCTGAATGGCTGTTGTATTGGATTGCATTACATAATACAGGTGTTCTTAATAAAGTGATGCCTTAGCCTATGTTAAAATGTGGAATATCAACATCAGACGTCTAAAGCTACACAGAAACAAGAAGCATTGACCAGTGGGGAGCTGAAAAAAGTTGGGATAAACACCCTTTGATGCAGAGGTGTGACACCTGAGAAAAAATTTGGTTGTGTTCATTCCCACAGGAACCGAATATGGACCAGACAACAGCCGCAAAGTTTTCCAATCCAAGCTGAATATGAAATTATGTTCTCAAGTGCAAACATGACTAAAAGCTACATCACAGATTGTACTTGTAAGATAAATCAATTTGCTCTCCAGGCATAGCTGAATTTTTCCACTTTGATTCATCAGAGAGAAACAGCAGTCATACAGGCAGCACTGCCAACCCTGCCCCTGCTGGTGGGCCCCTGGATATGGGGCCAGACTCCCCAAACCTCATCTGGAGGGTCCTGCTGGATGGCCGAATCAGCCCAGATGACCTGCTCATCAACATCTCAACCAATCAGCTTCTGACAGAGGGAGGTAGTTTGTTCTCGTCAGAGGTGGGACCAGCAGAGGTGGACCTGAGCAGCCTGGAGCAAGACGGCCAGTTTGGTCTCAATGACACGCTGGAATTTACTCTGGGCCGCAAGCGCAACGACAGCAGCGACAGTTCCTACCAGAACAAAACAGTGCAGAGCGGTGGGAGGACCTCCAGCCGCTCCAACAGAACCAGGTAATCTAATAGAAACCAGGTGATCCAACACAGCACAGGTAAAAATAGGATGAAGTACAGTAGAGGTCTACTCTTCACAGCTTCAGTCAGGTTAGGGCTCACAGAAAGCTGTTTCCCCTTTAGGCTGGATTAAGACTGGACTGAATGTTTTCAGGTTAAGGTCACACTGGGCCTCAATGTTCAGACATTGTCAAGCCCCTGGGTCTGCTGCTGGCTGAGGGAAATATGCTGCAGGCTGTACGAGAAGCAGGCTAAACGGTGTGGACACTTGCTTTCCTCTGAAGACTTCCTCAGAAACACGTAGCCAGAGGAAGTGGCAGGGACAGAGTAAAGCAGACAGACAGGTTGTAAAGCAGTTAGACCATGGTAGATACATGGAGCAAGGCAGTTAGGTAGACAGACAGTTAAGCAATTAGGCAGGTGGACTGACAAACAGGTGGGTAGACAGACAGACGGAAAGGTAGTAAAGCAGTGAGGTGGGTAGTCTAAAAGGCAGATAATCAATTAGATAGATCGACAGTAATGCAAATAAACAGATATACATACGGGTAGGTAGACATACAAGGAGGAAGGCAGTTAGACCATTAGATGTACAGGCTGTAGGGCAGGCAGACAGGTAGACCTGGCAGGTTTTGCATTCATCATATTCATAATTCTTGTTGGCTTCCCAGCCCTGTGTCCAAACACGGCTTCACCAGTTCTGCAGCCAGCAGCTATAAAACACACAATGACACGCCCTTTCCTCTGAGAGACAGAGAGGAGAGGAAACGAGGAGAGCAGAGGAGCTCAGAGGGGGTGGGGGGGAATACAGCCATACAGAGAAACAAATTATTAAAGGTATTCGCAAGAAAAGTGAAAAATATGATGCAAAGGGGGAAAGTGTGCTGTCAGAGTGTAGTCACCTCTGGGGAGAAAATAATGTGCAGGAATCAGTCTAGCTTACATGGAGGGATGCCGGCGAGGTATAAGTCAAAGTGCCTGTGACTTTCAAATAAACGTCTGGCGGCTGGCGGAGGTGGAGGGAACAACCGGTGTTATGACAAGAATGTGCACATGACTTTTATGTGATGTGATGAAAAAACAAAGTGCGTCTGCCAGGATGCAGGCTGTGAATCAGCTGTCACACTGTGGCTGTCTGAGGCCCAGGAGACAGTCTCAATGTGAGTGTGTATGTGTGTGTGTTTCAGGATCTATATGACTGGGTATCCTTAAATGTCCTCTAAAGCATATTTCTCTGAAAATATTTGTGTGTTGAACTACTCCTGCTAAGAATATGGCTAAATATTTGCATGACACAAACAGAAATGCTGCCACAGATACTGCTTAAGTTTTCTTTTTACGTGTGTGTGTGTGTGTGTGTGTGTGTGTGTGTTTGTGTTTGTGTGTGTGCATGCATTCATATGTGTGTGTCTGTGTGTGTGTGTGTGTTGGGGGGGGGGGGTAACAGAGGAAATCAAAGGATCTACCAGAAGAACCTGAAGCTGAGTGCTGCTGACATGTACCGCTGGAAACTTTCCTCTCAGGAGCCCTGCAGCATGACCTGCTCTATAGGTGCATGCACACATATGCACACACACACACACTAATGATCCATGGGAATTTTCATATCTTTGACAGCCACCTGTAATCACCGTCTTAAAAACAGATGAAGGATCTGCTCACACATCCACACATCTTTCTGTGCACTGTAGGACTTGATTGAGTGAACATGTTTGAGACCTCTCATTTTGACTCATCAAATTGTGAATAATAACATTAATAGTGACTGTGTTCAATCTAATTGGAATAATAAGCTTAACTTAGATGATATTTTTTAAACAGGGTTCAGTGCTTGTGAGTGTTTCTGTTTAATTTCATAATAGCAACTTCTTTCATATAAAGCACATCAAGTTTTCTTTTCTTGTGTTTGAAATGTTCTGCATAAATACGTTTTCCTTGCCTTTAGCTTATTGTTTGTTGCTCACAATCCAGGAGTGTCAAAGTCCTTCGTCACATGTATTCGTTATGATGGGGTGGAGGTCCATGATATGTACTGTGACGCTCTGACCCGACCAGAGCCGGTCCACGACTTCTGTATTGGGAGAGAATGTCAGCCCAGGTACAAACCACTGAAAACATTTGTCGGGACCAGAAATGATTCAGACTGCCTAACGGGACATTGTGCAACCCATTTTTTTCTTTAAGATGGGAAGCAAGCAGCTGGAGTGAGTGCTCAAGGACCTGTGGGGAAGGTTTCCAGTTTCGTCAAGTTCGCTGTTGGAAGATGCTGTCGCCGGGCCTGGACAGCTCGGTCTACAGTGACCTCTGCACCATGGCCGACCTGGAGAGACCTGTGGAGAGACGACCCTGCAAGAGCCCCGCCTGCGGCCCACAGTGGGAGGTGGCTGAGTGGACCGAGGTCTGTAATGATTTCCCCTGCTGAGAACAAACCTTTTAAAACATATGAGCAAGTAAACAAATAGAGGAGTTGTGCGTTTCATATCTTCACTTGTGGCCTTGTTCACTTCTGATCAGTTTTTAGCTTTTCTACCTTTCTCTCTCTTTGCAGCCCATTTAAGTAATTGCATTTTTCTGTTGCTAGTTACTTATCGTTTTTTCTTTGTTTTAATTCCATCATTCAGAGAGACTGTTTTGCAGTGTAGACAGCTCTCTCTTGCTCCTGTCAGGCACAGGTTTAGCAGCTGTCTGCTGCAGTCTTGTGGTCTGATTGTGGTCTCTGATGGATTCTCCAGAGACACTTACCAGACACCAAAAAAACCTTGATGTGATTTGAGCCACTGGGGTTTGAAAAACACAGAAAAATGAGTGAAATGTACAACTGATCATTCCTTCTCTTTGCAATGCAGTGTTTAAACAGCTCTATATTCAGATGGGATCAGCTGTGAACTTGAAACCAGGTCGCACATTACCACAGCTGTAATGCTTAAATTGAGCAGTGAAGTTAGTTAGGTAGCAAGGCAACAGGTAGCTGGCTTACAGGGCATGTTCCGCTGCAGCAACACAGTCCATGCTGTACAAGCTTCCATGTCAACCTATGGACCTGTCTAGTTGTCATTCACAGAGCCACCACACAAATGACCCTGGACAATCCCTCAAAGTTAATCATTATCCCTTCAGATTCTCAAGATCTTTTCAGACTCTTTAAAAGCTAAACTTTTCGCCTGCTTCACCTTCAGGCATCTAATGCTGACACAAGTGTTTATTTTATAAAAAAAAGTGTTGGTGATAAGAAGCTTGAATGTGTCTCTCTGTGCCTTTCCTTGATCCAGTGTCCTGCTAAATGTGGCCACAAAGCCCAGGTGACCCGCGATGTCCGCTGCTCTGATGAGACCAGACCGTGTGACCCAATGACCAAACCACCAAACATCAAAAACTGTACCGGCCCGCCCTGTGAACGCCACTGGACTGTGTCCGAATGGGGGCCTGTGAGTGTCTTTACTCTCCATATACTAAGCACTGCATGCCTGTGTCCATGAATGACTTTAACATATACAGTATGACAATATATTTGTGTTCTGTATTTTATCACCATTAGCTGGTACCAGGGTACAGTAGTACCCTGTAGGGTACAACGTTTTTGAGCTTGAGTGTTATTACAAAAGAACAGCTTGCCTGTCTCAGCTGTTTTTCCTTCAGTGAAAAACTGATGTGCCACAGTGTGAATTTATGGTTTGTATTGTGTTGCACAGACAAGTGTACTTCCTAATGTTCCATTCAAAGTCTGGAAACTCACAGGTCTAATTTACAACCATGGAGTCCAACCAAGCACAAACGTGGATGGATGTGAGATTTTCTTTGCACAAAGTAACATATTATTCCCCATGCAACAGCTAATGTTACGTCAGTAATATTTATGACCGTTTAGAAAATGTCTAACTGTGAGCACGTGTACCTTTGCATGTTTAATATACTCTGCTTTACTGTTTTATTATATTCACAAGTGCAATCCAGCAGAACCAATTCAATCAATAAATCAGAAGGTGTACATTTATTGGATCAAGCAACACAACTACCAACATCCTCAAAAATAAATAACATTTTGAATGAAAAAATGAAAGATTATATCTAAATGAGTGCATGGGTGCTCCTTTGGGTAATGTGTGCATCAGTTAGATTTTACTGATTGATTGCTTACTAGCTGATTTTAGTTGCTTCTCCCAAATTATATAAGAAGAGAAAAGAAATTCCAGGTCACACTTTATTCTTACACTTTGATACAATGTAAAGTAGTCAGTGTACAGCTTGTATAACAGTGTAAATTTGCTGTGTTCTCAAAATAACTCAACACACAGGCATTAATGTCTAAATTGCTGCCAACAAAAGTGAATACACCCCTAAGTGAAAATGGCCACATTGTGCCCAAAGTGTCAATATTTAGTGTGGCCACTATTATTTTCCAGAACTGCCTTAACTCTCTTGGGCATAGAGTTCACTAGAGCGTCACAGGTTGCCACTGCGCTCCATTTTCCGTTTGAGGATGCCCCACAGATGCTCAATAGGGTTTAGGTCTGGAGACATGCTTGGCCAGTCCATCACCTTTATCCTCAGTTTCTTTAGCAAGGCAGTGGTCATCTTGAAGGTGTGTTTGGGGTCGTTATCATGTTGGAATACTGCCCTGCGGCCCAGTTTCCAAAGGGAGGGGATCATGCTCTGCTTCAGTATGTCACAGTACATGTTGGCATTCATGGTTCTCTCAGTGAACTGTAGCTCCCCACAGCCGGCGGCACTCATGCAGCTCCAAACCATGACACTCCCACCGCCATGCTTGACACACTTGTCTTTGTACTCCTCACCTGGTTGCCACCACACACGCTTGACACCTTGACACCATCTGAACCAAATAAGTTTATCTTGGTCTCATCAGACCACAGGACATGGTTCCAGTAATCCATGTCCTTAGTCTGCTTGTCTTCAGCAACCTGTTTGCGGGCTTTGTTGTGCATCATCTTTAGAAGAGGCTTCTTTCTGGGATGACAGCCATGCAGACCAATTTGATACAGCGTGTGGCTATGGTCTGAGCACTGACAGACTGAACCCCCACCCCTTTAACCTCTGCAGCAATGCTGGCAGCAGTCATAGGTCTATTTTCAAGAGACAACCTCTGGATATGACGCTGAGCACCTGCACTCAACTTCTTTGCTCGACCATGGTGAGGCCTGTTCCTAGTGGAGCCTGCCCTGTTAAACCGCTGTATGGTCTTGGCCACCATGCTGCAGCTCAGTTTCAGGGTGTTGGCAATCTTCTTATAGCCTAGGCCATCTTTATGTAGAGCAACAATTCTTTTGTTCAGATCCTCAGAGAGTTCTTTGCTGTGAGGTGTCATGTTGAACTTCCAGTGACCAGTATGAGAGAGTGTGAGAGCGATAACACCAAATTTAACACACCTGCTCCCGATTCACACCTGAGACCTTGTAACACTAAACACTAAATGAGTCACATGACACTGGGGAGGGAAAATGGCTAATTGGGCACAATTTGGCCATTTTCACTTAGGGATGTACTCACTTTTGTTGCCAGTGGTTTAGACATTAATGACTGTGTGTTGAGTTATTTTGAGGGAACAGCAAATTTACACTGTTATACAAGCTGTATACTAACTACTTTAGATTGTATCAAAGTGTCATATGTTCAGTGTTGTCCCATGAAACGATATAATAAAATATTAACAAAAATGTGAGGGGTGTACTCACTGTTGTGAGATACTGTATGTTTGTCAGAGTGGTGTTTCAAGCCTTTAGTTTCACTTTTAAATCACCATCAAGAGCAAGTACATGTGGCAGGGAACAAGCTTTAATAAATACAAAGCCAGGTGTGCCAGCTGAGAGGATCATAGATCTAAATGATTGTCAAACAGAACATTATTTGAAATATTGTCAAAATCGTAATATGGAGAAGTGCAATATCCAAATCGCAGAAGCTGCAATTTTCTGAAGGTAAAATGTGTGATAAGGCAGCATTACAATGAAGCGCTGTAGTGCTGCAGAGATGCACCAGCCTGCAAATCTTGTAGCATGTTTGTTTGGTACAGACCACAACAAATGTCACATTATCATGATTTTGATGATTTCTTATGCAAAAATGATCATTTCAGTTCTGGTAATGTGTGCTGGCTCAGAGGAATGATCGGACATCCTGTGATGTTATTTTAAATGAATGTGACTTGATTTTATTCGATGTGATGTGTGATTTTTCTTTTCCTCTGACGCGGTGTGATGTGACATCATGCCATGTCACTTCATGTGAGGGTTCCTGTTTGATATGATGTGAGGTAACCTGACCTGACTTCATGTGACAGTGTTTGACTCCAAGCTTCATGACAAAACTTGGCAGGAGGAGATGGTGATGACTACAGGAAAGCTTCCTCTTCATCATCAATCATCCTGTTTTCCTCACTGTTGCAGTGCTCAGGGTCATGTGGCCAGGGGAAGATGGTGCGTCATGTGTACTGCAAGGCTCCAGAGGGTCGTGTGGTTCCTGAGAGCCAGTGCTCTGCGGAGAACAAGCCACTGGCCATCCACCCGTGTGGGGAGAGAGACTGTGCTCCGCACTGGCTGAGCCAAGACTGGGAGAGGGTGAGGCCTTGTCACAGTGTGGAAATTAATTAGCTGTCAATCAGTAGACTACAAACAGTCAATTAATGATTTGTTGATTGCCAAAAGATCAACAAATATTTTGACAACTGATTATTTGTTAAGTCATTTTATGTATTATTGTTAATTGAAAATTGTGCTTTTCTGGAGTGTTTGTTGGACAAAACAAGCATTTTGTGGACATCATAAAGTCTGAAATTAAACCGTTATGGACGGTTCTAGTGTCCCATGATTATGCTTTTCACTTTCCACATCAGCAAGAAAATGCTTTGTTGGAAGAAACTTTGATACGTAGAAAGTTCTTTCAGTTGTCTTGAAGAGAATCAGTATTGTCAGCACTGAATAACAGTAACTTCCTGTTTTCGTCTCTAGTGTAACACAACCTGCGGTCGTGGCGTGAAGCGAAGGACTGTCCTGTGTGTCGGCATCAGCGGAGGAAAGTTCCAGATGTTTGATAATGAAGCGTGTGGAGGCGGCGAGAAGCCCGAGGAGGAAACCACCTGCTTTGAGAGGCCGTGCTTCAAATGGTACACCACCCCCTGGTCTGAGGTGAGGCCAACACGGTACACACACTTCACCTTCACCCCTCTGATATGGAAAGTAGACAATAATGTGTTTCCTTACAGGACTCTGAGTGAAGACACACTGCTGTCATAGTTGCTCAACGCACGAAATGAATGCTGCACCTTAAACTTGTTGAAAGAATCTTTTGAGAGACAAATACTCACCAGCTTCATTCTTGAAGGATGGCTCTGAAAACTTCAGCTCCTTCAGCAACTATAGTTAGCTTGGATTCATAGAAATTACAATATGTTCCAATGAGATCCAGCTAAACGGGAAAAAAAAGGAAAAGAAAATCACAAACAAACTCTATATTTGTCTCTTTACATTGTAAAACGATACTTAGTCCCTCTCTCCTCTAAGTTTGCATTCACACAACATTATTGTGTTTATTCAGACTGGATGTTGGACAGACAAATAAAATATCTGACTACAGAGATATTTTCCAGTTCATCAGTGATTCAACTCATGACTGTGTTTCTGTGTGTGTCTTCAGTGCACTAAGACATGTGGTGTGGGTGTGAGGATGAGGGACGTGAAATGTTACCAGGGCAGAGAGCTGGTCCGAGGCTGCGACCCCCTTACCAAACCGGTTGCCAAGCAGACCTGCACCCTGCAGCCGTGCCCCACTGAGCCTCCAGGTAACACTTCAGGAAACCTGCTGTTCTGCCTCCAGAGGCTTCCGCGCACACACGCACACATGCACACTGTTCATAGTGGAGTTAGTGAGTGCAGAGTTAGCATGACCTTTGAAAGCATGACGAGATGAAATTATGTCTACTATGTTTACTTATTGTATATACCACCACTGCCCTTACACAGTGTGTACTGTTACATGTATTATGCATGCAGCTGGGACATAACACTTCATCATAACATTGCGCCTTGAATTTTGACCCTCCATCTGCTACAGTCCGTCACACGAAATTTGAAGTAAAAAGATTTGGAGTTGGTGCAAAGATGCTGTACAAACCATGCTCTTGGCAGCTCAGTCAATATGACTGTGCAGAGGATTGTGGGTCGGAACAGCCAGAAAAGCATGCTGGTTTGCAAAATGTGAGCGGATGCAATAGGACAGTCTGGTATTTTTGGCATTTGGCATACTATGTATTGTGACATTGCCACAGACTAAATAGTATGATCATATGGGTACTGGAACGCAACACATAGGACAGAGGAGTGTTCAGGCACAGTATTGAGTGTAGGTCACCTGAGTTTTGACGGTCCTCAGATCCCAGCACGTAATCACTGTAGTTACATGTGTAAAAAGAAAAAATACACAGAAACGCTTCAGGATGTGTTTACGCCATATAGCACAAGTGAAACACAAACTGTCTAAACACATACATTGAACAGAATAGCAGTATATCTGTTCTGTCAGATGTGTGTGAGATGCGCAACTAAAAAACACACCTGAAACGCCTCCTGTGTCGACACACTGTAAGACTAAAAAAAAAGCACTGTGATTTCCCTTTAAAATAGAGAACTTGAACTCGTTAACATGAACTCCACCATGTGTGAACTGTGTCCCAGATGAGAGCTGCCAGGATCGTCCCTCCACCAACTGCCTACTGGCTCTGAAGGTCAACCTGTGCAGCCACTGGTACTACAGCAAGGCCTGCTGCCACTCCTGCCGTGCCGTACGACCTCCAACCTCCTAGTCCAGGACAGCGCAGCCTCTCTCCACCCCGACTTAAGCTCCAGCATGAGGAAAGAAATGGGTACATTGATGTACATGTGGTACTACAGTTACTGTGAACAAGCTTCCTCCAACTTGGATTTCCATGGTTCTGTCAGTTGGGTAGTAACAAATTATCTAAAATTATATCTTGATATCAGACAAAAACAGTTTATTAGTGCTGTTGACGCAACATTAACTGCAATATTCACACTTTTGTCATTTATTTGCTCTTTTTCTTATTTCTTTTCCAGTGTCTTTTTCCAAACACAGAATGTAATGAGTTTCTGGTTTATTTGAAATAAATTTGGGAAAAAATGGGCAAACTTCTCTATTACTCAAAGTTCAGATTAGTTACTTCTTGTGTGGAGCGGGTTTCTATCATATTCAACATTACAGTGTGTTGACCTTTAAGTAAAATATGATATCACATTCAACAGCCTTTTGCCTCAAAACAGATCCAGGAAACATACAATACATTAAGTTATGAAAATAACTTTTTTTTCTCCTTCTTCAAAGAAATCTTTTCCTGATCATGTACAATATATCTCAAGTCCTCATGCGGGCCCAGAGCCCTATGTTGAGCCCCACAGCTGGCCCTCCCCTCACTCCTTCACACTATCATAGAATTCTCATTATTGTTAAAGTACATCTTAATCATGAAGGCAGTTGACAGACAGTTATCAGCTGTTATTCATCTTCCATTAACAACAGTCGACACCCAAATGGTCGTACAGACTTCCATCATCAGTTAGCAGCGTGCTCTTGATATGTTCATGGCTGCAATGAAAAGATGTATTAAGTTATTTCTCAACAGGATATACTGCATGACTAGAATATTTAATACAGATACTGTTTATGAAATATTATTTAATTGTGTTTCAGTTTGGTGTCTGGCATGTAAAAAGTTTATATTTTCATTCCAGCACCTGCCGCCCGGCACAATGCCGGGACACCTGCAGGATATGGAAACATATTTATTAGTCATAGCACATTTTCATTTATCGTGACGCTCCTGATGCCAACCGATGGTTATTCATCGGGTCAATTGATGCCAGTTCTGGTCTGTGTGTGTGACAGAGAAGGAGAGAGTTAGTACAAACACAGAGAGAAACATTCCTGACACTTGAAGTATTGTTGAAGTGTATTCAGACATGTACATGTATGTCTCATTTTTAACTATTGTGTACTGTGTTTTTATATAACTGATACCTCTTTGTACAAAATTAAGTATGACAATTGTGTACTGTTGATAATAAACTGAAAACCTAATGATACTGACTTGTATTTCAAATAAATAAAAGTTCAAATGAACATATTTGCCTCTTTGTCATTTTAATATGGATTGTTATATTTATCCAGGGAATGTTGGCATAACATATTCCTCTCAAACATGAAAAGTTTCATGAGAAAAAAAACAATAAAATTGGGTCAAGAGTCAGGAAAAGATGGCCTATTGAGAACCATAAACTACATCATATACCCTCATATGATTATGTTATTGAGTCCAAATCCTACCTACCACATGTGAAAAGAAAAACAGGGAAGTGTATAAAAAGCATCTCAATCATGCCATGAAATAATCATTTTGGGGGGCATTCTATGCCTCTTTTTAACAGCAACAGTAGAAAGATGACAGGAAATAAACCAGGGCTGTTACTCTCCAGCTCACAGGCCACCTAAACCACCTGAGTTCAAAAAAATCAAAATGTATAACAACAGTTGCACTTTTCAATTGTATTTTTTTTAAATGGCCAAGACGGATGCTCTGAAGTATTTCAAATGATCTGTGTCTGTTCACCCCGATCTGATGGTCACCTACACAGCTGAAATCTCGTTATGCTCACTCACTTTTCCCTTTTCAAAATCATTCCAAGGATTCAAACTGGCAACCTCACTGAAATGGCCCTGAAAAAGACACCAAAGTGTTTTTTTCTGTAATTTCAGATGAAGTGTTTGGGGGAATGACTGTAATTTAGGCTCCTACTGAGATTGGAGGTAGCAATGCTGAACATGTCATGGTAATTGTAGTGGTGATGGCAGCTATGAATGCAGAAAAAAACACTGATGACTGTAACCTATGTATCCTCCTTCAGTGACCTCCCCTCTCTTCCCTGAGGCTTCTGGTGTAAACAAGTCGACTTGTCTGATTTAATGAGGGTCGGTAAAAAGCAACAAAATAGAACAAAATCTGTCCAATGTTCGGCCCTGCCCTGCTTCAGATTTCTTCCAGGAGGCACAACACAGATACCAAACAGTTTTGCATCATTTTATTAACACTGTAAATGAATGACTTTCACACACAGAGCAGCTAGAGTAGATTCAGGTTTGCAGCTGACGCCCCCTGCTGGTCAGTGTGACACCATCGAACCTCTCATCTACTGAAGTACAGGATTATAGAAACACATCAACTGCTGAAGCAAAGAGGAAACAAATGCAACAGTTTCAGTCTTCTCTAAGAAAAAAAAATACATCAAAGTAATAAAGTGGTTCTGCACTCATTCAAAAGAGCTTCAAAATAAGTGTAGAACATGCAGCTTCACCCTCAAAACATCCTGCATGGATTCACATCTAGTCTGAGGCTTTATTGATCAACGGGATTGATTTTTTTATATCCCGAGTTAAGACACACAGGATGTCCTTCCTCTTGGCTACATGCAAACTGTAACCTGAATTACAGCTGCAAGATAAACCTGTTTCATCTTTAACATAAAACATTTAGGCCTAAAAGGTGGAGCTTGTTGTGGAGGTTGTGAGGAAATTTACGGCCTGGCACATGAAGAATCGTATATAGGAGGAGGTCGAACGTCAGCAGAAGCATGAATTTAGTATCTGAACATCGCAGTACACATCAAACTTTCCAGAGTTGGAAATAATTGAACATGTTACCTCGCTCAAATGTGTGTGTAGACTGTGTGCAGCATCATTTTTTGGATATTAAGTCACAGACTGGTGGAGAAGATTAATGAAGTAAACAGCTACAAAAAGGTTGGGAGACTGTGTAAAACATAAATAAAACAGAATATGATAATTGGCTAATCCTTTTTGACATGTACTCAATCAAAAACAGTGCAAAGACAATATATTTAATGTTTTAGCTCATCAAAAAATATTTGCTTATTCTGTATTTGATGCAGCAACACGTTTCAAACAAGTTGGGACAAGAGCAACAAAAGACTGGGAAAGATGTGGAACACTCCAAAAACACCTGTTTAGAACATTCCACAGGTAAACAGGTTGATTGGTAACAGCTGACAGCATCATAATTGGGTATGAAAGGGGCATCCTAGAAAGGCTCAGTTGTTCACAAGCAAGGATGGAACGGGGTTCACCACTTTGTGAACACATGATTGTATAAAGAATATTAGTACATGGGCTCAGGAACACTTTGTAAAGCTGCTGTTGGTAAACAGTTAATTTGCGGATGATTGCATTCTGTTTTTATTCATGTTGCAGCACCAACAACCAGCCCCACATTGGTGTGGGGTGGCTATCTCTGAAATCTGATTGGTTAACACAAGTGCCTAAAGTTTGATTGGCTATCCGGCCAGTGAGAGGCAGGACCTTAGTTCAATCAAACTGTCTGACTAGTATTTTTGAATGCGTATTGTTTTCTTTTGTATGTAGCCTTCTTTTGGAAGAAAAATTTCTTTTTGAGGACTTACAGGAGGAAACTTATGGAAACTTTATATTGGTTGGTCAGGATAGTAACCTTTTAATAAAAAATGTAAACACAGGTATGTAAGAAACTGTAATGTTAGTAATTAAAGTACACATGAGAAATGGTAAAGTAATGATTTCCTGTCCCAGTCAAAAAGATCTGGACATACCACTTCCAACAACATCCTTCCTTTTTCGCTTGTTTACAGTTGAAGATTGCTATGTGCTCCTATTGGTCACCATAACGGCACAAGAGAAGAGAAGGACACACAAGACACAAGAGAAGGCAAATGTGTTATGGCCCAAATCCCAAATCCATAGTACAAACTAATAACCATAGTACATTGTTTAACTATATGAGGAAAAACAAGAAAACAAACACAATTTGCAATTTTATACTAGCAGGAAATTATAATATATGCTATGTTCCTAAGGTTTTTTAAGCCCATCCTCACCAGAAATATGGTCATATAGGTTGAGTGTGCAAGCAAGTTATTATGACTTATATTTACATCTATTGTTAGGGAGCAACCTCTTGAGGGATTAGCAATTATCACAGGAGCAAAAGAAGAAGTCAGATAGCATGGTATAAAGAGCAAAAAAATCCACATTGTGTATGGATGGGTCAAACAACCACAGGACTTTCATCAGGAGACCACTGTTTGTATCCCATGTGAAACCAAAAGTCAGTGTTGACATATTTTAAGTTACATCATGTAGTATTAAACATGATCTTTTCTTAAACCCAACCAAGTACATCAGGTGCCTGAACCTATGGAAACTGTGAGAAAATACCAAAATACCAATACCATCATTTATTTTACTTCTCAGTTTTTTATTAAATGCTCGATACCTCACCTTAAAGGAAAACTCTTCAAATTTTATTTGAACCCTGGCCTACAGCACAGCATCTATCTGTGGTAGGATGTCTATAATAGGAAATGAATGTCTTCCAGAAATCACAGTCATTAGATCATTGAATGCTTCAGAAGAGCCCTTTAAAATGCAATTTATTTTCTGCACCACAGCAAGCAAAGAGGAATTCACCGGCTGAACCACTCACATACTGACTGCATCACCAGCTGCTCTCCACTGAATTATAATCAATACAGACAGAAAACCACAACTTTGTGCTGACAAATCGACACAAGTGAACGCAAACATGAGTCAAACTGAAGCTCCATGTCATGTCTGCATGCATGGGAAGCCATTTTATTTCTATTCATTAAAAAAGAAAGAAAGAAAGAAAGAAAGATTAAAACTATAACTACTTAAAATGACCATTTTGGATGATATCAATTAAATTTCTGTCATGATGATGTTTCATTTACTTTTTAAACTAACGGGGGAAAATGTATAGTCATTCATTTAAATTGAATTCTTGGAAAGATTTTCAAAATGTTTTTTTCTATTTTTGATAAAAAATTCAGAAGGCGCATACATGTCCAGTCATTTCTCCATTAGCTCCACTGGAGTTATGCAAATTTATGCTCTTTACATGTATTTTTCACAGGACTACAAGTCACTCATCAAGATAAGGAAATGGTCAACCCACCACTTGGTCAATTACCCTCCTGCTGACTCTGCTACCTGGCCAATGTAAACATTGGAGAAGACATTGAGGAAACGATGGAGGAGGTAAACACTGGCTCCAGTCCCGACCACATAGATCAGCAAGACCATCTCTGCATCCATCTCAACATCAAAGGAAATTCTGAGGTATACATGGAAGGATTACACAAAGCTCCAGAGCCCCCAAAACCCAAGAAGAATCGCTACTTTATGTGATGAAAACAGTTGGCCTCACGGGTTTTGGCTGCCAGTGTGGGAACCTGTTCTGTGGACTTCACTGTTACTCTGATAGGCATAACTGTCCATACGACTACAAAATTGAAGCTACTGACAAGCTTCACAAAGAGAATCCTGTGGTTGTTGCTGACAAGAATCCAGAGACTATGAAGAGGACACTCAGTTCTCAGTTTAACTTTGAATACTGGGAGCAATCGGCTTTAAAATCAGACTTGAGCCCAACCTTCTTCTTGAAAGACCTTTCAAGACCTCCTGGTCACCTGGATCTTCTCTACCAGTCATCTGCTAGCCAACGTATAGCCATTGGATAATTAACTAGGTGACCTTCATGCCCACATCAGTTTTGAAAGAGATATCAGAAACTACAATGTCCTTTGTTTCAATCCTGGAATACCAGACAGGGCAACTCAACCAAGTGACTGTCTGTGAACCCATCTGACAGAACAGAGGACTCAAGAGGCAAGAGCGATGTGCTTTATGGTGAATAATGATTGACGTGACAGTGGGAATATTAAATTCTATCCCTTTCCTGCTCACCTGATTGGGATCATTGTCAATCAAATGCAGATTGCACTGCCTACCAGGGGAATTTACATCAACCATTATCACAGTAATCTACATCCCACAACAGGCGAGTGCAGAAGCTGCTCTGTAAGATCTTTGGAATTAATCCTGAAAATGCGCTTATTGTTGCTGGAGACTTAAATCAGGCTCTACTCTTAAGAAGTCTATACCTTATTTCCATCAACATATTGACTCCACCACAAGGGGAATTAACACTGTGGATCTCTACTACATGCCATTCAAAAATGGTTACAAATCACCAATCACCAATCATCAATCACTACCTGCATTTGGGAAGAACAAACACAAAGCTATCTTGCTGAGGTCAAAGTATGTAAACACACTATGACACATTCCCACAGTGATGTGAGTGGTAAGGAGATGGTCAGGCCAATCAGAGGCTGCTCAACAGTCTGCAATACATGATGCAGTCTGGGTCGCATCCAGGACGTTCACTGTCAACATCACTGGATTCACCAAGTCTGTGTTGGATCTAACTTGTGAAACAACAGAAGCAACTGTACCCACAACAATACTTAATTCATTCGACGACAGAAACTACAGATTACCAGAACCATCCAGGATGTCGTAAACACATATACTGCAGCCTACTAATTAGGGCAGCAGTCTGGAAATGTGGACAATTAGAAAACCATAGTCTACAATGTAAAAAGAGCAGTAAAGGAGGCAAAAAGGGTCAATGGGAAAAAGGTGAAACTACAATACCAGGAGGGCAATCCTAGAAGCATGTAGCAAGGTCTGAGAACTGTGACAAATCATGTATCCCCTTGCTGTCAAGTGCTGATGCATCTCTAGTAAGTGAGCCAACAACTTATATGCTCGCTTTGGGGTCATCAGCAACCAGCAACCAAAACCAGCTGAATGTGTGGGTGGGTGCACCTTTTACACATATTACCCTTTCTGAAGATGTCAGGAGGGCTTTCAAGCTTGTGAACACCAAGACAGCAGCAGGACCAAACATCAGTGGGTGGTCCACCTTCATTCCTTTGCCTAAGAAAATAAGAACAGCCTGCCTGAATGACTACTGCCCACCGACACTCATCACTGTAGTGATGAAGTGCTTTGAACACCTGGTCAAAGATTACATCTGCTCTGTACTACCCAGCACACAGGACCCAATACAGGTTGCCCAACTGATCAACAGGAGACCCTACAGCACACATCCTCCACACCAGCCTATCTCACCTGGACAAGAAAGGGAGCCCTCCAGGCTCGTCACAAAGGTCACGGATCTGGGATTAAGTACCTCACTGTGTATGTGGATCCTTGCCTTCCTGGTGGGCAGATCCCAAGTGCTGAGGGTGGGTTTGACACACTTCTTCCCCTCACATCCTTAACACAGGAGATGGGATGCGTTTTGAGCCCCCTGCTGTACTCCCTGTACACATACGACTATGTAGCCAACACCATCATCAAGTCAACATGAAAAGGCATGTTGTGAGGACAACAACCTACTCCTGTATGTCACAAGATTAAGGAGCTGATAATGTCCTTGGTGGAGAGGGTGGGCAGCCTCAAGCACTGTTCTTTGGTGTCCACATCACTGAGGGCCTGATCTGGGCCCCACATACTGACTCCATGGTGAGACTCTTTTACCTCAGACGCTTGAGTAAATTTTGGGTATTCCCATAAATATTGAGGAATTTCCATCCCTGCATCATCAAGAGCGTCGTGACAGAGTGCATCACTGCCTGGTACAGAAACAGGACCAAACAGGACATAAGGCCTTGCTAAGAGTTGTTTGTTTGGTTGAACATACAACAGGCAGTGTTCTACCCTGCCAAAAGGATATTTACACCTTACTCTGCAAGAATAAGGCTAAGAGAACCACTAATGATCTGAACAACCAGATACCTTTCCCCCATCATACACACATATTTATAACTCATATATTTGTAACTACAATTGTACTCCATCTCTATTCAAATTCTTTTTAATGTACAAATTGAAGGAACTATTCCAGTTACTTTTCAGTCATTACTTTATATGATTACACATGACAAATAAACTTTATTGATTGAGACCTCACCTCCACATATATAAAAGAAATGCATTTCCGGATATCAAGAACTTTTGCCTGGTTAAAAATCTATTTTTAGATGTTAAAAAATATAATGTAAATGTAATTTAAAAAAATGTATAAAAACAAACAAATAAAAAAATAAATGAAATAAATAAACAATCATGTCAGCAATTCATTAATAATAATTTGATTTTAACAACTTAATATTTTACAGGGCTTGACACATGTACAAAACTTAAACTAAATATGTAGGACCAGACTACTGCTTTGTGCACTCAAACTTATGGTTCATGTGCATGTACTTTTAATGTTGTGTACAAATGTGTAACTTGAATTAATAATTTGTGTGCACAAATTAGTTTTCTTATCCCCATGACACTAACACCTGCTAAGCTCAGAGAAATTGGATTGTTGATATCTAGGAAAAATTATTTTCAGTCGGAATGGCTTCTTATGTGGTCAGTATTGATTTTAAACCTTAACATCCCTTCACACCTACACAGGTTTTCAGTTAGTTTGCCTGATTAGACCATGACTCATGCCTAGTCCAAATGGACATTGGTATTCGTCAAAATGTAGCTTTCATCAGTGCGTTTTGGCACTTCATTCACCCCACAAATGCAGTTTTAGGTCACTGAAAATGGAAAACTCCTTCCAGACTGAAGATATTCAGAACGGTAAACTTTGTAAAGTTTATGGCTTGTTACGAAAGAGTTTACGCTGTTATCTCCTTTGTTTCTCTGAAGCAATTTTGTGCAATGATAGATGTGTCCAAAATAGTACTGATGCTAACTTTGCTAACCTTGTTGTTTTTTTGTTTTTTTTTTACATTCGTAGACATAAAAGTACAGTTACTCTTCCACTTTGCTTGAGGAAGAGAGGCGTCAGAATTCATTATGGTGATCACTGCTAAATAATCCAATACTTTCCAAGACCCTGCTGCCAGTGTTGTTGGTTTTGGACAAAACCCAGTCACGAATTTACAAATCCTTTGGCGAAGATGAGTCATGCTTTTATCATAGTAGGATTTGTAATTTAATGGTCAGACCTCTAGTTGCAGGTAGCCTACTGATAATAGTTTTTTCTTCAGCCTTCTGATTGGCCAGCATGGCTTAAGATTAGGTTTGTATTGCCGCCTGTTGGCTTGGCATGCTCTTGACAGTGTGCCAGTTGTGTTTTTGCATTTTCATATGGACTGGATTTTAAAATTTTTTTTTTTTTAATGAATGAAGGAGGAAAAGCCCTGTATTAAAAAAATACCCGTTTATGTGAGCACTAGGCATTAGTGTACACAAAAAGAGGTGTAACCAGGCAGAATAAGTGAAAGCACCTGTGTGGCTTGACCATTGTATGTAGATGCTTCATCATAAATAGATAATAAACTATAAAATAGTGTTTAAAGATATTATTTAACTCTTTTGAAGTGTTAAGTGAAGGAATTCCACTGTGAAAGAAATAAAAGAGAAATGTAATAGTTATTAGACACTATACAATTCTTGCCACAAACAAACACACAAAAAAACATTTTGTCCATGTGAACCTATAACACCTATATTTTCCACTGCATAAATGAATAATAGTCATGTGGTATTATAAGCACATTATGAAAGTACATACCGTATGTTCAGTACTAGAGTAAAGTATGTTGGAGATTTAGCTGCGCACAAATATTGGATTTCTCAAAACTGGGATACTGAAAACATTCCCCAAATGGAAGCTTCTGACTTTTTTCTTCTCAGAAACGCTCTTGATTTGGAGCTAAAGGACGAGCTTTAATCTATGCTTTTCTTACAAACAAATCCCATGAAAAGACCAAAACTAATAATGGTTAGCCTGTATTTCCTGACTTCCTGACTGTGGGACTGAGTCAGAATAAACTATAGTATACGTGTAATGAAGTAACATGTCACTGAGTGCAACAGTGTTGCTCACTGATGAGTTTTTAATAGTTTTTGGACAAGAGTGGAGCACCATGGCACAGAGGAATAAAATTCATCTGGCTTTAACATGCGCAATACTTGTTGGAAGGATCCATTCGTTGCTGGTTTTGGTCCACACATGGGATTTGTTCAGGATTTTTTCTTCCATTTATGTTATCTTGCGAGGAGGCTGGATTTGCAAGATTGCACAAGATCAAGTGAACCAAGAATCCATCTTGCCAGGCTTCAAGTTATGTACTTGTGTCTGAACCACAGTTGTTCAGACCAATCAGCAGCCTACAAGAACTACTGGCAGCTATGGGCAGGTGTGACTTAGGTGTGTTGACAGTGAGAGAAGCGACTATTTGTTCGAAAACAACAACGATGGCTCCTAAAGAGGTTAGTGTAGATGCTGCTATATCATTAGTTATATCAGAACTGGAGAGTATTTCTTCATTGAAAGAAGAGCAAAGAACAGCATTGAAGTCTTTTATCCATGGAAAAGATATATTTTCACTCCACTCCGACTGACTTTGGGGAGAATCCTACTACGTCATATGGTACGTTGATCTGATTGGTTAACGGTAGCCTGTGATAGACAGATGGTTCATTCAATCACCTGACAAATACTTTTGAAAGTGCCTGCCCTTTTCAAAACAGTTTCCATGGACGACTTCCCAGACAGTTCTGTGTAACATCTGTCATGTCAGGTTACCATTTGTGCCTGTTCTGTAGTGCACTGAAACGAAGAAATCAGTGTTAAATTTTCTGACAAATGCTAAAACTGTACATTGTCTTGTTTATACTTTGATACATATACACTGGTTAGCTCTGTTACTCTGTCAGAAACAAATGTTAAAGTCAGAAATGCATTCAGCAGTTGCTCCAGAGCTGTAGACCTTCAGTATGGCTTACAGGAGATGTGTTACATCACCAAAAGCCCTCAGTGTTGCACTGTATCCCTACGGCACAGTATTAATGCACCAATCCCCAGCACAACACTTACATAACATGTTAATTTAGTGTGTTTGCAGATAGTACTGAGTCAAGACATTTTGTAAAAATCAACCTTTCCTCCAGGCCAGCAGGGCGGCGCTCCTCCCTGCCTGTTCCTAGACGTCAGTGCTGACGCTGTGGGTGACCACCTCCCTCATGGTGACAGAGCGGATGAGGTTGAGCTTCTGGTAGAAGCTAGCCAGGTCCATGGGCAGTTCCAGGTCCTGCTGCTGCACAGTCCTGTAGCTGATCCTGCGGCCACCATTGCACAGCCTCTCCGGGTGCTGCAAGTAGAAAGGCAGTGAGCAGCGGGCGCAGGATGGGCAGAAGGCATGTGAGCGCTGGCACCTGCGTGGCGGCGGTGTGGGTGAGTAGCTGGCAGGCCCATTGGCTTCAGTGAGGAAAGTGGGTGGGTAGGTCTCCGGTTCGTCACCATAGTGATCCGGGGTCGGAGGCGTGGGGGGAGCAGACAGAGCCAGGGGGCGGGTCGGCGACATGGTGGCGAGCTCTGGTTCCTCCTCTTCCCCCTTCTCAGACTCCTCCCTCTTACAGCAGTAATACTTGAGCAGTCAATCACAGTAAGAGAGAATGTCAGGTCAGGGTCAGATTTTTTTTTATGTTATCACTGACACACAAAACACAAAGACAAGAAGTCACGTAGGAGCTAATAATATGAAACATTGCTACAAAGCTGAAAGTCCTTTGGTCGTATGTATTCTGTGATGTGAAGCTCTCAACATTACCATACTGAGTCTGTGATCTATCACAACATCTGTTGGATGGTCTGCCCTTAAATTTGGTCAGTCATGGTCCCCAGAGGGTGAATCCTACTGCCACTGGTTATTCCCATACCTCTGTCTTATCCTATCCTCTTTTTCTCTGGTGTCACCATGAGGTTGACATTGTTGGTTTTGAATGAAATGTCTCAACAAATAATGAATTATACTGTAGAATTTGGTGCACACATGAATGAATTGTAGCAACTTTGAGAATTCTCTAATATTTTCTGTATTGTCACCATCTGGTTGAAATTTCACTTCAGTGCCTTGGTTTATCTGCAAAACTAATGACACGCCCATCAGACACAGTTGTATATTATGTTTACTGCTAATGGACAATTGTGCGCATGATAGCATGGTAAACTGGTATGAGGAGCATGGTAAAATTTCTACCTGCTAAACATCAACATGTTAGCATAATCATTGATAGCATGTTAGCATTAAGTGCATTGCCTAATGTTGTAGACACTTCAAGGTCTCAGTTAAATACTCATTGTTGTTGGATTATTTTCACATAATACTCTATAATACTCTTTTTGACCACAATGATGAAAAGACGAAACATGTGAGGGTAAACTGTCATTACATATATTATGTTTTTAAATAAATTTAACTCATGCAGATGAAAATCAGTTAATTAGTCAATAGTAAAATAGTCATACCTGCAACCTACATAAACACAGTACAGCGACAATGGTCAGTAAGATGACTGTAGCCAGAATTCCTCCTGCGATGACCACTGTCCCGGCTGACATTCGAAATCCTCTCCATCAACAGCCTGCAGGGAGGAGGAGGGGGACAAAATAAGGAGGAGGAAGGTAGGATGAGAGAAAGTAAATGGAAAAATGAGGAAGAGAAGGAAAATAAGAGGGAACAAGGGACAGAGAAGAGGTAAAGTGGAGCAAGAGGAGAGAAGAGTTAAGAGGAGAATAAGAACGACAATAAGGAAGGAGTAAGAGAGAGAAAGGGGAAAGAGAAAGAGGAGGGAGAGAGGTACAGGTCAGCAAAGAGAGGGATAGAGGAACAGATGGAAAGAAGATAATAAGAGCAGGGGGAGGATTGAGAGTTAAGGAGGGAGTAAAGATGGAAGATGGGCAGGGAGAGAGGAAAAGGAAAAAGACAATAGAGATGAGGGAAAATTGGTGGGGAGAAAGAGAGTACTGTGACAGACATAGCAAAGGTGGAAGGAAAATGAGACAAGCGGAGAAGTGAGGAGAAGATGAGAAAGAAGGAGAAAGAAATGGGAGGAATAACGGAAACACGCAAGAGAAAAGAAGCAAAAGTAAAAGAGGAAAATTGGAGGAAAAGGTGAGGGAAGACGTGGATGGGCAGGGAGGAAAATGAAAGGTGGAGGAAAAAAAGGAGAGAAGGAGAAATGTGGAGGAGGGGGAAAACAACAGAAGCCAAGAGAGAGAAGGCGTAAAGAGGAGGATGAGGAGGGCATGAAGAGGAGAAAGAGGAGGATATAAGAGAGATAATGATGTTGCTATAAACTTTTACGACTGTACTGTGCAGCTCCAAAAGGTTTAAACTGGTTTCTCTTGCCAGCAGCCATTAATAAAAATATTGCTGATCAAGTTTTATCTTTTTCTGTTACAACTCAGTGATCAGTTTGGGCAGTAAATTAAGCCGCCACAGTGAGCCAAGAGCAAATATTAGAAGGTCCCATCCTCGTCCTTCTTGCTGGGATGTAAAATTCCTTTTTTGCCCTGACCAAGTTTCTTACAGGCATTTTGCCATTTTGCTCTAACACTGCAATCTTTTGTCTGCAAGTCATTTTCTTATATTTTTTCATTTCACAGACAAATAGTGTTTTTAGTCACAGAGCTATTTCATTAACGGAATAGTTCAACATTATGGAAAATCCTATTTTGCTTTCTGGCAGACAGAGAAGAAAATCAATACCACTATGTCTTGTTTGTTCAATCTGTACAAAAACCAAAGTGTTTTCCCTTCAGGAAACAAGGAGTGAAAGTGAGTCACTCTACTTCCTCCTTCAGCTCTGACAGAGAGGAGTCATACTGGTGGTTCACACAGCCACTAGAGGTCCTTGTCAGGTAAAGATAGATTTGAATAAATGACAGATGCTGTCATTTGTCTTGTGAGGACAGTATGTAAAACATTTCAGAGTAACAATAGAAATGAAGAACCAAGTTGTGTTTAATTGGAATTTTGGTGGTGCAGCAGATAGTGCCTCACAGCAAGAAGGTCGCCGGTTCGATCCCCGGGTCGGGCGGGATCTTTCTGTGTGAAGCTTGCATGTTCTTCCCGTGCATGCGTGGGTTCTGTCCGGGCACTCCGGCTTCCTCCCACAGATAAAAACATACTCATTAGGTTAATTGGTGACTAAATTGTCCTTAGGTATGAGTGTGAGGACACTGATATCCCTGAAAGGTGTCATTTGCATAGATTCAGAGATTGCATAGAAAAAGAAATTCCAGTCAGGCTTCAAGGTTCACAGAAGTTTTTTTTAATGAGATTAAAATCTAAATATCCCTCTATTTTATCGTTAGCATATTTCTGACTATTTTTAGTGGAAAATCTGAGAGCTCCCAAGGCAACCTGACAATTAAACAATACGGCAGACAGAGCGTAAACCTCTGCAAACAACAACCCAACCTGCTGAGCTGCAGCCTCCATGACTGTTTATGATGGTTTATTATTTGTCGTGCTACGCATAATGGATAACAGAAATGATCATCTAGTGGCTGAAAGCTCGATTCTACACCTTCACCAGTGCTGAATCAGCTCTGGCTAAAAGACATGTGACCAGTGGATTTAAACTGGAACTACAACTACAACAAAAAGACTTCTTCACCAGGAGTAATAAAGTGATTTCCATAATGACCAGCATTAAAAACAATCCAGATGATATTTATGTGTCTCTGGAAAGGTTTTTAGAGAAGAGAAGTGGAAAATACAAAAGTGCGGCTAAATATGCAGGAGAGGGGTGATTTTAACAGAAGAGGGAGAAATAATTTAAAAGGAAAAGGTGACACAAGTTTTCCTTTTTTTTCAAGTGTGAATGAGGACAAGTCAAGAAGTCTGTTTATTATCCTTGAAATTACATTAGTGAAAAAGAGAGACATTATGCATTTTATTATTCACTTTCCCTTCTTGTTTTATGCAATAAATCTGGTCCCAAACCAGAATTAAGTGTGCATTAGCAAATGGAAAGAAAATCAAAACACTGAAGGGACACAAGCAAAGGTTCTTCAACCTTGAATGTGATGACAGATGGGAATTTAACCAGCTCCCCCTGTAGGCTTCTGCACTGTTGTACTCAAATATAGTGGTGGAAATCACTCATCCCTAATGTTAGATTAGCATTATGAATTTAAATGATGAATTCCTAATATTCAGCTTTCCCTCATGTTTTAAACAATAAATCCGAACCAAAGCTCCGTTTAAAAGATGTGCACTGATGAACACCAGCAGGCAGATGCAGAGGGTTACGTGAGAGGAGATATGACTGAGGCAAAGCCATCATCATCTTAATCTCATTTCCTCGTTGTTTCCTCATTGCTTCCTGTGTGGGCATGACGAGGGTTGGCAGGAGTGTGTCGTGTCATGGGAGTGTCACGCTATGATGCATGTCAAGCTATATGGCCAACACGCCATCCAATATGCCAAAAATAGCCCAGAGGAAAAACTCTCAGTGGAATATGGACAAATAAGAGGAAACACTACAGGTAGAATCTACCTGTAGGTTAATCTGAGGCTGATTTATGTCTGTGCTCTCCAGCAACAACACCATTACTGCAGCACAGAGGTGAAGTAGAGGTATTTTTACTAACAATGACTACCCTGGCATTGGTGTCTTCAGATACTAAACCAATAAACGTGTAAATCACAGTGTTTTTCATCATTCAATAAAAAATCCAAAGCATGGAATTGGAAAAGTGGAAGTACTGAAAAGTCCCCAGTTGGGCAGGCAGACTTCAGCATCAGTGAAAGATAACCATCTCTTACATTCGTTACAGTGTTACTATGCAGGTTTTCAGGTGAGAAAACACTTGAAGTTACATGTCTCTTCACCAAATAACGGCCATGTTGTCTAAGTCCTCTTCTACTCGTCCTAACATTTCTATCTAACAAACACATTTCCATAAACAATGTCTTGTGACCACTTCATCCAAAGGTTTCACAGGGACTGATTCATCAGTGACATACATAGTTCCAATTAAAAACTGTCCATAGTGAGGTCTGAGGATCATTCAGAGTAACCTAAACATTGTGTCTGGAAATATTCCATTAACCTTTGTTGTGCTGGTATGGTAGCAGAGGTCTTAACAGTGGATATCTTCAAACTTCAGCACATAAAATCATAACTACATGCACAGGTAGCTATATCCTGCATACCTTCGGGGCATTGCTTGCATTCATCCTAAAAAATGAAAGCAAAATTCTGGTATTCTTGAAGCTGGGGCTTATTCTCATAATTGTGGCCACTCTGATTATATATCATGCTGATTTTGGTTGCACATTCAGTCACAATAATCTACCTGAATTCACAGCATCATTTCTGCTCTGACTTGACGGCAGCTAGAGGCCAGATGTGCTTACTGGGTCTCCATAATGTGCTGCAAGTGATTGCTGGGAAATCTGGGACAGAGCAGCAAAGCCTCTCGCAGTGAAGGCATGTATCTTTGAACTTGTCACCACTCTGAAATTAAAGATTCACGACCAAAGCTGCCCCTCTCATCAGCACCCTGAGGATCAACTCATCACTGGCTATTGCATTGTGTCTCCATAGCAACAGAGCCCTGGACATCAGCATCCCCAAGGGCTAGAGAGTCGTTCACACCCACACAGCCAGTCAGCATCACACACTCAAAGGTCAGCATCCATCCATCCATTCATCCATCTATTCATCACACCTGGCTGAGAGCTTCAGTCCAGCGAAACACAACTTATTTCCCTTTTTAGACCTAAATAAATTGCAGAAATGTAAATAACATAAAAAAAATCTGACATAAGCAACAGAAAAAGCACATACACTGTGACAAATCCTAATCTTTCAAGTACTTTTTGTCCATGATTAGATCACACGTGGTCCAGCCCCTTTCCAATACACATCAGTTTGTTATAAAGTATATTTCTAAATGTAGATCATATTTTCTAGATCATACTTCTAGACTTTTAGATCTAGATCTAAGCCTCGATATCATAAAACAAGAAAGAATAAAGTGGGCTGCTGCACACGATTCTAGATGTGTAAATATATTCATATTGCTCTTTGCCTTCAGAGGATCAAGGTTGTTATTTATTTATTTATTTATTTATTTATTTATTCCGTCCTTGTTGATGCATGTTATATAATGCACAATGAAAGCGGCTCCTACTCTGTGTTCGTCCGTGGGCTCATAAAAAAACTTTCCATCCTAAATTGAATCAGTCTTACTGACAGAGCTTAAAGGATGAATCTGGTGATGTTCTAGATTTTTCTTAATTTCAACAAACTGAATTAAAAGACAGAAACCAACAATGAACTGATCATACGAACAGTTGTTGTCTGTTGAATCGCAAGCCTTAAAGCGACATGGATTAATCCACTGCTCAAAATAGTACTCTGCAAATGCATTATTTCCTTCTGTTTGAGTAACGTTTGTTCAAAAAAACAACAACGACAAAAAAACAAAACAAAACCAAAACAAAACCAAGTGACAAGCTGTTGGCAAATTACTGGGCATTTAAAGAAAATAAACTGGTGCAATGGGTTTGGATCTGAGAGCCACAGACAGGAAGTCAGGAAGACAGTTTTGAGGGACGTTGTTGGGTTTTTAATGGCATTTGTTAACAATTGGAGGAATCTCGATGACTGCTAGTTTTATCTAATACTTGCAGCTCAGACCCCTTTTAGCCGAGATATATAACAGTGTGTGACTCTAAGTGTCCTCACAGGAATGTTTTATTATACAGGAGGTGACTATAAATTCTATGTTGAGTCAGAGCCATATTATAAAAACTGAGGTTATGTCTCCAGAACCTTTTAACTGGCCGAAAAGCAACCAAATTAATTTGACTGCTTTTAGGCCAATAGATAATTAAATCTATAAGTATTTCTTCATCAGAATTTTATCGTTGACAGTGTGGAGAAGACCTCAGATCAATCGATGGATTTAAAATGAAAATTCTACAAATTGAAACATTAATGAGATCTTTTTGGATTCATGAGTAGACACATTATACCTAAATTCCTGGGATATCATCTATGGTCGAGTTTTCATGAGGACTGTCATGTTACACTAGAACTTGCGCAAACGGGCACATTATTGATTACATGTGTTTGAGCGCGATCTGCAGTATATGTGATGTCATTATTGGAAAACCTCAATATATCATGATTGGTTTCCTGTTTGCACAGACTAAATGTGGACATAACGTTGTACTTACAGGGGAGTTAATGGCGCGACTTTTACGCAAATTTACGCGTATTGGTGGCCGTTTAAAACTGATCAGGATCACTTGAGAATCCACACTTTGACTATGCCTGTTCAAGAAGTTTCAGCAGCCTCCTTCACACGGGTTCAGGGGTGTTGATTCATACATTAGCACCACAATCACACACTCACACACACTGACGCTCAAGACTGTTATTACTACACCAGCTTCAATTACGCGTTTCTTTCAGTGATCATGCCCAGAAATTATGTCTGCATGCAGGTTAAGGTTCATCTCTCCACTTTATTAGAACGGCATTTGGTCTTGATTTGCGTGCGTAAAAGCGACAACTAAACAAGCGACTGCAGACAAAATTCCCAACAAATTAAGGATTTCATAAGAGATTTAGCTTAACTGAATACTCACACATTATTGTACAATTCACCATGCAGTCACTGCATACAATTCACTGTGCAAATCTCTACTGGAATGCTCGTTTTGCGCAGTTGCGCATTTTACGCGTTTTAAAAGCTTTCCAGGACCATGGAACAAACCTCTTAACAACCTCTCCGTGCACCATCGGAACCACAACCACTTTCATATCAACAGCTGCTAATCTTACCCATCACATTAGTATTTTGATCGTCCCATGGCTTCCCCCGCGGCACCTCCAGCTCGGGGCAGTCCGTCTTGCGGGCAGAGGTGACGGTTCAAGAGTCGAGCTTCCGCTGGGAGAGGTGTAACCAAACATATAACTGTCAACTAAGAGCTGCGTTTCACATCCACACACACATCTGACCCGCAAGAATGAGGAGCAGAGATCTGTCTCGGTGCGTCAAGAAGGCGAAATAAGACAAATTTGTCTTCACATTTCTTCTGTGATTGCACAAGCTGGGCCTCTGTCCACAACTGGAGACTTTGGAAATGCAGCGAGAATGTCTGATAAAACTTTTACTTCATGAGGGGCTGATTCCTTCCTTGTTTCTTCTATTTATTTTTCATTAATTTAAGTGCAGTTGTCTGCTTCAGAAGAGGTTGCAGATAAAAAATAATAATAATAATAATTGATAAAAAAAATACGTGTAAATCAATAAAAATCCCGGATTCTGAAATATTTCCTCTGCAGATCCCCAGGTTTTCTGTGTCCCAACGAAACCTCGAAAAAAGAAAACTGACAAACCGCTGATCCAAGCACACATAAGGTGGCCACAGGGGGAGTTGTAAGTGGAAAAGCTTGGGTTCGCTTGCAATTGACTAGAGGATGTATGTTCTGCACGGATCCGGTGTCATCACAATTATGTTGCAGCGCATTCATTTCCGATGCCGACCTGACTGAATGTGACCGTGCGTCACAGCAGCGCTGCAAAAACACCTCAAGGATGCAACCAAGAGGTTTCACATTCCCGTTGCAGAAATCCTAATTTTGCCTTTTCTTGAATCAAAGGACATCTTCCAGATAGCTACAATGATCTGTGTGATTTGAGCTTGTTTTCTGGAGAAAATATATATTTATGTCTGCACTGTCCAGTTTGTTTTGGTTGCTTTTTCAGGTGACTTCAGGCACACTTCACCCTCTGCAGCAGACCTCAATAGCCCAGAAAATGTGATCCAGGATTCAAAGCTTCATGACACATTCATGTGAATTACAGCAAATGTCGACATGTTTTAGGGGTAAACTAGTCATCACATATGGAGATTTGTTATTGACTCAGCTTGTACTTATTTTGTGTTGATTGTGTTTAAGCTGAACTCTAACCACTGCCTGCTGATGCCTCTGCCCCTCAGACAGCCTGCCACTGCCAATAGGCATGTCTTTTATTTCTGCTTGTGTGCCCCACCACATCTGTGTCCCATGTCCTATGCAACCAGAACATACTGCGAGTGCAGCTAAGCATGGCCATGATACCACCCAGCTGGGTGTGTCTGTGGACAAGCTGGAGGTGTACTGCTGTTGGGAATCAAAGCACTGATCTCTGTAGTGATGGTTCCTCCCGCAAAATGCACAGTGCCCATGACTTCCCTCCTAGAAGGACGAGAGGATAAGAGAGTTCATGCATTATTCCAACATGGTCCTTCCTAATTCGAACCTTGTAGTCACAACATTACATAACCAGGATGAGCTACTTTTACTGTGTCACTTAAAAATTTGTGACAGTTTAACAAATAAAACACAACTCTGTTGTGTCTTTCTAAGGCAGAACATTATCTCCACTTTACCATAATAAATGTGTCTGGACCATATGGAAAGGGTTTCCCTCTTCTGCTTGTTGTCAGTCATGTCAGAAATAGAAACTATTATTTAACTATTACTTAAAAGACCACTGTGTAGGTTTTAATGCATGTGTACGAGAACCTTTGGTAAAAACGCAAAAGGCACTCTCTCGAGTCAGTGTTTGGTTTGTTCATTCTGGGCTACTGTAGAAACATGGCGGATCAACATCCGTGGAAGAGGACCCACTCCCTTTATAGCTATAAAGAGCTCATTCTAAGGCGATGAAAACATGACAGCTCTTTTTTTCAAGTCATTATACTGTAATGAAAAACATATTTATGAATATTAGATTTCTGCCAATAGATCCCCCAAAATCCTACAGACTTGTCGTTTAACAGAAAAAAACTCTGCTTTCTCTGCAGCAGAAAACCAAATCAAACCGATTATTTCCAGGACAAATAAAGTGAGAGAAAGGTTTTGATACCCTGTAAACAAAAAAATCAATTTACAAAAAATAGAACTCTGTGAAAAGTGTGCAATATTTCAGAGGACTTCCAGATTGTTTTCTGTGTCCCTTGTAAAGAGGAAACCTCTGACTGGATGAAATCTGAATTGATGAATTGACTATTGACGAGTGCTGTGTTGTTCTCCCTGTTCACCATCTACCTCTCTCTGCCTCCTCTCTCTCTCCCATCGCTCCACTTTGAGCAGGGAGGCAGAGAAAGAAAAGATTTTATTGTGTGAATTATTTAGAGGTTAAAGCAGGCTGAGATTCCACTGTATTGTACAGACAAGAGCGTGTAATATTAATGAGTGGAGACGTTAAAGGTTATTTCTCCTCTTTTCTGCTGCTCCTGCTGTGCTTCAACACTTCAGCATCCCGCCGCTCCCACAGGAAGCTGCTGCTCCGAGCAGGAAAAACAGACTTTTGGGTCAAACCTGGACTCACACTGCAGAACTTCACCTGCACGATGAAACTCTGTGACTTTTATTCAGCTTTTCAGTTAAAGCAAGAAAAGTAAGAATCAAAGTCTGTAAAAGCTCACATGGAGGTCAGTGTTTTTAAACATGGAACAATACAAACATTTGGTGTAAAAGGAGACTCGTCATGACAGCTTGTCAGTTAGATACCCCAAAACCTCTTAGGGAGGAGACTGGATGGGACAGATGGCTCTGTCCTGAGTGCTCCGACAAACAACTTGGTTTGTTTTATGATTGAGGTTAGAGGACCTGTTGGTTCAAAACATTCAAAGCTGATTTAATGGTCAGATATGACATGAAATGAGGCCAAATGTTGCATTTTCAGTTTGTGAGAAAAACTATTGGATGAAGAACTGCTGTGCTCCTTTTGCTGTCCACAGAGCACTCAAACTCATGATGGACAGTTTAAAAAAGGATCAGAATCAATGAACAGAATGAGACATCTCATCTGTTTTATCCCACATGTTCTTCTTCCTTGTCAAAACTTGGCGCCTACATCAGACATAATGCGTCCATCGACAGTTCGGTCAGAGTTTGGGGTGTGTCATGCTAGTAGCAGCTAATGTAAAGATAAGGAGCTCGCTTCTCTCTGGCTCCACACCCTCAGACTTTTTTCAAACATGTATATCAGTTCCCCTTTCAACAGTGACTGAGCTCCTCATTAGCCAAATTAATGTTGATTATATGTTTTAAAAACAGCTGACAAAATCCTCACCCTAAACCTTAAAACCACATTTCCCAGTCAGCTCCCACAAACAGTCCTACAGAAATACAACCAAACAGGAGTCACTGTTTTTTAGATATGATGAAATTGGTGTCTTTTGAACAAAACGTTGTGAAATGACACTATTTTGTTCGGCATCTGCATAATTTTATCTCTATTTTCAAACTTCCCACTCCATGTCAGTGTTTCTGTGACCAACTCAAACAATAAAGCCAGCTCAGTTAGTTCAATCTAAATGTAAATTTAAAATGTGGAGGCTGTGATCCACACACCTTTCAAATGGTTTAAATATTTTAATAAATTAATACACAAACAACACTGTTAAGAAAGAATCAGCATCTCTTTCTGTCTTTGTCACCCTTCCGCCTCTCTCCTCTCTTTGCCTGTCCAGTGACATCGCTCAATAAGACAAACAGGGTCTCAGTGTAAGTCATCCACTTAACATTGATTCCCACATCAGGGCGATGGATTAGCTTACAGTGGAGACTGTCCACATGTGCCAAGGTCAGGTAACAGGTCAGCACTGATGGGCAAAGTCCCAAACTGACAATACATTCACTGTGTTACACAGAGCTTTGACAGTGAGGAGCAACTGATTCAAGTTAACATACACAGTACAAACAACAGTTTTTTATTAAATGACACTGTTTCTCTCATACTTTTTTACATGCAGGATTGCCATTGTCAGTCTGTCCGTCAGTTCTCCACTTAAACTTTCGTTTAATTTGTCCAACATTTGGTTCATGACCAAATCCCTACAAAACTAATGACATTCCCATCAGCCTCAGCTTTACTTTGTGTTTAGAGCTGATTAAGAATTGATAGCATGCTAACATGCTGAACTAAGATGATGAACTCTCTTAAACCTTGACCATGCACATGTACACAGATATTTTGCAAAACCAACATTTTCCTCTATGTTTGGGCCTCTTGATCACAAACAAACAGCATTTTAAGTCAATAAAAAATAGTTTTTTTTTTAAAATGCCTTCTTAAGTGCAGATTTTTCAAAACTCCAGTTGTGCATTTAAAACAGTAGCATTTGAGAAACCATGATTGTGGTGGTTTGGAAAACTCAAGTGTTTTCTTGTGTACTGAGTAGAGGTGTGGGGCTTCGTCTCCTGTGTGTCCTTTGTTGGCAGAGGCTGGGTGTGGTTCTCCAAGTGGCTGGGAGCTCCAACACAGCTGGGACTCATCACAATCTGTATAGCACAAAGACTGTGGACTGCTGAGGACTCGCTGCCAGATTGTGTCTGCTGCTTAGTGGTATAGTTGGCCGTTTATCTGTGCTACCTGCGAGTTTAGGTCTATAGTTAAGTTTTGTTTCTCTCATATTAACCACCAGTGACTGATCTCTAGTGAGTTCTCCTGCACTAATCTCCAGCTCCAGCGTCTCTGCCACCACAGCGCAAATAAATAATCACCTAATATTGTTTGTGTTTTTAATTTACTGCTGCCAAAGAAAAATAAGATCACTGCGGCATGCTGAGAGTGTTCTTCTCTGATATTTGAGGTGTTGTTGATGTTACCTTTATCACCACCTACTGTTGGCTTGACAGGTTGGTTAAAGTGTTTGGAATTTGGAATTTTTGCAGTCGCATGTGTACGGAGGTTTTTTGTAAAACATTTGGACCACACATTTTGTTTGCCATGTACCAAAAGCTACTGCATTTGCCAGTGACAAAGAATGAAGTGCAGTGGTTTGGATTTGGATTAAAACTGAATTCACATCAGTCAGATCCGAACAAGGTCCAGCCTTTTTTTGGCCAACCTGAACATACAGATGTGAAAGTCAATTTTGGCAGCAGGGTTTTTATTTTTACTATCACTGAATATAAATGTACAGTATCTAGTTTCTCTCCTCTTTGGTATCTTTTTCTGCTTTGCTTTCTCTTTCTTCTCAAGCAGGCAAGGATCAGCGCCCTGAAGCCTATTTGCTTCACTCCAGTTCATAAGCCTGACTGGCACAGAGGCGCTGCAGAATCTTTAATGTGACACGTCATGATACCCACCAGATGCCATTGTCCTCCTTCGTATCTCTCACATCCTGACAAGCCCCGTGTTTAACAAACTCTGACTGATCTGAGCTCTTGTTCCCTCAGTCACAACATCATCCAGAACATGGTCGCAACCAAGCGAGCCAGCAGGCTGACAGGATGTTTCCACCTCCCTGCGGCTTTCCACACAAACTCTGTTTACAGCTGCAGTACAAGCTGCAGGCCTGGATACCAACTGAAATACACAGTACACCCACTGATCCAAATTTAGATTTTCACTGTATCAAAGCCTATGTTTTTAAACCAATTTTTTATACCAATTTTGCTCAGTTTTATATAAAGAATAAGAATTTTTTTTAGATCACATTCCAAGGGTTCAAGGTTCAAGGTTGTTCAAGGAAGTTTGCTGTGCAGAAGGGAAGGGCTCACATAATGACAGAATACAAATGGACAATATCAACAATAAATCACATAATCAATAGCTCTCAATCATCATCATAAAGACCTGCAAGGAAGCAAAAAAGTAAAAAGATAAACTGAAAGGCAGTTTCAGTGTACATTTGGAAACCATGACTAAGCCTTGAGCCTCTGAGTCGGCATTTCTCATAGCAATGGCTGACTGACAACTGAGAGATGGCATTGCTAGGAGATGGTAAAAAACAGTTTTTCTATATTTTGATGAGTACAGTACAGTCACATGCACATCATTGATCAGCAGGATCACTGAAGTGCACTCGCCTGTGAAGCTGCAGCCGGGCTAGTCTTACTGAATGACGAGGACTGATCTGAACGTCATCTCCAACAGAAGGACGCAAGACGTTAGATCATCATTTAAGTACACTCAAATGTGTCTTAAAATGACATTTTCTTAAATCAATTGATACAATTGTCAGGCTGCCATCTATCATTTACTGTATGCATGCTGGCATGATCTGTGATAATACTTATAAGTAATAAGAGGAAATGTCTTCTCATGATAACAGGTTGATTATCTCATTATCTCAGTCTTGATACACAGTACCTGCTCCACCAGATGAGCTACCAGGGAGCTCCATGGGAGTGATAGTTTGTCTCAAATGTGTCTTTTGTTGCAGGGTGGCACTGCTGCAGTGACTAGTGCCAAAGCCCCTGTTGGTTGCTTCAGGGGTCTTCTCCCATAATTACAGCAATAACCACAATCCATCAGAAGAGATAGGAAGGGAAAAAACAGCGGCTCAATATGCCTTGATAGACCACTAAAGTCTCTGACCGGAGTGGCTATTGATTTGTGGTGCTGCAGGGTTGAGGTCCTGGACGCTGGGGAGTCATAAAACTTTTTACCAGGGCTCCAGATTGCTGGGAGATGGCCTCAGTTCCATCAGAAAGATGAGCTGCTGCCTCTGATTCAGAAGTTGACAGGCTCCTTTAAAGCCCATCTAACCTTTCCCTGCTTATCGTCTCCATGTTTGTGTATTTATTTATTTATTTAAAATGTACTTTAAATATTGATGATCACATTAATAGAATTTTTTCAGACACAACTGTAACTGTAGAGAGATAAATTTGGCTGTGTAGAAGTACCACAGGAATACCAAGCAACAGAAATCCTAACAGACGTCAGAAGACAAACATACAGGTGGCTCACATGATTAACATGTGTTTCATATTATTTTTATTTGTGCCAAATACCTGCATGGCCATTGTAAACTGGCATTACTAATTTAAATAAATGTTACTTTTGAAAAAAAAAAAAATGTTGGAATTAATTTAGACAGCTTGACACTGAGTTTCACTTGAGTGAGACTAAGACTACTTAAACAGTGAAAAAGGTAACTCAGCACAGTGTTACATATCTAATCCTTTAGTGTTACTTAACTGTGTTGTGGGAGTTAAAGAAGGAAGTCTGGCATAGTGTTAAATGTTGAACTATTAAGAAAGTATTAACTGAACTCTGTAGAGTCTCATACACATACAGTGTCCAAATTATTTAGGCCATATAGTGTACATTAAAGTGTTACTCCATTAATCACACACACACACACACTGTAGAATTAGGACCACAAACGTTCTAGAATTCTAGAATTCTTAGAATTCTACAACCTTTGCTTTGATCACTTATATTTGTATATATATATAGCTCAGTTTTTATTATATAGCACATAGAGCATTCAAGACTTACGCAAGTTATAAGTGTTTTGGTTCACGCTTGTCTTCGCTTTGTCACGTGTTGATTGTGTTTACACCGCCATAAAGGTGAAAATGGATCGTGCTACACCACAGGAATTTAAGTCCAGAAGTGGAGAGAGAAAGGCCAGTGCACAAACACAAAAGAAGATCAGGGTCTCTGAGTCTGGCTGGGAAAGCACAGAGTCCAGAAAATGGAAAGCCTCCCAAAAGAAAGATGACTCCAGGAGGATGCAGAGGACCGCTGAGCTTGAACCCAGGTTCAACATCTCCAAGAGGAAGGTCACAGATACTGAGGACAGACCAAGAAAGAAACAGAGTGTCTCAGAACTGGATGCCACGTCATCCTCAGTGGAGGATGAAAGGAGGAGGACACCACCGCTGCCACCACCACCACATCCACCTCAGTGGAAACCAGCCAAGAGGAGCTCGAAGAGAAATACGAGCAGCTGTGTCCTCTGGGTGAAGGAGGCTTCGGATCGGTCCATGCTGGTTGCAGGACAACAGATGACTTCCCTGTGGCAATAAAGCACATTCCCAGGTCCAATGTCATCTGTAAAGGTGTCACTGAGAATGGGGTGACGCTCCCTCTTGAGGTGGCTGTCATGAGAAAGGTGGCCAGTGGAGAAGAAGGATCAATTGGGAAATCTGCAGCCATTTCTCTGCTGGATTATTATGATCTCGACCAAGAACTTGTCCTCGTCATGGAACGTCCAGTCCCTTCTGTTGACCTCTTTGAATACATCCAGGAGAACAATGGATCCCTGCAGGAGAAGGAGGCCAGAATAATTATGAAGCAGCTGGTAGAAGCAGCCAGAGAGCTTCAATCTAAAAACGTCTTCCACCGGGACATCAAGTTGGAAAACATCTTGCTTGAGACCGACACAGACATCCCACGCTTGAGGCTCATTGACTTTGGCCTCAGCTGCTTCACGGACAAGACCTCAACGTACAGGACCTTCTACAGTACCTCAGCCCACATCCCACCAGAGTGGAGACAGCGTGGGACCTACAGTGCTGGTCCCACTACAGTGTGGCAGCTGGGAGTGGTGCTGTATGAAATGCTGCACAGACACACAGCATTTGAGACAACAAAGTTCCTGAGTAAAGAACTCCAAATCAGCGAGGAGTTGTCTCAGATTTGCCAGGACATGTTGTACCAGTGTCTGTCTGTCAATTTTCTGCTGCGTCCCTCTCTGGAGGAGATCCGGCTTCACCCATGGCTGACATAAAGCCAGCCCCTTCATTTTAATAAACTGTCAACAATATTTTCTTGTTCACTGTTTGTCTTATAGTGCATGGTTGGGGACCATGTTGTTTTATTTAAACTGAAATAGTGCCCCTCTGACTTGCAACTTCTACACTTCCAGTTGCAATGTTGAAAATTAATTGTTGAAAAAGTAATTCAGTCTTCAAACACTTCAGTGTTCAAGCAACTGTCCTGATTATTACTGAGATAAGAATCTCAAAAAACCCTTTCTTCAGCATCACTGGATCAGGGCTCAACACTGGAATTAGTTTATTCAGTTCAGTATTCAAGTAGCAGTACTTACAGACACAATTGTCTTGGAGGTATTTGTGCAAAAACTTCAACATGTAGAAGTGAATACACACTGGCAAGAAAATGCCAAAAGTGATAACGGTGTTTCACATGCAGTTCATTCAGTAGATAGAAAATCACATGACAGACAGCAGACTAAACATTAGATAAATGAACATGGAGCTTTCAGTCTCCTCTGTGCAGTGAATCAGAGTGACAAAGAGTGATAAAGCATGAAGTATAACACAGATAAGTCTTTGTGGCAGTTATCTACCCTGACAGAAGTGCAGCCCTCATTAAAACTATCTCTGTTTTTAGTAGAGATGACTCTTTCAGCTTCTGGCATTCAGTCTCAGTCAAGTCAATCCTGACAAACTGGCCTGCAGGTTTGAATCACAGCAAAGTACTGACAGTGACACTTTCTGTCCCAACAAATCATGGGAACAAAGTCATGTCAGATTCAGATGAAACAATTACAGGAGCAATCAATTCCATCATCTTTATTAACCAATTGAAGTACTTTTTGTAGCCTAAATGCTTTTTTGTGTGTGTTTGCTGAAACGTGGCTGAAATGTTCATGGCACTCATCTTAAGCTGTGCTCAGCATGGGAGCAGAGCAGAGGACAATACATGCTCATTCTTTTGTGAGGAACAGGCAAAGAGAATGGCAATGTGGATCCACTTTGCAAATAATTTCACTCATTATTGAGACCTAAGATCAATTTTACCAGAAAAATAAAGGTGGAATAATTTTACGTCTGTGTCCAGAAATTTAAAACCTTTCTGTAACATATGTGGTGTAGTTCCTTGTTTCAAGCTTGCTGCGCTGCGACCAAAAAAAAAAAAAAAAAAAAAAAATGGAGCTGCAATTCAATATATATACAGTATGTCACAATTTGGACACAGACTGAGAATTTTTATGTATTTTTTCTTTTTAATCTGAGGTGTAATTACAGTTCCTGAATTTAGTTTGACTTCTGGATTGAAATTCTGCAGTTTTCCCAACTAATCATGGGCAAAAACTGATTTTCTCAGTATATATAATAAGAACACAACACTTGCAGTCATTTGAATTTTTTTATTTATTTTGAAATTTGTATTTTTTAATTTTGATTTAAATGTAATTTTTTAATTTGATTTTGATTTTAATTTGTTTCAATTCAATTTTATTTGTATAGCGCCAAATCACAACAAAAGTTGTCTCAGGACACTTTCCATATAGAGCTGATACAGGCCTAGCTCTTTTATCTACAGAGACCCAACAATGAGCAAGCATTTGGCGACAGCAGCATAACAACAGCAGCATAACAGTAGTAGCAGTTGCAGTGGATGTCAGGCAGGGCCATGGCAGGAAACAAGCTGTAATCCACAATCCAGATTCAGCCACTGTCCATGGGAACCTGCGAGACGACAAAGCACAGAGACTCCAGGGAAGGAGCTAAGTTAGTAACACGCCATGGTAGGACATGAAAGTGTGCAGATGTAGAGGGAGAGAAGGACAGAGGAGCTTGGTGTATCTCTGGAGGTCCCCCGACAGTTTAATGCTATAGCGGCATAACTAGGGGCTGGTCCTGGTTTCATTTTTATACAACAATTTACTTAGCTATTTTAATGAAGTCACACAAAACCCATGTGATAAGGCACCCCCCCCTCAAGCGGGCAAGGAAAAACTCCCCTTAAAACCCTTCAACAGGTTAAAAAAGGAAGAACCCTTGAGAAGGACTACACAAGAGGGGACCCCCTTCCAAGGCTGATAGGTACCTGGTGGGCAGCATGACAAACATTAGATCAGGGCAGGAACATGTGCTCACTTGTGGCTGTTGTTACTAAGACTTCTCATTACGTTAAACAAGAAGGACCACTGTGGCCTAGTGGTGTAGTCGTATCTGCATGAGTCTGTATCTTATGATAAGGGTAGAATCACCTGGATGAAGACTAGTGTGGTGAGGGCAGCGAGGTGCCAGATTCAAATTGTTTGTGCCTGTTCTACAAAATCTGTTCCACCAGAATCTGTCCTCTCTGTCACTGGCCGTGCCCTTGGCCCGGCTCTCGATGGAAACTTCGTCTTGTCTGCCAATAGCGGTCGATTGTCCCTCTCCGGCTTCTGGACCTTTGATGTTTTACCCTCTCCAAACAGTTTTTGGTTCCTTTGGCTCTTTAGTGCTTTCTGGCCTTGGGTGTCTGGCTGTTTTAGGTTTAAGTTTTTCCTTTATTGGCCCCAGTGTTTTTTATACTGGAGACCTGCCAGTCTTTTTAGACATCAATCCCCTCTTCATTGGTGACCCTGTCTTGGATTTAGGGGACACATCCTTACCCTGGAACTGTAGGCTTCCTTACTCCTTTAACAACAGGAGAAGGTTATGATGTGTTCTCCCTAAGCTGACTTCCAGCACAGGGAGGTGGTGTTGAATAAAAGGTTTTTGCCGAGGGCTTCTTTTCTTCCCCAGATGTTTCAGTCTGCATCTCCTTCTCACTCTGAAGTTCCGTTACCACATTTTCCTCTTCAGCATATGATGCCAAATCTGCGTGCTGCACCTCTACAGCCTTTTCCACCTTGGCCTTAGATAATGGTGGTGATGCAGGCGTCTCTGTGGTGACGGACGACTGTGAGCTGTTACTTTTAGTTTGGAAAAGTTTTCAGGCACTGATTTAGAAAAGAGAAGATACCTTTGTCTTTGTCAACTATGTCAGGCTGAATTCAAGTAACAGTAAATGTCTATGAAATGAAGCAAAATTCATTTGGAATATTGTATGTGATGACGCATTACTCTTCAGAGTTCTCCAAGCTATGACAGAGGCTGGATGCTAAAAAAAACAAAACAAAACAAAAACAAAAACAAATCAAAGCATCCACACAGTTGTAGTTAACACACAATTTGTCTAAATTGGCCCTTATCATGGCTGTGAAGAGGGTTTATTGTCACTCAAAAAGACCTTCAAAGTATGAGCTGCTCACTTCATATTCAGGACTTTTCATTGAGCTATATCGCTCTATTACTAATCCAAACAGTCTTTGTATCAGTTTTTAAGTCCAGATTTGACAAACTGCTGCAGGCAGCAGCTCTTGATGACTCCACATATCGTGGGATCTTAAGTGCTGGCTGGGTGTTTCCTCCAGCGGTGTGAACGTCAGAGCAGACTTCCTCCTTTGATCCAGTCTGTCGGCTTACAGGTGTCTACTGTTTCGTCTATTATTTAGTCTAGAGATTCCAGTGTGAGAAGTGCCTCTGACCTAGCTGCAGGAGCCACTGGCACCCAGCAGCTTTGTTATCATTTCATCACCCTGCACGTTGTCTGTGAAAGGTCACAATCCTGGACGGCTATGCGCTGTGGTGTAAAGGTCCTCAGTGTTGTGGTGAACTACAAGGCTTAGCTGGAGCTCCTTAAGGGGAATGCGATGTTAGCGTGAGACCTCCTTGGCTTTCCCACCAGACCCCAATGTTTATAAAATATATAGAGTTATCCTCATGTTACGGTCCGTGATGTCAGGCTGCCGCTCCGCACCCTCTCCCTGCGTCATTGGCCGGGCTGGGTGGCAGAGGTTGGAGTCTGGATCCATTCAAACAGCCGTCTGATCCTGAACACTGCACAAACAGGCCCTCACCTTCAGACAAAACAGAGGAAAGAGTCTTTATTTGTCTTGTCTTCAGACATGAACTTCTGTTCTTACTGTGTTTGATTTGTTTGCAGTGGTTAAAGGTGTTATATAATTTTTAAAAGCTACATAAACCCCCCTCAGGGTGTTAGCTTTGTAGACATTTAGCTGACAGGTCAGGCTTTAGAGCGATTCCAAGTTTTTGTCAAAATTTTCATTCATTTAATGTCAAATCTCCTCTTTATTCATGATTGCAGACACACTACACCACACTAGAAATAATAATTATCTTCACTAAAATAACTTCTGCAGGCAGACAAACATGCAAAGTGTTGGAGCAATTGGTTTTCTTAGGATTTGTAATAAATCATGTCTAATTTTTCAGACATTTGTAATTAAGGGAAGACAAACATTTAAACCACATTAGTTAGATCTGTTGTTTTTCTCCTTTAAATGAGTTGTGTTCAGATATTGTGAGACAATGCTGCAGCTGTCCTCTACACAGCTAATATTAGCATTTATTTGTAAGACAACCAACTTTCACATAGTTTCTGTTTGTGGGATTAAAGCCAGAAAACAACTTTCAAGGTATAGAGAGGGAAAAGACACTGTACTGATTGAGAGAAAAAAAAAACAAACAAAAAAAAACAACAAACAAAATCACAGCAAAAAATGGATTTCTTTGCCGGAACAAATTCATTTGCATTCAAGTAATTGGTGAACTGTTGTGACAATGCTGATCTCCAGGATAATGGAGAGAACCACAGGAAGCTATCATAGCATATTAGCTCTGCTGCACCATCACTTTTAAATAACCCTCCTCTGCTGGTGTGTAAGCTGCTGCGTAAAAGAGGCCAGACTTGTGTTAACTTGTAGTACAGTTGGTGACATAGCCATTTAGACCAGAGAGCTATTGTGACTGCAGTATGCTCCCACTGCTGCCAGCTGATTAGTGAGTCACTTACACAAACTGATGGTATGACAAATTCAATAATCAATTGTTTGTCATTTGTCAAACAAAAACATCCAAACTTTTGCTGTTAATAGTTTTTGAAATATGATGATTTTTTTGTTGTCTGTGCTTCATATTTTGGGGTTTTGGATGTTGGTCAGAGTAAGAGTGCCTTGATTAATTTCGGAGATAAGAATAATCAGCAAATATTGATAGTAACATGAAAGCATGTACTGCAGTTTTCTCTGTCTAAGCCAGTGCAATATATCACAACTGGTTACCAAGACACCTCTTCCCCCTCCTGCAATGCCAACAGCATTATTAATAATGAAACACTAAGATTTCTATTTGATGGTTTGGTCCTCTGTCTGACGCTCTGACCCCACTTTTAGAAAAAGAAAAAGGCTTTTTCAAAGAATATTTCAGCTCATCTCCACTGAAGCGCATGGAGAGCATCTCTGTTTGAAGAGGCTTTTATTGGATATGGAGCCTGAGAGCGTCTGACCGTCCTCGTCTCCCTACGCCATCTCAGCCTTTTCTATCCCACTAACCAAACACCTCTCAGAGGGTGGGATGATTACTTGTTCTACTCAAACAAAAGCTCTTCAGGTGCATAGAGTTAATTTATCTCAGTGAAAAAGTGAGGTAAGAACTTAGTTGGTGAGGTGCCATGCTGTAAATCAATCCATCAGGATGAACTGGGGATGAAGCAGTTGCTCTGATGCATTTATTTATTCATCAGGATAAAAAATATCTCAAAAGGCTGCCTCATCAGGTTTTACAGATGGCATCTATACCTGCATGACTTACCATCACAGGTGAGGCTTTAAGTCCTAAAAGTTGACTGAGAAATACTGTGGCTAGAATCACATCAAAGACAAACAATGAGAAAGAACACCAGGCTGTGTTCATAGAGGCTGACAACTGTTTCTCATCCCTGTTGGATCTACCTCCAGGTCCTCGTGCCTTTAAGACATCTATTTGATTTTTATTTAGGGAAGCAAAGGCTGAGGTCAAAAAGCTTGTGTCTCTCTTTTGGCTTGTGACCATTTAAAAACACGCAAATTCAACTCATGAGCCCTTTTCAAAGGTTGCATATTTCTATGAGCTGTGAGAACCAGGAGCAAATAGTGAATCAACAGCAAACAAAAGTAAAACTACCCAGTAGAGTACAAAAAGAAGAGGCAAAGAGAAATGTCTTAAAAAGTACATATAATTTCAAGAAGCAGAAAAGTACTTTCCTAACTGGATCATCTTGCAGCTACTTTAAAAGGCACCTTAAAGACTAAAATTTGTCTCAACCGATCAGTTAAAATATGTCAGAGCAATCTAAAACTATCAAACAATGAACAAAGACAATACATATTAGTAAACAGAAGAGAAAGCTGAGATATTCTGCAACAATGGTTGATAAATTAAAAGAAAGACACCGTGTCGATACGTTGTATGTTCTAGATGCAGTATGTTTATGTTGAAATGAAAGACTTAGGTGGCCAAGCCTTGTTAATAGTAACCCCTGCAGGTATATAAGTATCAGATCCTTTACTTTTAAAGTCATAATACCACACCATGAAAACACTGCACTACAATTAGACACACTGAACCGTGCAGTAAAACGCTCCCTGTCACTGTTTTATGAGATGTTATTGGATTAATATTAAACTGATGCAGCAGATGGTTCGTTGCACCGAGTCATCTGGGAACTGTTTCCTTGGAGACAGTTTGTACAAGGGCAGGTACTTTAAAAATATACTTGGCAGGTGATTGGATGAACCATCTGTCTATCTTTAACCAATCAGATCAACCAACCATATCTTGTCCTAGAACTTGCCAAAGCCAGTCAGGCTTTTTTTTTTTTTTTGCTCTTCTTTCCATGAAGAAATACTCTGCAGTTCTGATATAGCTGATGCTACAGGAACACCTATGCTAATCTCTTTAGGAGCTGCCATTATTGATTTTGAACCATTAGCTTCTCTCACTGTCACTTGCGTCCCTTCTGCTGCTGCACTGGAGCTCCACAGAAACCAGCAGCAGCAGACTGGCTCCACTGGAAAGCTCCCAGCACTCTGGCTCTCAGACAATATGAAGTATGACAATGCTGGAAAAGTCTACCATGAATAAATGAAGGTTAAAAACTTTATCACAGCCAAGGTCAGGCTATTAAGATATGCAGATGAAGTCCAGGTGAAAGAAAATCAAGTGTGCAATCACTTTAACAAACCATGCATAAAAATGAAGCCTGCATAAAAGTCAAAGAAACAAGTGTCACACTCTGAGCACATGAGCTCAACAACACATACAGGTGCACACATTCAGTGTGAGCTGAGAACATCGTTAGCACTCTTTTTTTGTTTTGTTTTGTTTTGTTTTAAATACTAAAAAAAGGAAATGTTCAGTTTCTTTTACATAAATTTGCTGCATATGCATTTTTTTGTCTTTTTATTTAGTGTATTAGCATGCATTGCTAACACTAAACGCAAAGTACAGCTGCGGCTGATGAGAATGTCATCAATTTCCCATGTATTTTGTCACAAACCAAAGTATTGGACAAAATGACATTTTTAGCTAATGATGGCACAAGGGTTTGACCTGCTGGTGGAATTTGAGGAAGAGTCAGGCCTGGGACACGCTGCCCACCTCGACCTGCACATGACAGCTACCTCACTGAACTGCTGCAGCTCACACATGTGTTTGCTGTCCACACAGACAGAATTGCTGCTGCAGCACAGCCGCTGCTACCAGGTCTCTACACTGAGTTTGCCTTTGATAAGTGTTGGCTGCAATGGTCTGCGTGACTGTGGGGTAGGTGAGTCTATGTGTGTCGCTGGCTGGGTGGCTGGCTGGCTGGCTACCACCACAGGTGCTCATCGAGCTTCTCAACTCTGAAAATATTTTTCGCACTTTTTGGATTCAGCGATTGGATTCTTTTGTTTGCATACTGCATACTACATGCTACCTCTTGAGCTCTCAGCTCATATAAATATGAATGCTTTGGTGAGAGTTTGTGAGTTGGCTTTGGATCACTTTGAAAGGTCACACGCCAAAAAGCTTGGAAACTACTGTCCGAGGGAACACATCATTCTGCTAACTCACCGGCTCTGTGTACCCAGCCTCTCTGGAAATCAAACCAGCAATCTCATCACCAGCCTCAGGCCACCTGGTGAGTCATCCTCACAGGAAGTTTAGACAGAGCAGTCACAAAGTTCAGATGTACCTTTCCTCCAATGACACTGAGTCTCAGCCCCCAACTGTCATCCTGAATGTAGTCCAATAAGTTAATGAATATTCATTGACCTGTATTAGCATATTGCTTGGGATATTAGCATAGCCAGTGACATAAACATCAGTGTGAGGGGAGCAAATGAATCAGGGGGCACGCAGACAAAGAGTGGGAAGATCAGGCCCGGAGGGGACAGCAGGTCAGCATTCATTACTTTCATGAACTGGACAGGTCACGAAAGACACAGGAAGTCATAACAGGGAGAGGTAGCAGCAAAGGAGAATATTCACAGCACTGAGGTTAAAGTAAAGTTGGGTGAGTGGAGCTCAGGAAACACAGCTTTCCTGAACTATTTCCACACTTTGGCTTCCTGGTGAGTTTGATGAGACATTGGCAACAACAGAGATCATATAGAGATATTCTGTTGGCAGCAAAGTATCAGGCTTCATAGTCTTATTTTGAGCTGACAGCTTTGAAATGTATAGAGCAGCAAAGTCCCAAAAGATGATTTTTTGTTTGTTTGTTTGTTTGTTTTTTACTACATACACAAGATAATTACTTTCAGTGTACTTTTGTTGCAGCAGATTGGAGCCTAACAGATCCACCAGTGGGACAATATTATCACCTAATATTGATAGCATTGTGCTGGACAGAACCTTTTTGTTTGTTTACTTTGGTTGCCTTTATCTTTCTTTTTGTGTATATTAGGACACAACATTTGATGGTTGATGAAAATAAAATTGAAGAAACTATTTTGTACTGAATGCTTGATCATGCATGGTTATTTCCAAAGAAGGTGTTTGTTCTATAAAGATTATTTGAGGGAATCCTTGCTAAACAAACAAACAAACAAACAAACAAACAAACAAACAAACAAACAAACACTCTCGATCTGGACAGAGGACTGGCTGTTTGAGATTACCTTCAACCAATCCAGAGCAGCTCTTCTTTTAAGTGTTAAAGATGTCGCCATGACAGGACTAATGACACTTCACGGGCACATTGTGATGTGGAAAGCACTTGTGACCCTCCAGTTACAGTTACCACACACACACACAGACACACAAAGGGGCAAGTGCCATGATGCCGCAGTTGGATGCCAGGTAAGATGAGGCTCTGAAATGCAAATGTACTCAAAGATAAAGCCCATGCATTTTTCATGGTTAACACAGCAGCTTCGCTCCTCTGATATGACAATGAGCGCTCCTCGTCCTCTGTACTCAGCTGGGCGTGCAACCATGTGCACAAATGCCATCCGCACCTTATGTAGTGAACAGATTCAGCTCTGCAGTGCAGGAAATACACATAAAGTGCCTGTTGTAAAGAAGATGATTCAAGATAGGATGTTCTTAGAATGTGTTGGGATTTTTTTATGACGTCCACCATCTGTCAGTGCTGGGTTCACATGTTGCAGGGTCACAGCTCAAATTAGCTGAACTTTTCCCGCACAACCTGTCACGTTTGTGTCGGTCTAGCTTGCACAGTTGCTCAGGTGAGCGCAGCCTCCCTTTCCATTGAAAATGATTGATTTGTCTGCAGTCAGTCCATATGAAAGTTTCAGTTGTAAACCTACTTTGGTTACAAAGGATCTGCTGCAGCTGCCATCATTGCAAAGCTAATAGCAGTTTTATCTTTGACAGTGAATCTTCAGAAATTATTGTTGTGTTTTTGCAGATTCACCTGTATTACAGTCGTTGACAAGGGCAAACAAACAGCAAAAGCGCCAAACCTTTCCATTAGGAGAAACCTGCTGCTGCTTCAGAAGTAATGCTAATTCACAACACATAGGAAAATCCAAAACAAATACAAAGGAAACGTGCCGCAAATGAAAAAAACATGTGTCATACAGCTATAATCCTCAGCAACTGACCAAACAAACTGTGGTGTGTGGGAAAACGTGAAAAAGAAAAAGTATGCATACACACACATGCGTGCAGTTTACAGTGCCTTAGGCTGTTGTTCCCCTGTTAAATTAGCATGTACATGTTAGTGGAGATACAAACTCTGCATGAGTAATATCTCAAGGAAGCTACAAAGTATCCCAAGCAGGCACATGTAAAATACTGCAGGATCAGCCTATGCTTTACTGACAGCAGGTTCACTGGGGGTTTGTAGCTCAGCTTTCAGCCTCTCAGGCTTTGGATGGCCTGTAACAACCTCGACTAACCAAGTGTTACATGCATGGTTATAAAATAATCACAATAACCTTGCTTAATAATGATAAAATGTGTTAAAATATTACCAGTATTTTAAATACTGTAGTATGTCAATATACAAACCTTGTGGTCCATTTCCCATATGTTTTATGTCTTTGTGTGTGAGTGACAGGAAATAACTCACCTCAGAGGAAAGTGGCTTCAGGCACAAAGCTACTCGTTACTGTCAGTATCTCATTAAAAGAAGCACGGCCTGGTAGTTCAACTGCTTTTAATGGGCTGTTTGCCTGATCGCTGTCACCCTGAGCACAGGCAGTCATCTATCCAACCACTCCAATCAGAACAGCTCACTCAGCCGAAATGAAGCCTGACAGGACCTTCAAGGGCACAGCAAAGTGCAGGCTCGCCTAAAACTCACGCTAGTCACTCTCTCTGACCTTCTGTTGGACACACTGTGATGCCAGTCTGCAAAATCTGCTGCTGTAATGTGACCTTTCTCTGTAGAAAACATACACAGCACACTAAGCATGACTATGAACTTTTGAACTTTTAAACATATCATTTGTTCTTGATTTATTTTATCGTATCATGAAAAACCAACAACCCAAAATATAATATCCAGGTTTTCCCTGAATTGAGAGCTCAAAATTCTTCTCAGATCATAAATACCTGCAGGGCCCAGTGATGTACTTTTATTTCAATTAAACAAAAATAGCATTTAAACATAAAATGTTCTAGAGCAGACGCAAGTACAAGTATGTTTGAAAGCTGTATGCCTCCCCCAGAAACAACACTGCACCTGCATCTGATTACCATTAGTTTCCTTAAAAAAGTCTCTTTACCCACGCCCGAATGCTCCACCTCATGCATGAATGCCTGAATGCCTAAATGCATAAAAAGGTACAAACAAATTCATCACTATAACTGGAGTCCTACATTTTATCATCCCAGCTGCTAGTCCCAAAGCTAATGACATTCCCATCAGCCTCAGCAGTACTTTGTATTTAGTGCTGATCAGCTAATGTTAGCATGCTAACATCATACTGATCATTATATCTGCTAAACATCTGCTAAACACTCACTGCTTTTAGCATGTAAAGCCTTTGCACTACATTGTATGTATGAAAAGTGTTCTATGAATAAAGATTGATTGATTGATTGATTGATTGATTGATTGATTGATTGATTGATTGATTGATTGATTGATTGATTGATTGATTGATTGATTGATTGATTTAATCTACAGCAATGCATCATATTCTATGAAATTATCATATGTTTGTAGTGTCGCTGTCCTGTGAGAACCACATATCTCTAAAAGTTATCTTTTCACAAGCTCAGAGAAACAGAGAAACAGCCTGTTTTCAGCTGTGTGATGATGCATTTCAGAGTTAATCCAAGGGGATTTGAAATTGTTTGAGGAATAGGAGAATTTTCACAATTCAAAGGAACAAAATCACCAAGTATGAAAAATTGTAATCTGAAAAGTAACCAGTAACTGAAGCCGTCAGACAAATGTAGTGGAGCAAAAAGTTCAGTATTTGCCTCTGCAATCTAGTAGAGTAGATCTAACGTTGCATGACATGGAAATACTCAAGTAAAGTGCAAGTACCTTGAATTTGTACTTAAGTACAATACTTATATATTATCACCACTGACTGGTTGTATTATTATCAATGATGCTTTCTTTTGATTTTTCTTTTCGATTTATCAGTAATGCTAAGCATGCCTTGTGTAAAGTGACCATTAAGTGAGTACCATTTTATTCATGCAGTTAACATAATACAGCTGAAAGCAGAAACTGATAGATAGATAGAAACATCAGAGCTGTGAGTGTATATGTGTGTGAGACAAAGAGACAGAGTTATAGATAGATGGATAGAGAGAAGGACAGGACTCTATGTTTTATTTATCTGTAGTTAAGTGCCAGTGAGAGCTGCAGTGAAACTGCTGGATGTTCACTGGAACAGGCCGCCCTGTAACCCTCAGCTACCTGTTACCTGCAACATGGACGGACTCTGCTTTATTTTGGTTAAATTAAAACAGATAACTCTTTTAATGACTATTTTAACAGTTTTTGTCATTTAGTGACTTAGTGCAATATTGATAGAATGAATGTAATCAATCAATAACCTAATTAAATGTAGTTATCTAAATATTTCTTTGCTTTGAGTGCAAAGTTATTTATTTATTTATTTATTCATTCACACTCAAGACAATTCAGATCATTTGTTTTGAATTAACATACATTGCAGGTTCGAGTGAAAGATTTGTTGGTACTTTTTAACAGTGTTTTACACAGAACCACCTTGACAGAATGATTAATTGGTATTAATTTTGGTCTTTAAATTAAAGCAATTGATTATAAAATATTAAGTGAAACAAATACTTTAAATATCAGTGAATAGAAAGAATCCTATACATATGTGCAAACCCACTGTGTAAGCCTTCATTTCACTCTCTATCTGTTGCTGCCCTCTGCTGCCTATAAATGTACAGACAGCAAAGCCCCCACACACCATCCCACTACCACCACAACAAAGCTAATAAAACAACCAAAAGCCCATTTGATAGAGGCAACTGAAGTGTATTCAAACACCCGAGAACAGATGTGAGCTTCGTGCTGTGCTGTGAACGACTCAGTAGAGGGGACAGATCTGACTGGAGTGTTCCAGGTGGGGTATAAGGAATTAAAGGTCGATAGGTAAGAGGGAGCTGATCCAAAAAGTCCTTTGAAGTCCTTTAGGAGCAAGTAATAAGAGTTTAAAATGAACTCTAAAACCAACAACCAGTGGAGGGAGGCAAGTGTGGGGGAAATGTGCTCTCGCTTAAAAGAACTGGTTCAAGAACTAGCAGCAGCGTTATGGACATAGTGCAGATGAGAGAGTGAGCCCTGACTGACTGTACAAGGAGTTACAGGAGTTAAGGCGAGAGGTAATAAAAGGATGGATTACTTTTTAAGATTCTTGAAAAGATAAGAAGGTTATCTTTGCTCAGACTTGCAGTTCGAAAAAGCTACCTCTCACCACAGACTTTATCTGTTTGTCTACTTTAAAAGTGGAATCAAAGATCAACCAAAGGTTTTTAACATAGGGTCTCACTAAAAATAACAATGGACTGAGTGCACACAGTGCTAGTGGATTCAGGAGGGCCAAAGATAACCACCACAGCTTTCAGTTTGTTTAGCATCAAGGATTTCTTTGACATTCACTCTTTGGAAACAGTCAAATACAGGCTTCAGTGGCTGAGGCTGTGGCATTTTAGTGGGAGATATAGCTGGGTATCGTCCACAAAACAATGAAGGAGATGCCATGCTACCAAATCAGGGGATCCAGTGAGAGTATACACAGAGAGAAGAGAATGGGTTCGAGAAATGAGCCTTGAGGAATCCCACAGGTTGCCTTCTAATATGAAGTATCTTATCTACCTTTTAGCATCAGGTCAGTAATCTGACTTCTACAAACATGTGAACAGGAAATCTTGCATGTTTAAAGGATTTGAAACCTGATTAATACAGGCAGACTTAGCTGGAAAACTAGATTCCCTGGTCACTTAGACTGAGAGACAAGTGGGAAAACATAGTTTGTGAATTGGCTGAAGTGGAGTGAAGTGATTTTGTCCCAGTTTGGTACCTGGTGAAGTGTGGGTGCTGGAAGTAGACATGCTGTAGCCCCCTCAGTACCTCTACTTCTCTACGTTACACCTGTCCAATTATCAGTCATAATAATAATGATCAGTTTGTTGTACAAATATGTGAACATATTGAGTTTTTCCCTCTTTTACTGTGGAACATGAGTGTACACCGTCAGTGTTTGTGGCAGAAAAGAGGTTTTCAAAAGCCTCACAGGCTGTTTAATCCTTTGCATGTGGAGATTCAGTCAGTGCTACATCTGACATGTAGCAAACACTGTCACTGCTGCAGCTACAGCAACTGGAAAGATCATCAGCTCATAATGGGCAAGTGCCAATTTTAGCCAAAACTTTCATTAACTTTAGTAAATTTAGAATTACAATTGGTTATTTATATATTATATCATTACATTATTATCATTCAAACATTAGTGTGAAAGCAGGATTATACTGTTGTAGTTGGTTGGTTTGAACTATTTTGTGCAAGTATGATCATTTTCACTATCAATTAATCTACTGATTATTTTCTTCATTAATCAACTGATTTTTTGTTTTGTAAAAATTCTGAACGTGAAACCTTCACATTTCTTCTTTAGTCCAACCAATAGTAGAAACCTCAAAACAATCAAAATAAATCAAAATTATAAAGATAGTTAGAAGGAAAAGCAGCAAACTGTCATGTTTGAGAAGCAGAAAGCATGAAATGTTTTACAAGAAAAATGACTTAAACGAATATCAAAATACTTCCCTGTTAATATTCTATCATTTGATTGATGATGAAATGATTAATTAATCGATTAATCATTTTGCCTGTAGTGGTATATACAGTTGGGTTGTTTGATTTAGAGCAAAACAGATTTAATAAGCTCTTCAAATGTTTTGTGTGCCATCATCTGAATTTGTACTGGTAACTGTAACAACAGCCCAATAAAGCCCAACTCCTGACCTGAAATATCTAATATATCCAGCAGATGGCACTGAAAGATCACTCATTTACTGGGCAAACATTGTAACTGGCATTCCAGTCTCCAGCTCATTACCTCATGAAGAAGCATAATACATTGAACTTTTAATAATAATGATTATATAGATTATATATACACATTAAATTACACATGTGTTCTGTTTGAATTGATCTATTCTGTTTTTATTTAACGCCTCCAGGCTTATTTCCATAACAGCATTTGGTTTTGTGTGTGTGTGTGTGTGTGTGTGTGTGTGTGTGTGTGTGTGTGTGTGTGTGTGTGTGTGTGTGTGTGTGTGTGCGTGTGTGTGTGTGTACATGTGTGTATCTGTCCACAGTTAATCTAACATACTACTGGACCCATCAGCCAAATATTTTTTGTGTCCATTTAGGCCTGTATGCTCATGGATCCCCTGTGGTTCCAGTGATGCGGAATTTCTGAAAACAAAACAAAATCTGCATTACCAACCCATTCTCACTCCCAGCGTGACAAATGAAGTGGTATTAAGAGCAAGAAAAGTCCACCTATGCAGAAGGTTGTGCTGGTTAGATGGGTCAAGCACAGGACTTTCACCCAGGAGCAGGAGGTCGTGTCCTGTGTGAAACCAAAAGTGGAGGTTGACTTCTTTTGTAAGTCAATTAATGTAATGTACGTAACCTAATGTACATGAGTCACATACATAACTAATATACTTATTTTAGACCAAACTATGATCTTTTCCTAAACCTAACCAAAGTGCGAACCTTTCACAACATCAATCACATGTTAGTTATTGTTCTGCAGGAGGTTTATTTTGAAAGTCTAACCAGGCATTGCTAACTCAATGTTGCATATTTACTATTGTTAATTTGACCGTGAAGGCCTGCACATTGACAAATGGCATTAAAGGGGTACCCAGTAAATTCAAGTGTCAGTATGTGACAAGTTGGGAGTGACAATGTGTTGACATTACAAGGGGTTAATGTCAAGAACTTGAACTAAATGGAAAGCATAATGATGATGACAAAGAAGTAACTAGATCATAATCATAAAATCTTTATTTTATGATCTGGATTTCTTAATTTATTAGATGTTGTTAAACGGAAAGATGTCACAAGGACTGTAATGAGTGCGTGATACACTGCAGGTCATTGATACGGTATGAAAGGTTGGAGGACAGAACTAACTGATAAGTTACTGTCTTATCAGTGTGTTTTCTTACTCGTTAATAATCCCGAATCTTATCCCGGATTTATCTGTGCCCATTGTGTAATGGGTCTTAGGATCAGCATGAATAAAACAGCAAGGTTGTTGTAATATACAGAGAAAAGTGCGAATCGACATCTTCAGATGTGCTTTTCATCGCCAAGTTTTAAATGAAAAAAAACTCAGACATTCTCACCCAGAAGCAGATCAGCAATATCATCTCCCTTATTTGCTGCAGCCTATAGAGCCTTAAACTCCTCTCAGCTCAGCAGGGGCAGTCGCAGCTAAAATGCTTTGTTCAATGATACATTGTTTTAGACGTATGAAGAGGGTTTTTTTTTTTTTTTTTTTTTTAAAAAAAGGACAAAATAAGATAACTCTTTATTAATCCCACAGCATGGAAATTAGCAGTGTTACAGCAGCCAAGGGACATGGTATAACAAATAAGGAAACAATATAATAGGTAAAATAGACAGTGGTTGAATTCACATTATTACACATTGTATAAGTGTTAGTATTGCACACTTTAGTATACGCTGATTTTGCACATGACTGAATTAATCAGTTTGGGTGTGCGGTCTACCGGATGCAGTGTTGATAGTAAAGTCTGACAGCTGCAGGAAGGAAGGACCTGCAGTATCTCTCCCTCACACACTGTGGGTGAAGCAGCCTGTAGCTGAAGGAGCTGGCTTCAACTGGCTTAGCCATAATCTGTCTTTCTCCCACCACCTCCACCATGTGGAGGGAGCATCCCAGGTCAGAGCTGGCCTTCTTAACCAGTCTGTTAAGTCTCTGTCAGCAGTTGAAATGCTGCTGCCCCAGCAGATCACTACATAGAAAGATGGTCTTTTCCAGGTGAGAGAGGGATCTATGTAGGAGGCAGGTGACACTGCCATCCATGAGTGCAGACTCTTTGGTACAGGTACCACCCAGAATGTCTTTCACAGCTATGGGGCTCTCCCCAGCTTCAGGCTCAGGTAGAACATGTCCTTAACACAGATATAGATATAGATGATATAGATATACGTATACATGTGATGCATATATTTGGACACCCAGAGAGCAGAAGTCTACACAACAATTCTCCAAATTACTGTTACAGCTAAAGAGGTCATTATTTCCTTTAATTTGAATTTGAAATTATTTCTTATCTACAAACACGTGACCCCATTAAATCTGACTTCACCCTTGTCATTGCCCCATCTGACACTGGAGGCATACATCACTGCTTGCATTATATGTTGTAGTGGATGTAAAGCCACCAAAAATTCAACCTGGACAACACTGGGCTTATCTTCCTTCAGGGTAAAGGATGCCCTACTGAGACCTGTCCATCTCCGTTGATAATGCTGTGGTGGTGCCGACTCTTATTCCTTCGGAATGAGTGCTTTTACAATTTTTGCAGCAGTCTAGCTCTTGTTGCTGCAGAGGTGAATGGATGAGTGAATATTGCAGGTCCATTTGGAAAGCCCAAAGTGCTAACTTACTAATGGAATTGAATCAAGTTTTTAAGTTTAATAGTTACGGTAGAAAGGCTGAGACAATAATTGTCTATTGACAGAAATCATAGATTTAGATCTGCCAGTCTCATCTTCATATATTGGCTTAAGATCAATCCATGCTCTAAATTGAATGGAAATCCATCTGTGAATTTTTAAGAAAAGGAATAGACAAACTAACAGGGATGAAAGTAACTTTTTAGGGAAAATGAATCCCAATGACACAGACGAGAAAACCACCAGTCCTCCTCAGCTGGTAACAAACCTACTGCTCCATTTTCTGTCTATTGATCCATGTCAGACAGAATGAAAGTGCACAGTCTGCTTTATGGTTCAGCCATAAACCAGTATATATAAACCTGGAGGTGGCTGAGAGTGGACTCAGTGGGGAGCGGCTGTAAGGGTGAGTGCTGTTCAGTCTCTTTTCACCTTCAGTCAGTCAGACTCAGGAAAGTCATTGATGATCATGATCAAGTGGCAATCATCTCTACTAATCAAATTGTTTTCAGTGGTGATAGTGCTACTCTTGTATAATTTCCAGTTTTGTTTTGTAAAGATCTGTCAGATAAAGTCTTGGCTTTATCAAATGTCACCTGGAGTGACTGGTGTGGTTATTTAAAAATATTTTACTATACTTCACTTAATTATAGTTAATTATAGTAAAATGTGACCTCTTCTATATACTTCTTAATAACCCATTGGGAATGAATAAAGTTATTGATTTCAATTGAATGAAAATTTATTAAGTAATGCTACAATATAATAAAATAAAAATAATACATTATTGTTTGTCATATGTCAGAAATGATTTCAGAAAGAAAATTAACAACTACTTAAAGGGTTATTTCTCACATATACAAGTAATATCTGTTGTGAAATACCAAAACAAAAAGACTAAAACAAAAGATTTAATATAATAAAACATACATATGTCACAAGCACAAATATGCTAATATACTGGTAATAACAATATTATGATATTGATGTTTTATTGAAGCTGTGCATTATCTTGATACCTTTTCTTTAAAGAAAATGCTGTCGATAAACATGTGGATTTTGAATCCTTACAGTAAATTCCAAATGGATATAAACAAGTCCTATAAATGTTTGGTATTCAATGATGATTTGATCCTCTCTAATGTCTAAAATTCAGATCTTTGTTCAGGATAAAATGGACAAAATGTTTGGATTTTTGACAACTGCTCCTTTCTGTTTAAAAGGGTGAAATGTTTTGTGTTTCATCCTTAGATGAAGCTGTCAGTGTTGCTGCTGCTGGCCCTGTTGGGTCTGTCCTCAGCCAGCCTGAAGGACATTGTGGAAAAGAGCTCAAAGCACAGAAAAGGTAAACATTTTGTATTTATGTGACGTAAAGAGTGTTAGATACCAACAGTAGCTTTGTGTTGCACCCGTGGTACAGTATATACATAACTATGAAGGCTAAATTGAATCTGATACAGCGTTTTCTAGACAGTCTGGTCCCTGGTGTATCCTCAGAATTAATTTTCAGTGTTATTCATTTTACCTTATGATTGCATTTGATAAAAAATGCAGTGTGATTTATTATGGAACTTTATTTCTGTCTCTGTTACACAGTTTCCTTACTGAACCCAGAGCTGGGGGGTCTGGTGCCTGAATCCACTGGTAAAAATGTGGTGTCGGCTCCTCTGACTCCTGCTGACTTGGAACAGCAGGAGGCTCTGCCTTCCTCGTCCATTTTCGGTGATAATGTTAACCTGGAGTGGCTGAAGTGGGGCGGCTCTCTGCCCAACGGAGCTGTTGCAATCTACAACAGTTACACCGAGCGCACCGACTATGTCTGCAAGTACCAGTGCGAGGCTGGTTTCTACAACCCAAGCCTGGGCCCATACTGCCGCTACCCCTATGGAGACAGCGAGTATTATGCCCCCGAGTTCGAGATCCTGGCCAACAAAGACAACTTTGAGTTCCTGGAGTGGAAGGAAGGTTCCTATGGTTCAGTGCCCCAACATTCAGTCAAGACCTGCCCGGGTGTTGGTACCTATGTTGGTAAGAACAAGTACGGTCTTGGGAAGGTTGTCCCTCAGTATGAAGCCTTCTTCCTGCCTTGGGAAGGTGATGAGTATTGGTACAAGAGTTATCAGGTCCTGGCCATCAACAGGGATGCCTACACCCAGCACATCTCTGATGTCAAGTATGCCATCGATGAGGTTGCCATCTTCCAGTATCCACCTGAGACCATGCGCATCTCTGGGGTCACCAACAATGAATGTCAGGCAGTGGTAAAGACAGTCACCATCTCAAAGTCCACAGAGGTGGAGACCACCTGGAACATCGGCCGAACCACCATGCTGGGTATCACAGGCAGCATCACAGCTGAAATCCCCTTCATCGGCTCTGGTGGCATTGAGCTAGGTGGCGAGAAGACGTTCCAGTTCTCCAGGGGAACCACTCTGGTGGAGGAACTCAGCCACTCTGTGTCTGTGGAGCTCACTGTCCCACCGAACCACTCATGCAGCGTCCGTATGGAGGGACGCAAGATGAAAGCTGACATCCCCTACACAGCTCGCCTCAGCCGCACCTACTACAATGGAGAGACCCAGTGGACGACTATCTTGGGGACATACGATGGAGTCCAGATTGGAGAAGTTCGGGCTGTGGTGGACCGCTGCGAACCTGTGGCCGACGCCCAGCCTTGCCCCTGAAAGACTGACATAAAAGACGCCAAAATATATTTTTGTACAACATCTGATGCTTGTGATTGAAAGCAAATTATGTGTCACAATAAAAACTAACACCGTGTACATGTGTGGTAAATCAAAAATATCTCTTGTGATGGCTGGTGTCAAAAAGAAAACTTTACATGTTGGAAATACATTTGAAAATAAAATCAAATGGTCCTTTAACCTTTTCTTCTCTTCTCACCATTCTCCTCTCAGTCTCTCCATCACTGAACAAGCACATGAAACTGTTGAGGTAGTGCTCTTTGTGATTTCACATTACAACACACAACATACACAAACATCAGAGCAATTAGGTACATTTACCCAGCACTCAGTTTCTATGAATTTACTTGAGCAATTTAATTCATCTTTGCAAATAAACATCTTCCATACAAAAGAAAATGCATGCCGAACTGTTACTAGTTTGATTGCCATGGAAAAGATCTTTATGATCTAGGACTTTTTTTTATATATAGATATTTGAGTGTGGGAATTTTACTTCAAGTTGAAGCATTTTAGTTTGGAATGATTATTTTTTTTACGAAACACTAATTATTACTTATATTAATTTAGTAATATATTATTACTTAATTCAGTAGGGATAATAAATATTTGTGCTGTGGAGGTCTGGCAGTCAAGGTGCCCTTGAGCAAGGCAGGTAACCCCTAAACCACAAGGGGCATTGCGCTGTGGCAACCTCTCTGACATCTCCCCATATCACTTGTAAATATAGGCATCTCTGTGTAAGTGTGTATCATAAAGTACTCATCAGAGTGTAAAGATGAATTTAGATGATGAGTATAAGCATCACTGATGTTATAAATATTCTTATTCATATATTTAATTCCAGGTTTCATCCTCAATATATTCCCCAGTTAGATCTGTATGGGGATGGCAATGGTAGTCCTTGGTACACCACTTTAGTCTAGATCAAAATATCTCAGAAACTATTGATGTCATTGACTGTGGTTCAGACATTCCTGTTACCCTCAGGATGAATTTTAAGCTTAGAAGCTCTTTTTCATCCACTACCGTCATCACAATAAAATAGTAATTTGATTTATGGCCAAATGCCTGCAAAACTGATGACATTCCCATCAGCCTTGGCTGAAATTAGCTCAATTTTAGCATGCGAACACATTAACCTAAGATGGTGAATATGGTGAGCATTATTTCTGCTTGATATCAGCATGTTGAGATCAGTGAGACCATGTTAGCTTTCCGACATGAGGGGTTTGCTCAAAGCACCACAGTGTCTACGTACAGCCTCACAGAGCTGCAGACTCTGCATTCTAGAGGTTATTTTTGTTGTTTTGTTAGACATAATGGTCCTACAGTAAATTATAAAAGAAGGAAAATAGTGATTGCTTTCGCACCCACAAATTGATATTTCAATATTCAGCTTTGACCCTGAATACAGTAAGTATTTCCTTTGAAACTGCAAATCACACAAGACTTTTAGACTTTTGCATGAGAAAACCTGCCTTGTTTCACATATCCAGTCAGCTTCTGTTGTGTGGAAAATGAGATGGTCAGAGAATAAAAGCTACAAAAATTGTGAATCAGACTGAATCACTGCTTGTCACACTCACTGTATATCTCTGAATAATACACTTAAACTGAATAACGTAATATAAAGTTCTTGTGTTGCATGAATGACGAGTTCTTTACAAGCATTCACACTCAGCTGAATGCTGAAGCAGCTGAAGGCAGGGACAGTGAAGTTTTGTCAGTGTCAGTGCTTGTCAGTTGACCTTTACACAACCTTGTTTCACACTGAGGCCTCATTCAGGTTGAAATAAATAAATTGATAATAACTTTCTGTCTCAAGGACAAGGACACAGATAGCCATGACATCAGCGATTTTCAATGACAGAACAATGTCCATGTTGAGCGGTTTCTCCTCTGGTTTAATCTTGACAGCTAGCAGCATTACGCAACAAGGACCTTCTTAATCAGTGACCCACTATTACAGGGGATCTAATCACTGCGTTCCCAGCCTGATCTTATCTAAACATACAGTATCTTGTCATCGATGGAGAAAGAGCGCCACAGCACTTTGGACATCATGCAATCCTCTATCGGCCAATAGATACAGGACATTAAATCCAGGCAAATTTATTTATGAAGCACTTTTAACAGTCTCATCAAAGAGTAAATTTACAGAAAGAGGAGTGGGAGGGTTGTTTTGTAAGCAGGGATCAATAAAGAATCCTGTTATCATTATCAGCACGAATACTCTTTTTACACTCCTGCAGAGCTGCAGGTAGATAGTTCAAGTCAAGGACAAAGTAGCTGGTTCTGGTTTGGCAGGGAGATGGTGGTCACAACAAAAATAAGACTAGATAAGAAGAGATCTGAACACACACTCATCTAATTCTTCAGCTGTACATTCAGCTAACCTAACGTGTAGAATTTAAGTGAAATAAGTTGATGAAATTTTCTGAGAAATCACACATGGCTGTCAGGTTGGCTGTAGAGGGTAAAACCTGGAGTCTGACTTCTCAGTTGATACCTCAAAATGAGCAATTTCCAGCACATCTGTAGTGTAGCTGTATGTTTTCAGAGAGACAGTAACTTATTAATTCAAGAGTTTAGGTGAACTAGCCAGCTCACAAATGCTGTACAAGCTCCACTCAAAACAACAGAAATGCTAAAGATGTGGAAAAAAAAAGTTCTTATACCACTCTGGTTTACTTGAGAAAAGTTGTTCAGGAGCTGGTATTTTACAAAGCAGTCCTCTAAATGTCAACTTTTCTGGAGGCAAGAACATTTGATTTTGAGCCCAAGAAGAGGGACGATTTTCTTGACCCATAATGGAGCAAATATTGCTTAAAATCATGTGAAAGCATAAAAATCAAAAAAGATATGTACACAACTGTATGCTCTTATTAATCACATCTAAATTCTTACTGTTAAGCCAAGGCTTTTAGGTGTCTCATGGCATAAGAAATTCGGGACACATGAATTAGATCACTGTTTCTTCTGTGTCCTTGAACCAGGCATTGTACCTGTCACCGACATCAATGTACAGTAGTTGTACTGGTCAATTCCCAGTGAGAACACATGGAACAGGTGTGTTTTCAATTGGGAATATTTCTTTTCGGACGCCTTGTGTGATTATTTTCTGCTTTGAGCCTTTCCTGTAACACATCAGGTCCATACTGAGCAGCAGGAGAGTGTAAACACTGGGTCAATGGGCGAGAAGCTACTCTCTCCTGTTTATTGCAGGCAATAAGTCTGCAGGGAGGTTTTAAAACTCAGCACATACTGCAGGCAGTGTCACTGCAGGAGGAACCTGTCGAGGTAAAAGTTGCTTCTCTATATCTGAATGAAGTGCTGGTGTAGGCTCTTTTTTTTTTATTAACAACAATCGGCATCATTTCATTATCTGATTTGTTTCCTACAGTAAATAAAATTGACTGTAAATCAGACTCAACCATAAATGAATCTGAAATATTCGACTTTGGAATCCTTTAGGTCACTTTTTTCTGTTGTGATATTTTTGTCACTTTTTTACTAGAAAGGTATTTGGTAATCATTTCTCAAGGCTACTCTTAAAATAATCATCTGAAATACACAGAGGGGCATCCAGTTAATATTACTGCCACCTTAATCATAAGTTGGCACGAAGCCTGGCAGCTTCTTTTTGACTTGCGAGGACATTCAATCTTTGCAGCATGAGTGTTATAATATCAAAGTATTGTAAGCTACCAGAAGTTCATGTTTCATCTTATTTCAGTACAATTAACATAACTGCTACTAGTTTCTCCAATAATATTGACAGATGAAAACTGAGTGGCTCCATCTCCAAAGGAGGCCATGATAGAAAAAATAGGAACCTGTGGGGTTACGGCTTTTGTGCTTATTGTTTTTGAAGGTTTTATGAGTTTGCTTTTTTGCTTCATGCTAAATCTCCACTGATGCTGATATGCCTTTTGTGTTTCCTTGTGTGTCCAGATGAGGTGGTGTGTCGCTGTTCTGTTAGCAGTGCTGCAGGTCTGCAGCCCAGCGCTGCAGGCTAACCAGCTGCCCTCTGTCTCCCAGCTGCAGGACAAGCAAGAAAAACACAGCAGTGAGTCACATCATTATAATACTATAGTTCAATCTAGTTAGACACTCAAAGAGCATCAAATTAAAAGATGTGTTTTATGAAAAAACTACTGCCAATTCCTGTCTGTCTTGTCATGTAGAGTCATCACTTAACCTCATGCTGGAAGATGTTGTCCCTTCCCGGGAAGTCATCAAACCTCATAAAACTACAGAGCTCCCACTAACTGAGACAACCTCAAAATCCATCCCCATGTTTAATGAATACACCAACCTCAAGTGGATCACGTGGAACGGCTCCCTCCCAAATGGTGCCGTTGCCATCTTCAACGGTTACACCGAACGCACTGACTACGTGTGCAAAGTCAACTGTGAGTCCGGCTTCTACACTCCCAGCAAAGGGAACTACTGTCTTTACCCATATGCCGAAAATGAGTATGCATCCTCCAAGTTTGAAGTGCTGGTCAATGTGGACCACTTTGAGTTCCTGGAGTGGGTTGAAGAATCACACGGGTCAGTCCCTCATTTTGCTGTCAAAACCTGCCCCAGCTCAGACATCTATGTGGGCAAAAACAAGTATGGTCTTGGCAAAGTGGTGACCCAACACGAAGCCTTTTTCCTTCCCTGGGAGGGTGATGAGTACTGGTACAAGAGCTATCATGTTCTTGCTGTTAACACAGAAAGTTACAGCCAGCACATCTCTCATGTAGAGTATGGCATCGACCAGATGAAGCTGTTCCACCATCCTCCGGAGGCCCTGCAGCTCACCAAAGTCACCAACCTGGAGTGCAGAAATGTGGAGAAGACAGTTAAACTGGAAAAAACCAGTACGGTGGAGAAGAACTGGGACATTGGCAGACAGACCCGCAATGGCTCTGTCTCCACAATGACAGCCAAAGTGCCCATTCTTGGCCCTGGGACCGTGGACTTCACCAAGGAGCAGACGATGACCTTCTCAGAAGGGACTAAGATGGTGGAGTCTATCAGCCATTCGATCTCTGTGGATATTGTGGTCCCACCCAACCACTCATGTGCCGTGAGGATGGAAGGCAGGAAGATGACCGCCGATCTCCCCTTCACCGGCAGGCTGAGCAGAACCAACCACAATGGAGACACCCACTGGACGTACATCACAGGCACCTACGATGGTGTGAGCATCGGCGAGATCAACGCTGTGGTGGAGCGATGTCAGCCGCTGACCGATGCTGTTCCCTGCTCCCCAGCTCAAGACTGATGACCAGTCTGTTCAACTTACAGCTCAGTGGGCAGCTGTTAAAATTATTTTGGTTTCCAAATAAAATGCAATAAAAATGTCAAGGTTTTTTTTGTCTTCTTTTATGTGAGATGATTTAGGTCAGTTTCTGTAGATATTTCACTTATTATGTGTTCAAGTGACAAGACTGTTACTAATTCTTTTGAAGCACATTTGCTTTAGCACTTTAAATATGTGGCATCAGTATTTCATAAATGCACTGAGTGTTGCAAAAATGTATATCTGTATCACCTATTAAAACCAGATTCACAAAATATAACACAATACCACAAAATATCCTGGTTGCTTAATTGTTTGAAAAAGCAACAGTATATGCAGACTACACTGTTTTGTTTTGTTTTGTTTTGTTTTGTTTTGTTTTGTTTTGTTTTGTTTTTTCAATCACAGCAATATGAGATGAGATTTTTACATTTGAATTCTTCAGTACTGAAAAGTGGACAGTGGATTTCACTGGTGGCTGAAGATCGGTGATGGGTGGACCCCTAACATTCAGTGGTAAATAGAAAATAATAAATGCTAATATAGCACTTTCCAAATGGATGCTACAAAGTACTTAACAGGACAAAAAAAAAGATAAAAGAAGTAATATTAAGACAATAAAATACCTGAAATTAACTGAGCTTTGCAAAAACAGCACAAAAATGATGACACTGCCACTAACACACTTTACTTTGCAATCACTTTTTGTTGTTCATTGTGTCCTAATCAATCCCCATCCACCCTGACACACACTGTTTAAAATTTTACAGCAGTGAGTGTTTTCTGTTGAATGCAGCCTGTGAGGAGACATAATACTTTATTTCCTTTGCTTTCCTTGTCTGTTAAGTAACATGCATTGCATTTCTCAGTCACCGACATGGATGGCGCTGTAGCCTGGCAGAGTAGGAAAAGCCTGTTCATTCATGTCGTCGTTCCAACACTCGTTGACTGGTGTGAGAGAAGCATGACGGGAAGCTTAGCTAATGTAACTTCAAATGAGACTGGAGAATATTTGTAAAATTGCTTCAGCTCTCAGGTAAAATGAGTCCAAAGTTAGCCTCACCGGGGCTCGTATTATGAACGTATTTTGTTGATGCTCTGAAGTGTGTGCGTTATTGTGCTGTCCAGACTTGGCCAACGAGGTACAGTAAGCTAAGCTTAGCTATGCCTGTTAAAGTGACCTTCTCATGACTTGATTGGTTGTGGCATAAATACGATGTAAAGGCCTTGTGTTACTCCGAGGAGTTTCTTTTAAAATATAGCTAAGAAGTTACAGATAAACGGTTCAGATATAATGAATCCCATTGAGGAATCCCTCAAATAGCGCAATGAACAGAGGGTATCCTCATGTGTATGATATTTCAACACTAAACCATTGTGAAAACATCTGAAATTTGCCGTAATGACAAGAGCAGACCGTCTGTGTCATGGGCCGATTGAAGAAAGTCACCGTTTTAAGTAATTTATGTCGTTATGTGTCACTCTTTTTAAAGAAGGTGTTGAACTTCGTCACAATGCGACGACTTTTAACACGAGTCATAAACCGAGTTTTGCTGGCTGAGCTGTTTACACCAGCGATGGGCATTGAGGCAGAAATACACACGCAAGGCCGTCGAAGGCTGGTAAGTGTATGACCTCACATTATCTTTATTTTGTCTACGACACTGTAGCTCCATGTGTGTTTAACTTTGGCTATCATAAATTTACTAAATCCCAATAATCACCGGTCAGTTTTAATGGATTGACAAATCCCACCAAACTCCAGTCAAAAATCTGACAACGTTGTATTGTTTCGCTGATTGGACGAAGTTTCCATTGCATAATATATGATTAAATACATTTCCTGCATCAGTGTAGACCACTTTCCAATTCGGTCTAAATTTAAATCTAATTTTATTTTATTTTTTAATACAATTAATCTGTACTGCTTCAACCATATGGTTGTTAGAAAGCAAGGTCACAATGAATTGATGGCTTTTTGAATGGCATTCATCTAGTTCTTTCTGTATCTATACTGCTGGTATAATGTGACTCTGTGACCCTTAAGTGACATTTCAGTAGTGATCAGACCCAGTTTGTTCAAAGAGCTTAGCCTCAAAAAACAATTTGATGGAGACTGAAAAAAAAAAAAACACAAAACAGGCATTGTAACAATACGATTAGTTTTATTTTCACTGTTGTTCTTTGAGGACAGTTTGTGACATATCTGTTTTCCTTTCATAAATTGTCAGTGTACTTCCAGGGTGTTAACTTGATCATTCCTGTTCACTGTGTCCTGTCCAAGTAAAAATAAATAAAAGCTCAGTGTGTAGAGGCACAACACAATGTTTGCAGTGTGTCAGCAGCCATAGAGCCTGACTTTAATACAATGTGCTCTATAGTATTTCTGTTAACAGAGCTGTTGCTGCTGCCAGCGGATCAGTACCATCAGTACAAGGCAGTGGCTGTATATGTGGCCTGGTGTTTATGTCAGCCGCATCAGTTGACATCAAACTGTCTCTGCTTTTTTATGGTGAAGAATTGGCATTGTAGAAGTAATAATCCTTATGTTATTCTGCTTTTATAAATCTTTTTTATTGGTTGGCACTCAATCATCTGATTAAATTTTGTTCATCACTGAGCTCCATGGCACAGAGGAATAAGATATACGTGGATACACTAACAATAAAACTTAGTAGAATACATTAAGGTACTGTACATATATTCACAATTAACTAGTTGCTTATTAGCATGCATATCATAGCATATAGGTTCTTTATTAGTCATTATAAAGCACTTGTTAATTGTGTGTGTGTGTCAGGTGGTGGGGCTGGGTAACCCGGGGATGGAGGATACCAGACACAGCATCGGCATGGCGGTGCTCGGTGCACTCGCTACCCGTCTCGGCGTGGCTGACCGTTGGCGTGGTGACAAGCACGTGTCGGGTGAGGTCATTGTGTCAGAGGTACAACACACACATGTGGTGCTGCTCCGTTCCAGGCTGCTGCTGAACATCAACGGAGTGTCCGTGGCCAAAGCAGGTGAGGTCACCGTCTGTGTGTGTGTGAGTGTGTGTGTGTGTGTGAGTGAGAGTGAGAGTGAGAGTGAGAGTGAGAGAGAGAGAGAGTGAGAGGGAGGGAGAGAGAGTGAGAGTGAGAGAGAGAGTGAGAGAGAGAGAGAGAGTCAACAGACTGATCTTGTTTTAGTGTCATGTTTGTATGTTTGTGTGTTTATTTATTTTCATTTGGGTATTTATGAGCAGAGGTGAGCTGAGGAACAAACTCTGCCTTCGTATCCTGAACGTCTGTTTTTATCTTTATGCCCTTTCCAGCTCTGCACTCTGTCTTTAATTGGTTTTGTTAGAGGTGCTCTATAAACAAACCTTAAGTGTTTCTTTGTCCTCCTCTAGCTGGTAAATATGGCATCAAGCCTGAAGACATCCTGCTGGTCCATGATGAGCTGGACAAACCTTTTGGGAAAATCGGCATCAAACAAGGAGGAAGTGCGAGGTCGGTTTTGTTCATCATGTTCTTGTGCCCGCAGGTTGGCTCTGACTTAATACCTCTAAATACTGCCGTTTCAAGGTCTGGAACAGTAAAAGAAGTGTTCATGTGAACCTTTCAGTGTGTCATGCAAAGATTTTTTTTAACCCCTCTGTAAACACCTGTTCTGACTGCTTGGTGGATGGATGGATGGAGTTCCCTCTAAGAAATAATAACCCGTCTTATTATGTGATTTAGTGTTGCAACATACATGCAAGGATTAGAAATGTAAAAGCATTGGAAATAGTGGAATGCTTCATGTAATATTTTGTGGAAAGAGAATTTGATGCACAAGAAAAACTTGTTTAAAATGTGTTTGAAATCAAACTTTGACCCTAAATTATCATTATTCTTCACAGAGGTCACAATGGAGTCCGCTCCTGTGTAGAGTGTCTTCAGACAGACGTAAGTGACTGCAGAATTGTTGTTCACTGCACTGCAAGTCTGAATTATTTGTGGAGATTTTTAAGCGTACAGTGCATATTGTAGTCTGATTTTATTTTAGGTTTATTCTTATATTTTGTTACTTTTGTGTTTTTATGTTATTTTAAGCTGTCTGTGAAACTGATGGTGACAGCTCAGTCATATTTCCTTAGTGGTTATTGATAAGATAGACTTCAAAATGGTTGGAACACTGAAAGAAAAGACAAACAGACAGAAAATTATGTCACAAATAAAGCACAAAACCTAGACTGAGGGTGTATCATGTGAATGTGTGTTTAAACCAGTGAACAGCAGGGCTCTCTCCTGTTCTCTCGGCTCCCCGACAGGTGATGCCCAGACTTCGTGTCGGGATCGGCCGGCCAGCGGGGAAAGCGTTGGTGGAGCGTCACTTGCTGGGCCACTTCTCCTCAGAGGAGCAGAAGGTTCTGGACTCAGTTCTGGTCCAGAGCGTGGACCTCCTCCTCTCCCAGCTCTTGCAGCAAGAATCCCCAGAGGATCCCCAGTCCCCCTCCCTACCAGCAGGGGGCAGACATGCAGCACAGAAGAGGACGGAGGGAGAGCGCTCAGTCTCTCCACCTGAGGACACTGCTCAGAACTGAAGCTCAAAGTTTCTGAACTGAAACAGAAAGAGAAAACATGAACCTTTACATTGAGGCTGTAATTATTCTGTGGTGTAAGTTACATGAGTTAAAGGGGACGAACATTTCTACAGAGCATGGTCACGGCTCAAACACTGCTAACACAAGTTGCCAGTCTGAACTGTTCTGATTACTAGCATTTGTCTGTTGGTTAAGATTGCTCCTTCAAAAACCTGTGACCAGGTTTCAGTGAAGTTTATTGTAACATTCGGCCAGAGGCAGAAGAATGACTGATAATTTTTTGCCGTGGAGCCAGCAGCTTATTAAAGACAAATACCATTGTGAAATATGACATTTGAAACATTTAGCAACATTTTGTGGTGAAATACTGAACATGAAGGGAAGAAAGTATTACCAGGTCCATTAATCCCACGGTTGTTAGTATGTGTATTTTGAAGGTCATACAGACGCAGATGGCAGGTGTCTATACATTTATTCTGATTAAAATAATATGAAGAGGGCTGTGCAGCTCAGAGTGGTGCCTTACAGTGACGGAAATAAAGAGGGAATGCTTTGACATGAAGTTAGACTCTTTAAAACACCTTTCTAAAACAAAGCAATCCATGAGTAAGATTTGTGCTGGTTTGAAGACAGTCATGGGGATGGAGGGGAGAGTCTTAGACAGTGGTTGGTGTTGCTGTCCAAACAAAGGATGATACTGGACAGAGACTCGCTGAAAGACTCTAAGTGAATTTCCAAACTACTACTAACTGTAAAACTACTGCCAAGAAATACCATCTTTATTTATTTATTTATTTAATTGGGGGGGGGGTCTCAAGTTGATTTCTGTAATATTTAAACTCCAAAGCCATCTGGACATAAGCCATCAACAGATCTGGACCACTGATGAAGTTGTGAAGTAATGCACAAGGTCGTAATTTCATTCTTAAATGTCCTTAAGCTTACCTTGTTGTACCATGTTTTTTGTACCATGTTTTTTATCAGCCAACACTGTGATACTGATGTAACTGTAAAAAGCTGATTTATCAGGAACAGAAAAATACAATCACAGTACTGGGTTGCTAACACAGCGAGCGTATCGTCAGGGGACATTGGTGATAGACTCACACTACTGACTGTGTGTCAGTCAGCATTTATCACTAAAAACAGACATTTTGATACAAAATGGATCTTTGTTGGGTTGATTCTTGACTTGAGGACACGTGTTTATAACAGCAACTTTATTTTTGTGCTATTTCCTTTCAGTACCTCATATTTTGGTCTGCTGAGTTTTAGAATATCCCTAAGCAGTGAGTACAGGTATAGAAAGAAAGCTATAGAAGGTCAAAGGTTAAAGCCACTGAACGCGCGCACACACACACACACACACACACACACTCACAATTGTGTGTATGTGTTCTTTTTGAGGTGCTCTTCTGGACTGTGAGCATTAAACTGAAAATGAACACCATCAGGTAAATTATTAGACTAACAAGAAGGTGACAGCAGAAGTGATGCAGCTGTTAAGAGTCAAGAATTGACGTGGAAAAAAAAAACACTTTCCTTGAAGCTCATTTTCTCCTCTTTTGTCTCTAAAAGTGAAAGCGAGCCTCTTCATGCTGCTGTCACCCGAACATACGGTTCTCCTCACATTCTGCTCTCTTCCATCTTGTTCTCCCTGATGTGGCTCTTTTGGCTAAAACATATTGATTTCCCCTTCCGATTGTCACACTAATTACACTCTTCATCAATTAGGTGTCTTTAATGAGTTGCATCCAGTCAAGAGGCGCACTGCGTTCTCACACTGCAGAGAATGCCAGAGGAGGGAGGGTTCAGCGGGGGAGGTGGTGGACAAAAAAAGCCAGAAAAGAGCATATAAAACAGCGGAAAGAGGCCGACGAGCTGCTGAATGAGGAAATCAATAGAAAGGAGGCCAGTAGATTGCGATGGAGGGCTGAAGAAGAAAGGCAGGCGAGAAACAAAAGGGGCCAAACATTGTTTAGACTCGGTTTGTTTGAGGCCTTCTGTCCTGCTGTAGCCCAGAGTCACAATAGCTGCAGGGACACACTTGTGGACATGAGGAGGGAGGGGGCTCAAAGGAAACTTCTTCACTCTATGACACCCCCAGCCACACACACACACACACCCTGAACACCCCTCACCCTCCTAAAACCCCCGTCTTTCTCTGCTGTGACCCCGTTGAGCCACCCTTCGCCTCCATCAGGCCACTTTCCCAGCCCCTCCTCACTGGTCAGCTTTAGGAGGCTTCACTAGCAGCTTCAATAACTTTTCTTCTGCAGGGGTCAGAGGTCAGCAGTGGGGCTGGACACCTGGGTCTTTAGAGGAGACCCTAAAGTTATTCAGGAAAGGGACCCCAAACCTCCCCCTATGCTCTATAGCCAAGCATAGCTGGGCTAACATTTGCCTGGTGGGGGGTCTTCCCACATATGTGCTAACTCGGCAGAAATGCAAAACAAGCCCACTGCCACTACTGACGCTGGGAGGGCTAATTAAGAAGAGCTACATTAATTGAATATAAACACATTTACACCCTTAAAGCTCTGATCAGTGTATTTTAGACATGCTGCTGCTGTGGCTCGATGCTTGACAACGTCCAGATCACACCAGCAGACAGAAATATCTCAGTATCTGTTGGATGGATCATGATGAAATCATTGTATCTGATCTATCTGATGGATTGGCAGCAGATTTTGCATAGATGTCCCTGGTCCCCAGACGATGTGTAAGTGCCACCATGAGGTTGACATTTGTGTGTTTTATTTCAATATCTCAACATTGGATGGATTGCCATGAAATGTGGTTCAGATGTTCTTGGTTCCAAGAGGAAAGGCTGTGGGGACTTTGATCCCTAAACTTCCTAAAATTCCTTTTGGTTCATTACTTTGGTTTATGAAAAAATACCCGAACCAGCTGTACTTTAATTGTGTTTAATGTTAATCACTGACATGCTAAACGTGTTAGCATTTGTCATTGTGAGTATGTTAGCATGCTAACATTAGCATTCACCTTCATTGCACGACTTCCTGACGGAGGCTCAAACGGTTCTCAAGCTAAGGTTGAGGCACCCAAAGAGACCCCATGAAAAGTGGATTGTAGACTCACTTCACCACTACATCACAACTTTTTCATCGTGAAAGAATTAGAGAAAGGTGACGGTTTGGTTTCAGAAGTTTTACCATCTTTCCTGTCAGCTGATGGCTTTAATTGGCTGATATTAAAGTCTGCTACCAGTCCTTAATGTATGCTTTCAATATATTTCCATTTCTTGTCAAAAATTAGGATTTACTGCCCTCAGTATCTTTCCCAAATTGCATTCTCAGTGTTGTAACAAAAAAAAAAAGTCTCTGAAACAATAAAGACCATCATCTGACATGTAAAATAATGCCATGCTGTTCAAATAACACTGCACTTTTATGTTGCGGTCCTTGTTGTTTTCCAACAGCTCTAATGGAACATAGGGGTGTGGACTTTCAAAGACTTGGGTGTTTACCAGGAAACAGGGCTGTCACTTTTTCAAAAAGTAAAATTCAACAAACTGGGGATGGGGGGATGGCCTTTGTACAAGCTTCCAGCAAAGGTGTGGTGGATGGTTGTGGTGAAAAGTAGGCAGTCAGAGGTTGTACAGTTGACGTTGCCTAACAAGGGATCCAGCTAGCTCAACTATGAGTCCTCAACACCTGCTTTGGACAGTCACAATCAGCCAGGTAATTTTGACATCTATGGTGTACAACCAAAATACTTTCATTTTTTATTATTAGTTTAGTTAAGCTGAAGAGCCCCCTTGCTGAACCAAACGACAAACTACTTCAAACTCTCATCTCTGAAGTGCTTATAGAGGGTCAATTTTACATTTGAAAAGGTCATTAAAGGTCAATTTTTTCCCTTGTGTTTGAACAAAAATTCAAATTTTCAACAAAAAGTTTCAGTCCTATCAGGCAGGGAGGGCCTAACAAAAGATGCTATTGAATTATTGGAAATGTGCGATCCAGCATTTTTGCTGGATTGCCCAACAAAATCTGGATATCCTTTGATTTGCTTATTTTTTTTAACCTTTCTGTCCCCCAAAGTCCCCCACTTTTATGGAAGTGCAATACAAAATTCCTGAAGTGCCCCTATAATAGTGCTCTTTGAAATAGTACGTTATGATCTCAGTGTATTTTTGTTATTTTTAGTGCATATTGTGCCTACAGTCTTTTTATATTCATTTGTAGGCTATCTCTTGTCCTACAATTCCCAACTTTTGCAAAAAAATAAGGTTATACTTGGTGCAGATGTACTTTAATTGTATTTTCAGTCTGTGCAGTAACATATTTACAATCATTTTCTTATAATATTTGTTACATTGGATCATAGTGTCTCTCGGGCCCAGGATAGTGACCTTGCCATGCTCCATGTTATTTTTATCCACATTGGTCTTAATGTTTCCCTCATGATATTCATATAATATTTCTCAAAGATCTGAATGGTAATTTCTAGTGACCTTAATGTATTTTACCTCTAGGTATATTACTGTAATGGTCCAGTAGGGACCTGTAGTGTGTCTTTCATTATCACTACAGTCTCTTTTTTCATGAGGCTTCTGTTTTTTTCCTCCAGTATCACAGAATAGACTGAAGCCATCCTGGTTTCCCATGGCAGAGCTGTGTGTTACAGTGAATCCAAGCCCGTTGGGGATCCTTTTCTCATTCGTCTCTTACCGATGAGCAAGCATTAATAACGCGTCCTCTTCCCCTTTCATAGCCATAATCTCCAGTGATCTCGGGCCTCCCGCACTAAATTATTCTTACAGGGCCATGAAAAGGCAGCAGCGGGGCCCTTTAAGAGGCAAATGAGCATCCAACGTGCAAGGATGTTCCCAGCAACGGAAATGTTAACTCACCGTACAGAGCAGAGCAGGGCAGAGGGAATCCACTGACATGTCTGATGAGAGAGGAAGGAAGGGTCCACCATCGCCCTGAAGGCAAAGCCTGCTGGGTAATTTATCCTTTAACCCCTTGTCTAACTGTTTACATTTGGCTTTAAGCTGATTGTTTTGTACAGAGCTGCTCACAAGGGGTGCAACAGTATAGATTCACATGCTGGATTATCACCCTGGGATCCATGATGTGGGTCTTAGAAACCAGTACAGATACCAATCATTTCAAGGTTTTTTTCTTTACTGTTTCATGCCCAAAATGACAAGAGTCTATACAAGAACCATGTTCTCATGAGGCCTCATGTACCACATTCAGACCATCCTAGAACAGTTTAACTCACAGCTGAAACCCAAAGTGAAGGAATTCCGTCATGGTGGATGTGAACCGAACTGTATAGCTGTCTTATGTTTGAAAAAGCCTAAAAATAAATCCACTGTGACCATTCCTCTGTTTCACAGTTCTGTCCCCTTGCAGCACCAACAGCGTCATTCCGCTTTCGTTTCGCCATGTTTTCAGTTGTGCACAGAAGAGCATTCTATGCTTCTACTGGTCAATGTTTGGGACACGTGGAATTCGTTGCTGAAAGGCAATTTAAATTTGAACATACTGGTCTTTTTTGTTGGGATGTCATGAGGCATCCCAGATCCAGCATCGATTGTTATCCACTATGACACACTAAACAGGATAAAACGATAAACTGTCGCCCCAGCACCCTTTGTTGTTCCTATTGTTGTTCCTGACCGGATGTCATAGATCAGACTTTAATCGGGCTGATATGGTGTAGTCTGAACTGCCCTTTTAATAAGGCTGAAGGGTTCTGTATGCTCCAAATGAACTACATCGTGCAACAATATTGTTCGGTAATATCTTAAAGCAATGCTGATCTGAAGAAGGGCTACATTAAAGGTATGATAAAGGTGTGCCTTTTTTTTTTTTCGCTTTTTTTAATGAAGCTGTGACAATCTGCGGTTTTCTTCATGAACAGGGAAGTGAACCTTCCCACTTGTATTTACTTCAGTTCTACTCCACTACATTACTTTACAAATTAATATATGTGCAACAACGCATATGAAGAGCTTTTTGTACAAATCAAACAATTGGTTGATTAATCGATTAGTACACTGACAGAAAATTGACACCTATTTTGATAATCATTTAAGAGGTTTTACGTAAAAAAAAAAAAAAAACTAATTGTAATAATTTGGGTTGGTGGGTTGGACTGAACAAGCATTGTAAAGCTTTCACTTTGTGCTCTGAGTAACTGTGACAACATGTCTCACTATTTTCAGCATTTTGACAAACAATCAATCAATTGATAGAGAGAATAATAAAATAATCCATGATGAAAATAATAATTAGTTGTAGTCCTACACAAAATAGTTCAAATGAGCTTCATGACAACCAACTACAACAGTAAAGTAACATGTTTGATACCTTTACCTGTAATGTATTTTCACAGTGTGGTTATAGTACTTCTGTTTAAGTAAAGAAACTGAATATTTCCTCCAACACTGCCACTGGCAAATAGAAAACATCACGTCATGTGGTTGAGAATGGAGGAAGCCACCTTTTATAGCTGTCAGCAAACGTCTGAAATGCTGAACAGCTTGCTCACAATCAGCTTCACTGGGTTCAGACTTGGTTATTTTCCGAGTATTAGTTTCTTATTTGTTCAGGGTCAGGTCTCAGTTTGGTGCAGACCTCTAACAGAGTGCCAGTTTGTAGTCCTGAAAACCAGAAGTATCTGAACTATGGCTTCTGTAACTATACACATTCTGAAAATTGTTTCAGTTTATACAGAAAATAAGCAGAAGACCTACAGAGCGAGATGTGTCTCATCTGCTTCATCTGCATCAACCTCTCTGTGATCAGTATTGATTTAATGGGGAAAATCAACAAAGGATATTGGCTTTGACCCTGTTTTCACCTCATCACTGGGCTGATGATGTTTCTGCCTTCACCAGGTTTCTGTTTGTATTTGTTCGGTAGAAAAGTTCACAGAGGCTGAGCCTTTAATTTGCCAAAAGAATCGAGTCAGATGTTTCAGGTGATATCACTTTCATCTCTGTGCGTCCACTCCAGGACGTGCTCAGCCTAGCTTAGCACAAAGACTGGAAGCAGAGGGAAACTGCTAGCCTAGCTTCATTAGAGAAGAAAGAAAGCTGCAACGTCAAAGCTGTAAGCATTTTATTTTCTCTTATCTGAACTGAATTTTGATTGATGAAGCAACAAGTTTTTTTCACGGGTCTTTTTTAAACTTGTAAAACATGATGTATTCAACAATAACCTGATAATAAGCTGATTGCTCCATTTTCCTTATAGAAAAAAATATTGTCATTGTCCATATTTAATTTAGATTGTTTTACTCAATGTTGATCACTGACATCTGTTTGCTCTCTTTCATCTTAACGAAAAGGTTTGTCAAATATTTAGAGTTTTAATATTTAAGAGGTACAAAGATAACGTAAACTATTGTATGAAGTGTTACAAAGGAATAAAGTCTTTCAAGGGTAATAATTAATGATTTTTAATCATGATCTTAATTATTAATTTACCTATATTCTGTATACAGTTTAATTTATGTATTGATTTATTATATACTATGTATAATAAAATATATTACATACATAAACACATATTATTATTATTTTTGCTTGTTTGTTTTGTTGTTTTCTTGTTTATCATTTAAACTAGCTGACAAAACAATCTGGCCTCGAGGTCAGCTACTGTGGAGCTTTCGATCCCATCACATGATCTTCATCAGCCTATGAAGTTTGCCAAGTCGTCATGGAAACTGGATGTTGAAATATTTCTTTTTCCCCCTGAGCACTGAGGACTTCTCCTCCACGGTAGCTGAAAAGTCGAGTATCAGATTCATTAATTATTGAATTTTCAATTCCAAATTAATACTTAACATTTCTAAAATTTACATTTTAGCTAATAGTAGCCCACCAATGTTTGAACGAAATCCCGTCATTTAAGACTGAGAGAACTTTAAAAACATTAAGCAGTGAGTAAATAAGCTTGCAGTCAAACTGTCTCTCAGTCCTGTCCCTCAATAGAAAACTCATTTTGTTGTAAACAGTGGCAGGTCGTGATCAACACTCTTTTTCAAGGAATTTCGTTTCCCTGAAGTGAAATGAACTTTATCTACCTTTCTGTTGATTGTTGTCATTGTTATTATTGTTTTCCCACCATCACATCATCAGTGAGGGAAGCCTCCGACTGTCGCTTACAGCAGCAGCGAAAAGGCGAACGTCATACCCAGTGTGTGTGTGTGTGTGTGTGTGTGTGTGTGTGTGTGTGTGTGTGCACGCGCGCAAGTGTATAAGTGAGTGTGTAACAGTGCTGTGTTTATGTAGGAGGGTTAACAGTGTTTTGATTGTAATTGAAAATGAAGAAAAAGCAAAAGAGAGAGAGGAAAAAGGGAAAAATGAGACCGTTGTGTCTTTAAGAGGTTTGCTGCTCCTTCATTCGCAGCTGCTCTCCCTCTCTCTCTCTCTCTCTCTCTCTCTCTCTCTCTCTCTCTCTCAGACTGGGGGCTGCCCTGCCTCCACAGAGTGCTCGGCCACTGCTGCATTGTGGCCCGGGGCCTCATTTGAATGGGCCTTTAGTGTTTTGTGTGAACAAGTCAGCGCCATTTGCATTTGTTCCAGTCACAAAGGTTTAACAGGTCAATAGGGACTCCCTGGCAGAAAACTAACACGCTAGGGTACCTTTTTTTTTTTTTTTTTTTTTT
>JBBMOE010000004.1:16202168-16255798 GCA_037975065.1 Chaetodon trifasciatus
CTCTCTCTCTCTCTCTCTCTCTCTCTCTCTCTCTCTCTCTCTCAGTGCAGATCCATTACTTCTTCTTCGTCTTCTTCCCCTCCTCCGGGCACAATGGGCATTTATCATCACCCCCGTGGTGTGTGTGAATGTGTGTGTTTATTCAAATCTCAGTACCAAGAGCGGACCGGCCCCACTCCCGAGCCCTCTCTCGGTGACACGGACGCACCGGGGCTTATTGTTGGAGGAGCCCCAGAAAAAGCCCCCCAAATCGGCCAGTAGGGGAGGAGGTGCAGGAGACCAGGAAGAGCCGGAGCCGGCGGCGGCGGCGGTGGCGGCGGGTTGCCGTCCGCTCGCACCACCGTCCTCCCTGCGACCATCCGGGGCAGCATCCAGGCTCCCTGCCCGCCTCCCTCCCTCCATCACCAGCCTCGTCCTCGCTGCCGCTGGAGTAGCCTACATCCCTTCAATTTGTCTCCTGGAACTACACGCGGAGGAGCAGGTGCATCATGCAACCTGCAGCACATTTCCCGGCATTTTTCTTTCGTGTTTTTTTTTTCTTTGCAGGTTTGTGCGCGGAAAAGGTGAAATGCTGTGCAGCTGAAAAGAGCGGTAGATGGTAGTTGCGTTTTTTTGTAGTTTTTTTGGGGGGGAAACTACAAGGGGGAGGAGGGAAGGAAGGATGGAGGAGAGAGATGCGTCTTAACAGGTGCAGATATGGCGGAGAGGAGTTTTGGGCAAAAACTGCTTTGATTCCCAGGATTCCTCTTTTCTTCTTCCCCTGCAGATTTTGAACTCAAAGTTATTGTCTGTGAGATATTTATGAATGGAAGTTGATTTTTTTCCCCCTCGCCTGCTGTTTTTTTGGGGGGAGATTATTTCTGATAGGCTAAATTGGAGAGCAGCTAATTAGCGGCTGTAATTGGATAACATGGCTGATGTGGCCTCTGATGTGTAGTCTGAACGTGAACACGCTGCTGTTTGCTACAGTTTGTGCTCAGATTGAATGTGGGTCGTGATGGAGGAGAAGATTCACTTGTAAACACGCGAATCGACTCCTTTTCGGCCTTTTTTTTTCCATTAAAAAAAAAAACTTAATCCCTCCTCTGAATGTTGCATGTTGCTGCTTTTCTTTTCTCGTCTGCTTTAAAGATGATTTTATTTGTATTTTGAGCTCTAGCTGCTGATTGTCCAAACGCAATTCTTGTGAAATTTCAAATCCAACCCGAGAATTGTGCCTGGACATCTGTTGCTGGACGCTCGTGTCCTTCTGATCCTCTTTTACCCGATAAAATCTGCTTTTTATTCTCCGTTCCTCATTCGAGTCATTATTTTTTAGCCCATGATCATCTTGTCCATGTTGCTTTGGTCCATACATGCTGTGGGCTTTACGTTTCAGGGCCTCTGCAGGGCCACAGTCTTTTCCTGCAACCTTAATTTCACTCCAGTTTCCTTTTTAATGGACGTTCACTCTCCAAAAGTGCTTATTTTGGCTCCTCTAACCAATTAACTGAAGCTGAAAAAGTCCAAACACTCACTTTTTTCAGATTTGGTTTCATTGCAAGCATGCAGGAGAAGGAGGCCAACCAAAAAATAAAGAGTGATAATTAAGTATTTTACAAGCTGGGCCATTTTTTCTAAGTTGTTGGAGTGAAACTAATATTTCCCAGGCAGGCCCAGCTCCACAGCTTCTCTCTTTATTCGCACTTTTCCTGCTGAAAACCTCGCAGGGAAGGTTTATTGTCGCTCCACTGGTGAGCTTTTGTTGCCGCCTTTTGTTGGCGTTTTGGGGATTATAATTTGCATAATTCTTCAGGAATGTATCATTTTAATTTTGTTTAACAAACCGTGACCTTTTCCAAGCCCTTTATCCTTTTGATAAAGGATGCCATTACAAGCCAATAAAGACGGAATTCGTTTGTACTTATTCTACTGTTGATGAATAATAAAGAATTAATTATCATTGGAAGCATCAGATTTTATTTTTACTGCTCCATGTTTCTTCTTCTTCTGGTCATCTTGCCTGCTTTATTTTTTGCTTTATTTTTTCTCTTGTGCATCCAGATTTCTTAAAACAATTGTCCTCTTTTCTTCACATTTTATTTATTGGTGCAAAAGTTTGAGTTAAGCTGTTTTATTTTGTGAAAATGTCTTCTTTTCGTGGTCGAACAGGCCTCATGTTTAGTTTTCTTTGGATGGATGTTCAGTTGTGTGACCTCTGTCATCCTGACAATATTCTTCAGAAATCAAAAGATGCGTAAACATGATATTTAGATGGTTGGAGGAAAGACACTGTTGCTCAAAGGTTTTGTCTGTTTTACTAAAAAATATTTCAGTCCAAAAACTGGAATGATAAAAAAAAAAAAAAAAAAAAAAAGATATTTGCAGTAGAATTAATGTCAATAAACATCTCCAGAATGTTTCAAAACTTTAAAAACTGACAACAATGTGACACATTGAATTTCACTTTTTCAGGAATCTTTTTTTTTTTTTTTTTTTTTCTAGAATAAGATTCAGATGTGTTCATTTCTGAAAGTATTTGCTGAAAATGTCTGTTTTAATTTAGTTTAGTGTTTGTTTTGTATAAATTGGTACAGAATGACTGGCTGTGACATGATGAAAAGCTGTCAGCAGCAGGGTAAACCAAACCCTCAGTTTGACTCTGGCCTCCTTGGGTTTTGGGACAGGGGTCTGTTTGATTTTCACACCACAGCATCACCTCGGCTCTGATGCGTCGGGTCTCCTCAGACTAATTTGCTGCTGTAATCCGCTCTCAGCGTGTTGCCCGAGGAGCCGAGCAGCTCTGGGACAGAGCTCAGCTTCAGAACAGTGGATTAAAAACTCGGGGAGGTGTGTGTGTCGAGTCCAAACACCACCACCCAAGTTGGGGAGAAAAACACACAGGTCGTCTGTTGACCAAGTGCCAGTGAATGCCCCATCATGACTCTGAGGGTTAAAACTGAGAGGAGACTCTTTCCATGTCAAAATTATAGTTTAGTTCATGAGTAGAGCTGAGTATTATGTGACAAATTCAACATTAGATGCATCAGTTTTGGTACCAAATATATATTTTTGTTACCTTAGTTTGAGACATATATAGATGTCTATTTCTAAAAAATGTTTTTCATTTAACAAAAGAGGCAAAAGTTTCCAAATGTTAAATGTCCAAACACAAGAAGTCAAACAAGAACAGAATATGGTCTTAAAATTGCCCAAATTTTGACTGAAGTCTGGAGCAAGCTGATCAAACGTTGACTTTGGTGTCAAACTAAAATGATATGAAACGTTTAAAGGTTTTCTGAAACAAAATATAATTGCAAACTCTTAATTTAGGATTTAAGGCCAAATACTAATATTTAAAAACACATAAAAAAAATTAAATCAAATTTTAAAAAATGGTTTCAATCTTATATTGACCTGGGTATACTGCATTTTTACAAAGTAATATCTTACCTGCCATCCTCCATCTCACACACACACACACACACACATACATACACACACACACACACACACACACACACAAATAATAATATTATAATAATAATAACAATCACATTATGATTGTTGTTATTATTATTGATCTATCTATTTGTTTGCTTATTTCATTTTATTTTGTTTTTTGAGGCCTGAAGATTCAAAATCGTCCAGTAACTAGAAATGGCAAAATAACTAAAATAAATATATTTTTTGCAGAAATATATTTTGTCTCCGGAGACCTTTCAGATATATTTTTTGACTCCTTCTGGTGGTCCTGACCCACAGGTTTGGAACCACTGCCTTATTGAATTAGGTGTAGTTTTCAATAATTTGATGTTTAAAAATGAATACTTGAAAGGCTAAAATTCAAGTTTTCCTGAGAAGATGTTGTGTGAATATTTCCAACAGAATTAGGTGATGAATGATTCAATATCGGACCAAATCCTCTGTTTAATTCCCATCAATTTATAAAAACAGTCAGAATTCCTCGTTATTTTACACCAAATAAAATCACAAAGCCTCCACAGCAGGAGTGGTGCTGTAGCTGAAGCTTCACTCTGCCAGTCAGGGTTACTTCAGGCTAAACTAGGAATTGATCAGTATCGACAGTGATATTGATGACAAAGATATCTTGAGGAAACAATTAGGAGAGCAGTGTAATGATTAGAGAGATCATTACAGTCATTTAACCTCGCTGGCTTCTGCTGATGAGGTATGGACTGATCGCTGGGCTTTTTTCAGTCAGGTTTGAGTCCTGAAAGCTAAAACGTGTGACTCCTGTGTTTTGTACATAATATCACCTCTCCTCACGCTTGTTGTGTCTCCATGTCGCTTTTCTTCTGAATGCATGTGTTCTCATAAAATCAGCTCCTGTGAAGTGTGTTCCTCTCTGATTGAAGACTTTATGAAGGATCTGCAGCATCACACATTTTCAAAATGGACCTGTGCACATACATTCAGGTTAAATCTGGCAAAAATGAGCATTTTGGCTGCCTGAAAGCCTCTGTTCTGTTTCAAGTGGACATCTTTGGCAAATATCTCAAAAGAAAAGCACAGATTCACCTGTGTCTTCATCTCTATGTTTGGTCAGAGGTCTTTATGTCCGATGAGGGGGGCTGGCTGAAGACAAATGTGATTACGGATGTTGACACAGCGTTAAAGCAGTTGAAAACGCTTCCCCTTCCGCTTTCGGCCTCCATGTTGGACGCCGTCGAGCAGCTACTCATCCTGCTGTGTTCTGCTCCGGGTCAGTCACTTCCTCCTTCATGTCCTTCCCCCTCCTCCTCCCATCCAACACCACCACCTCCACAGTCACATGACCTGGGCTGTGTCATCACTGTGACACACACAAACACGCACACACACCGCCGCAGAGTAAAAGACATCGAGGATGGAGAAGGAGATGAAGGGAGGGGACTGGATGGGAGGAGGAGGGGGAGGTATGGGAGCATCACAGGGGTGACGTCACATCACGACCTCCTTCTTAGCATCCCTCCCTTCCTCCTTCCCACCACACATGCACGCACACACACACACACACACACACACACACACACATTCCAGCAGCAGTATGTGAGAAACACGCAAGAATGTTGAAGGTCCATCGCTGGAAATGACTTCCTGTGACTCCACGAAGACATGTGGCGTCTGTTTTAGTAAAGAGCGAAGAGGCCATTTTTATGTGTGCATTCACATACAGTATTCACGTGCATCCTCCACGGTCAGCTGTTCACAGGTACAACTGGAGGCGAATCGCCACGGAGCGCTAGCTAGGATGAAATGGGTTAATGTTTTGGGGTTGGGAGTGTGAGAGGATGTCCATATGATGTAGCACTCCCCCTACTCTAACTCCCTCACTCCCTCTCCCACTGCCACTCACACACACACACACACACACACACACACACACACACACACACACACATAAACGCTTCATCATTATGAACCCATCACCTCCTGCAAAATGTCACCGCTGTTCTTCTCGCCAGCACAGTTTGTTCTGCTGTGTTTTGCAGCGGATGCAAGAACAGGAGGCCACGTTTGAAGCTCAAAACACCAGAGCTGACAAATGGCTCCTTTATGACACCTGACCACACAATTTTTAGGCTCATACATGACATAAACGTATGTGAGCAGGAGTTTCCATGCTTTTTGACTACCATTTGCTCCTCCCTTTCGACACCGGGTTGGGGACGCCTGGGACGTCTGCACCCGTCTCTGACTGAGCTGCCATCAACCCCCCCATTGCCCCTTTTATTGGTACCAAACAGCAGCCAGTCCACCCCACACTGCACCACTGTTCAGCCCCAGCTGCAGACGCACAGCTGCGCTCTGACATCACCACCTCCTCCCGGCCAATCATCTGCATTGTTTATTTTAAGCAACACTTACTGTCTGGCCAGAGGAGGACATGTTGGCTGTTTTGCTGGAAGTTGCCATATCTCCACTGCCGTCCACAATTCCTTTAACAAGGAGCAGAGCAGAGAAACTTTTATAGATGAGCAGAGCAGACAAACATCATCAAGTTTTTCTGTAGTGCAGAGAGAACAGTGTACGAAATGTAGAAATGACCACACAGACGGTGAGTATTCTGTTTTATGGTTTAGTGACAGCAGCATTTTGATAACTCATTATACACTGCACACACTGGAGACATCTGGCCTCAGTGCAACAGCTGAGACTGACTTGCTTGCAGCAGAAAGATCAAACTGGGGTCACTTCACTGTATCTTCTCATTAAACCAGTGCTGGTTTTTGTCTGAGGGTTCATAATAATGTTTACCTCTTTCAACTGAGCACTTGTTGATCTTTTCTCAAACCTTGAACATTTCTGGGCTTTTCGAGTGTATAGTGACAATTAAGGACCTCACTGTTGCCACAACCAGTAACACCAAAAAACCACCAAAGATCTGGAATATTCTACCATCTGGTACATGAACACATCATGATTTCTGCAATTCTTCGTTTCATTTTGGGAACAAGACACTGACAGGGTACAGTTTCAACATGTTTGTATGCAGTATGAATACACAGGTTCACTGAGGTGTGTGACATGCAGAAATATTAAAAGACAATGGACTTCAGAGAGAATATCCTTGAGTACTGTGCATCTGTCATTAACTCCAGTATTGAATTCTATCCTTATCTTTTTTTCCATTCTCTGATAGTTTTTCTATCTTAAAACTGAACGCAAAGTCAATTTTAGAGGCAGCATGATTGCAAAAGAAGCCAGTTCAAAGACACAAGTTCACTCTGCATGATAGGCAACATAAAGTTCATCAATATGGACTGGAAACTTGGCACTTCTGAAATTACTCCACAAAATGCAAGAAAATCTTTTTGGCACCTAATCACAAATGTCAGCGACTAGACTTTTAAAACACCTAAAAAGAAATTCCTACATGTAGAAGCATGTTGTTGGAGAACCAAGCTCAACTTGCTCATACATGTGTTTTATTCCATTTTATTTCTGTATTATTTTAACTGCCAGATTTTATCTGCCTCATGGCTAAAAGCATGTAAAGCACTTTGTAACTTTGCTTTGTCCAAATAAAGTTTCTTCTTATTATTATTACTCTACACCCATTTTGGGGAAGAGTAAAGGCTGGACCAAAGGCTGTTTGGTGGAATCAGAGTTGTGCAGAGCAGCTGCAGAGTTGCGGCTCCTCGTCTCTTTCAGCATTATTACCATAATTTGTGGTGGGAAAGGAATTGCTCATCAATCAGAAGTGTTGGGAAAGTGACCACGCCAAAGACCTGGGGCCGCTGTTTGAGCAGCGGGCTCACAGGGGTCAGCCGGGGTGCTCTGTGTGTGTGTGTGTGTGTGTGTGTGTGTTTTGTCATTAATCACTCCAGGTCTGAAGAGAGCGAGAGGCGTCACAGCCTTTATACTTCCCTGCTCTTCATCATCCTCCCTCACGGCCAGCGGCCTTCGCACCCCATCTGACCACCGCACAGAGGCCAAGGTCATCCTGACCCCCCCACCATCTCATCTCCCATCAGCCCTCTCCAGGAGTCACCCTTCAACCCCCAGTCAGCCTCCCTCCTCCTCTCACATTCCTCCCCGCCGCGTCCCCTTTGTTCACCTGTTGTCCTGGAGACTCGATTGCCACTGAGACCACCCCTCTACTGTGTATGCTGGCTCTGTGTGTGTGTGTGTGTGTGTGTGTGTGTGTGTGTGTCTGTGTGTGTGTGGCAGAGGTCAGAACAGAAGCTAAAATAACAGATAATCCCACAGAACACTGGTCAGGCCATGACACCATGGAGGCCACTCGACAACACAAATAACAAACGTTACACATGTAACTCAAGATAACTTCGTGCAGATGCTGTCTTCTAATGAAGGATATGTGAATATCACTTAAGTCTTTGGCCAACTCAAAGTGAAATGACCTTGTTGATTAAATATTTTGTGATAAATAAATCCGTTTTGTAATTGGTGTTCTGTTAGCTGTAATACCAGCAGTGCGAAACAGACTTGGCCAAGCCTAAAAACATAGTTCAAAATGGTCTATAGTTTGTGGGCCTTCATCCTTAGATGGTATCCTGTGTAAATTTTACAGTGTTGATTGTTAAGAGGGGTAAAAAATAAAAAAGATTTTCTGCATCACCAACTGAATGCATGTTCCTGTGGGCAAAAAAACATAATACGACAGTTTGCACTGCTGCAATCACATGGCTTTGTTTAACCAAAACCATAATCTGCCATTAGTCTGAGCCAACTGTTTGTGGAGTCCTAAAGTGCCACGTGCAGAGAAAGAAAGAAATACTGTCACTGAACGTGATCCATGGTTTTGTACAGTGGTCCAGCATTGATTTTCATATCCAGTGACAGTGTTGGGAACACCCACTCCTTGACATCAACGACCTGTAGTTTGTATGCTATGGTGGCCCTGGGGGTCAAAACACAAGATTTTAGAAAATATGACATATCACAAAACACACACCACAGAACAAAACATTTCATAGAACATTGGGTTGCTGTTTTTTGATCCTTTGGCGCACCGTACTATCGCACTGATCACCTCACCATGGCTGTTCTACAATACAAGAACATAGAACTTCCTGGATTAAAAAAAAGTTGTGAAGTGGAATATAATCCAGGCAGGATAACATATTTGCCAAATGATCTGGGGGGAGAAAATGAGCATTTGAAACAAATAGAGAGAAGTTTTGCCATACTAGCAGCCATGTATGACAGTGTTGGTCTGTCAACCTGCGCCTTGTCTGTCAGTTAACTATGGGATGGATTGCCATGAAATGTTGTGCAGACATTATTGCCTTTGCTGATCCCCTGACATTTCATAGAGCATCATCATTACATCTCACCATACAATTTCACTTTGTTCATAGTTTGGTTTATGGTATTTAGCAAATGCTAGAATGCTAACAGGTGCTGTTACTGAGATAGTGAACCTGATAATATTACCTGCTTATCGTCATTGTGAGCACGTCAGCATACTAATGTTAGCATTTAGCTCAAAGCACTGCTGTGGCTAAGTGAAGCATGGTCTTGTTTAGGAGACAGTGTTTAATATTTAGGACGCTTGAATTATCATTAAACACACAAAAACCATCAACATATAGCTGGAGCACCTGTCATGATGGGACCCCAATGCTGCATGCTATGGATTACAGTGTTATGCTTAGTAATACTATGTTAAGGGCCTCTGTACACACTAATTTGGGATGCGCACACAACTTCTGACTGCTGCGCTTTCACTGGTCAGTCCACCTCATCCCATCCTGTTCTCTCCATCCTGCTGGAGTATGGCCGGCTGCAGGAATGTGAGGCGAGAGCTGGGCCCGTCCCAACCGTCCCAAATGACTGCACACACAAAAAAGGATTTAACTCTTTGTCACAATTGTCCCCTCACACTCTGGCCTGCAAGGAAAAACAGCACAAGACTCCCTAAACCAACCGCCCCCCTCCCCTCACCACCCTCAACCCTGACCCACCCCCTCATTGTATACACACCCCCTCCTCTCCTGCCCCTACCTTTCTCCTGACCCCGGCCGCGTGCATAAAAGACCCATCAGAAGTATCGCTGGCCACATTTACAAGTGAAAGAAGCTCAATAATGGAGCGGTTAGGGAGAAGAATGAGGAGACAGAGGGGCACTCACAGATGTGGAGGTGGGTGGGGAGAGGGGGAAGAAGAAGCAGCGTCCCATTGTTGCCACCCCACCACTGATGGAGAGGAGGAAAAAGGGAGGGCTGGGAAGGGGTGAGGAGGTAAAGCAGGAGGTGAAAGTGGCTTTTTACACCCAATTTTTGATGGGGGAGGAGAGCAGGGGAGAGAGAGAGAGAGAGAGAGAGAGAGACAGAGAGAGAGAGAGAGAGAGACAGAGAGAGAGAGAGAGAGAAAGGTGGGGTGGAAGTTGAGAAGAAGGAGAAGAAGGGGAAAGGAAAGAAGTAAATAAAGTGGACAGAAAGGATGGCTGCTCCAGCTTCTCTTTCTGATTTCTTCCTTCAACTTTCCCTCTTTCTCCCTGTTCTCAACTGTCCTCGCTCACTCTCCCCAGTAGTAGAAAAGAGAGGGTGGTCCAGCTGTTCTGCAGGGAGCGTGTGAAAACAGGCTCAGAGGTCATAGGAGGTGTGTGTGTATATGCATGTGTGTGTGGTGGTCATCATGGCATTATTATGTATGTGTGTGTCTCATTGTCCAGAAGCATGGAGATGACGATACAGCAGCTGGGGTGAAGAGGCCTCTACGCTGACCTTCGAACCCCTCCTCTTCCTTGCACCGTCTGTGTGGTGGTGGTGGTGGTGGTGGTGGGTGGGTTGGACGGTGGTGGTGAGGGTTTAATGAAGTCATCACAGCAGGATCACGGCGAGATGTGGCATATATAGGAGGAGACGGAGTATCGTTGGAGGATGAGGTCTTTCCAAAATGTTGGTGGACATCGAAAAAAAAAAAGAGTCAAAGTCAAAGTGGCTGCTGAAGTCTAGCAGTAACTTACTGTCGCCAATCCATGGCGTTTCTTGATGTGGCGAAACAAACTTTACTTTTAAAGAACCAGTTTTCTGTGGAAGGGAGCTCTTCTTCTTTTTCTTTTTTTTTTTTGCTTTATTATCTCATTAAATAGCACAGCAAAGGAGGAGGCATGATGGGCTGCATAGGTCTCTGAATGAGTACTGGCCTGGGACGATGCATTTACATGGTCAGCGTCCTAAACTTCTTGCCCCCAAACCAAAAAAAAATTAAACTCCACTTCCTTTATCTAGAGAGTAACTAACTAAACTTTGTTTCCTTTTTTATTGTCTATTTGTTCTTTTTCTGTCTCTTTTTTATTCCTCCTTTCTTAACATCTAACTTTCCCCGCCGTGGGATCAATAAAGTTTCATCTTATCTTAATGTGGTTTCATTTATTGTAACAAAGTAACATACTGCAGTGTAACATACAATACATTCATGTGTAACATAACGTAGTATAAGATAAACCAACAAAGTAACATTTGGGAGTTGAGGGAGCAAAGAAGCAGGAAAGTTGGAAAAATCCCACCATGACCGTTTTCAGGTTTCCTTTTATTCCCATGAGGTGTTAAAATTTTTTTCTGGGTAAGTTCTGAAACTGTTTAGCAGGCTCTGCAGGTTCCATCACAGTAAGCCACCAAATCTGTTCCTGTTCCTCACTGCTGAGGACTTACTTCCTGGGTGCACCTTTCAGCTGCATATTTGATGTTAGGTTGCCCAGAGCGCTTGAGGGTTTGGACCTGAGAGGATCCTTAGACATACAAGTATATTTTGAATCTTGCACAAAAGAACATCTAAATGTCTACATGACAGTCCAACCGAGAAACAACTTCAGTTTTGTTTTTTTTGGGGGGGGGGAGCGTTTTCAACTTATGTTCAGTTCTTCATTTATATCCAGAATACTAAAGACCTCTGACATCTCTTCATTTCCGAGAAACTATTAATTTCCTGCTGAGGCAGATAGTGGAGCAACAAGAGATCACATCTCCTCTGCTTCCTGTTAAGAGAGGCAGTGACAAACAGCAGCTGCACTCACGCTCTGTCAGTGACAGGTGGAGAAAAACAACATCAGTACTGTTCCAGTTTACAGGTATAATAATCCCCGTTAAGTCCTAATAAAATCTAAGAAAATGCTCAGTCAGGCCCAAGCAAACGATATGCTGGATACTGATGACATGATCTGTTCAGCATGAGGTTTTTATCTAAAATATTACCCCCGTTGCAATTTCTGCCACTAGGGGGCACTCAATCAAACCAATAACATAAAAGGAAGATTGATGACATTGTGAAGTAGCATGGGATCCTGGGAGTTGTTGTCTTCATTGATAAACAACCACCATTTCAGATGAAAATGAACAAGTGAATAACAAAAAGCAATAGCAAACAATAGAGTGGCTAGCTGGTTCACAGACGTCCTTCCTCACTCTCTGACGTATCATCTGTCATTTCCCGTTTCCTTGGAAGTTATAGCTAGGGAGTAAAGGGGATGTGACCCCACTGACAGAAAACCAAATGAAATGTAGTTTTAGCTTGAACAAAATGACAGAGAGGAAACATTTGGGATATTGTAAGTATACAACTCAACAAAACATGTAACATAGGTATAGTTGTCTTAAAGCAGACATGTTACATATTATGCCTTTAAATTAAAGGTGGGGTGAGTTGTTTGCCAACAGATTGTTGGCTATCTTATTGCTTGTATGCTGCAAAAAATATCAGTTTTTTTTTTACACAGCTCTGTAAATGAGAAACAAAATGGCTCAGATAAACACAACACTGTTCTAACCAATCAGCAACAGGTGAATTTTATTCAAGAGGAAGGGGAGAGGAAATGAGGAGAGCGAGATGGACGGTCAACCTGACATAGTAACATGTAATCGCATTGCAAGTCTCTCTCCGGAATGACTCACCCCACCTTTAATGGCCCTCTGTGAGGTTTTTGGCCACTAGTGGTGCTACAGAGCAGAGATCCAAGCCCTGGGTGTGCAGTCCTCGGAACGTTTGCTTCTGGGCCACTGAGGTACGATATGATTTGGCAATGATGGCTGAGTAATACTACGTCATTTTATAGGCTATTGCACTAGCGTACTAGAGTACTATCTTGAACTGTCTGTGCTGTGCTGTGCTGTGCTGAGTTACAGTCAATAAGCGTTGAGGTCTGTGGGGGGATGCAAACCCACCACGCCAACCTCCACACCAACTTTGATTTGGCCAGGTGTTCAGCACAGGTACAAATGAATTTTTAACGATGGATCTTTAAACTGATTTGACTGCACTGCGTCACACTTGTCACTGAGTGAACCAGTAGCTTCTCTAATGTCAGCGGTGACACACAGCTGAAGTGTTCTGCGTTCTGTGTTAAAAGCCTATGAAAAGAAGCTACAGAAACATAATCTGATAACTGTTAATGGTAAATGGGTGCTGAACTATGACCACAGTACAGTGCTTGTACAGGCTAGTTTGGCATCTTGTGTAATATTTGAACTGAACTGATTATTGGATTCAGCAGTGATTCCAAAGCTGACAGGTTTCAAAATCTTTTTGAACGACTTTAAAAATGTTTTGAGGTGATAAAATATGGAGAAAAATATATTTATACAGAAAATGAAGAGTGATGAAACTGTATAGGACAAGGACTGCTTTACAATGTGGTTTTAAAATGATTTCAATCAGAGTGCAGTGAAAATCACAACCACAGTGTAGACAGAAACATGTTATACAGTGACATGCAAAGGGTTCCTGTGTAGTGAGCAAAAGATGACCTGATTTCCAAACAGCATAATGTTAATGACACATTTTAAGCAAGATTACTTTTTTCATTTCCATCTGTTACAGTTTTTAGATAGCAAAAAGGAAACAGGTCACAAGCAAAAGTTTGGGCACCCTGCATCTGCAAAAGGCTTATACTTCTGTGAGATTCTCTCTTGCATGCGCTGCTCTTTAGAGGTCTATCAGATTTTGACCTTACCTTTTCCAACGATGACTGTGAACAAGCTGAGATCTCTTGAGGTGCCCGAACATTTGCATGTACGCTGCTTTTTTCTTTGTTTTCACTCCAAAATTGTACAAAAATAGTTCTCTAATCTTGCTTCAAATGTTGAGGAGGATCTTAACTTTATCAATTTTGGACATCAGTCCATCCTCTACTCACGTTACTATTCACAGTAATAGAGATTTTGACCAGGGGTGCCCAAACTCTTGCAAGTCACTGTGGTGTTTATTGGACATTGTCTCTACAGGTATGAAAGAGGAAAGAACAACAGTTTTGTAGTCTATTTTTTTTTTATTTTCAATTTATCACTAGAAGTTGCATTTGGCTTTAAAATGAGCTTCAGTCACCAACATCCAGGCACTTCAGCAGCTGAAACTGGAAATTTAGTGGTCACGTAGCACTGGAAGATGCCAGAAGCTTCAAAAACAGACATAAATAACCTCAAAAATAATGGCCGCTTCTGATAGTGATTTTAGTGGCTTGGGAGGGAGATTGTCCATTTGATGGCCACTGATAACACACTCACTGCCGGGCCTCTGAACGCAGTGAAACCCAAGTGCCAAAAACAACTGATATTTGCACATCTGGTGAAGTTTAGAGGTGACTATCTTTGTGTATGAGGAGTGAAATCAATCTAAATCCTGACACAACACTGGCTGAACAGTAAGAAGGCCTGCATGACACACACTTCTGACTATTATGCATCTCCATCCTGAGTCAATATTCAGTCCGTTACTGTGCTCCTGTGTCTTTGCTCCAATGAGAATAATCACCTCCATGTACTGCACTTGTAAAATCAAGTAAGCTTGATTTTCATTGCGTTTTAATTGTGAGACTTGCTGCAGTAGGTCTTCACACAGCCGTCATTCAAGTCAACATATAATTGCCGGTCATTAACTGGTCGGAAACAATTCAAACTGAAATCTAACTATTGATTTTGGTGGATGAATACTGATTTCTCATTGCATACTCTGCCTTCGCAAAGACAGAGCGAGACAAACTGTTCTTCATGTCATTAATAGCATCAGGTCCATTTTCTCCATCATAAAAGTAAAGTGCACTTTGAGTGTGTTTAAACACACAGGCAGAACATTTTACATTAAAGAAACAAAACATACCATTTTTTACACATCTCACTCACATGAGATCAACAGAGTTAGATGCACTGAGCTGGGGCTGAACTCTGCTTCACCTCTTCCACTTGTGGCCAAATGAGGCCTTTACTGCCACCTGATGGCAGAATTGATGATGTACTCCAAAACACTGACATCGACCCTGCTGGACGGTAGCAAAGTGATACTATTTTCACAAAAAATACATCTTCTGTTTCAGATTTTCATTTTTTAAAAAATGGACATGGCACTCTTTAGACAGCACCATGGCATCACTTGAATCTCAACACAGCCTTCTAGAAGGAAAACAATTTAAGACATTGTCACACTTTCAATACATACTGCCCTTTTTTTGGTGCAGCAGGTTGAATGCTCATTTTTTAGAGGAAAGCTAAAAGGTCATAAAAAGCAATTACTGAGGGAGTTTATGTTTCATTTCATTTTTTCTTAGCTCCTGAAAAGTTGAGATACAGTACCAGACACAAAACAAAATTTCAATTCCCTTTCAACTGCTGTACGCAGAGACTCTTTGCAACTTTGACCATTAAAAAAAAAAAAAACTCTCAACCTGGAAGAAGTCAAAACAGAAAATTTGCATCAGCAGGAAAAGAGGCCGAGCTCCTTCCTCCTTCTCTTCCTGCGGGCAAACTGGAAGCTTCCCGCAGTGAATAGTGTTACTGTATGCGAGTGAAAGGAGGGTGGTATTAAGAAATAAATACAGGATAAATAGACTTTAAAATCAATTCATGACCTCCACAACTGCAGCTGAAATCTGAAGCCACACTGTACCAAGTTAAGAGTTCACAAATTAAAGGCTGAGTTGGGTTTGAAATAAAGTGTGGCATGACTCCTGGTTTAGACACTGAACCATCCTCAGGGAATAAACCATCCTGTGCTCACAGTTGGACATGTACCGACTGCTCCAGCAGCAACGTCATCAGAGAAACTCAACAATGACGCCACAAAACTGCCTTGAAATGCAGGAGATGTCCTCGATTCTGAATCCCTGCCTCCTCCAGAGATGCTGCTCTGACCTCCGCGATGGAGAAACTGGCCAAGACAGACTCTGAGACCTGTTTGTTTTCACTGACTCACCTCAGAAGGAGTTTTCCTTTCAGTCCTTAAATATCATGAACAGCTGCCCCCTCAACTCACAGGAAGAGGTTGATTTTGGCGGAGACGGCCTTACAGCCAGTAGAGGAAAAGTACTGTCCCTGGACGGGAGTGTAGATCATGTCGCCCCCTACTGCCTCCACCACGTCACTTCGGGCGCAGACGCCCCGCTGGCAGAGCTGTGAGTGGACACAGCGCTCCACATGGCGTCGACTCAGCGGCAGGAAAGGAACGAAGCGGGTGATGAGCTTCTGCTGGATGATGCTGGAGTGGAAGAAGCCGCCTGGAGAGAGAAACTCACTTCAGTTTTCTCCCTCTGACAGTAATGTAACAGTAGCTGGGCCTGCACAGCAACATACCGGCAAATTAGCTTGTTTGATCAACTGAACAGCGACAAGCAGCTGTTTTATCTCTGCGTCCTACATTTAGCTCATTATTGTGCACCGTACAGTGTACTGAAGAGGCTGAGCATCATCTCCAAAATATTATGGTACACTAATTACTGAATGTGGAAATTTATTCACTATTCTCTTCCGGCGACAGTCACAGATTACATCCACGAGAAGACGTTCTGAGGCGGCTGTGAAATGCCTGCTTCGGTGTAACCACAGAAAGCACCAGAGACACCAGACGAAGAGTTCTTTTAGAGCTTTGTCCTAATAGACTTCTTCAGATTTTTATCCTTATTATAGATTTTTATATTTTATTGTGTAGTACAATTTCTTCAAGACTAAGATGATGTCTTAAAGTTGTTATTTGGCCCAACCAAAGGCCCAAGATGCTAAGTTTATATCACAAAAGAAAAAGAAAAGCATGACATTTTGCATTATTAATATTATAATATGAATGTGAGGCATTGCGGGTAAATAACAGAGCTCTAAAAATAAGTTCTCTGCACCACCCTGATAAACACCTATTAAACTATAAATATGTTTTACAGTGACCATAAAAATAAGTGATCAGTGATCTTTTCTTTTATCATTATATATCACTGGAATGCTTGGTTAAGTGCTGGGCAACACACTGATCATAGCACATTTCAATCAGCACATTAATTTCTGAATTCAAACAAGACTGGCACAAGACCTAATATACAGCTGGACCATGTATAGTCAGTGCTCTATACTGCGGCATGTAACTCACTTGGCTTATATACAGTATGCACTAATCATTGAACATTGCACCGTTAAATCACAAAAGGCACTTACTTGTGTTGCTGTTGTACACTGTCTGTGCGATGGCTTCCTGCAAGTCGGCCAGCTTGATCTCCTCTCTGTCCCGTCCAGCCTGCCGATTCTCCAGTGCCATTTTGTTAATCACCTCCTCTCCCGTGGTGCTGCGGGGGAAACACACAAAACACAGTCAGAGTCCGTGAAAACTGGCTAATGCTGCTGTTTCTGATGTGGATATTTTGTTTTCTGTGTCCCACAGAGAGAATTTCCACCATGAATATTCACTATTGATCAAACAAGGAGCGAGTCCCTGCTGGATGTCAGGCGACAATTTCACTGTTTGTTTCCTTTCATACCAACTTCAGCTGAGTTTCACACAGTGGTGAGAGCATAAATTCTAAACTCACAGTGAAGTCTACTTTCTGTAGCCCTTCACGTTATTAAATTATGAAAAAAAAAATCACTCACAATTCTTAGAGTTACTCACTTAGGATTTCCTCTGTTTTCATGGTGGCTGGTAAATTTTGGGCTCCAACAGCAGTTGCAGAGCAATTTTCCCTGTTGAGATGCCCAAAGCTGTGTTGAGACTGACATGACTCTGTAGCCAGTCAGATACTCTGCATGTTCATGTACTTTGTAACATGCAAGGTGTAATCCTACTGTGTTCTGGAAATAAAGGAGGATAAAATGGTTGTCACTGTGATTCCAGAGCTGTGACATCCTGTCTCATAGTATTTTTAACAACTGTGCAGTGTTTTGGCATCTTTTAAACCTTCAAACTCAAGGATCTCTTACTCAAATTGTACTTCCTGTATTGCATTTCATCTTTTGTGTGGACATAAATCTGTTTCACAATCACATTGTAGGGACTTGCCTTCTTTACAGGGACAAAACGCAAGTCCCCATAATGCAAATCATGAAATTTTAGGGTGAAGACTTAGGTTAAGGTTATGGCAAGGTTACGTTTAGGTTATGGTTAGGGTAAGTCTCCAGGACATAAATGTAAATCTATGTAACGTCTCCAAAAGTGATGGAAACATGAGTGTGTGTGTGTGTGTGTGTGTGTGTGTGTGTGTGTGTGTGTGAATGTACCTGATGAAGACATAGATGGCCTTGCGGTAGTTGGTGCGAAATACAACATGGGAGGGACCCAGGAAGGGCTCCAAGACATCAATGAGACCCGGAGGCATCTTCTCCATCTCGTCAAAAATGAAGACGGAGCGAGCACACTCCGTCAGGTTTCCCTGCACCCAGCTCTTCAACTCCTCCTGCCAACCAACAGACGGAAAATCAGTCCTGACAGCAGCTTTAAAGGCAGCAAATAATCAGCACATTTCTCTTCCGCCCACCATCATTTTCTTTTTGAGGTAAAACTGAACAAATCTGGCTTCTTGGCATCTCATTTTATCTCAGGATACATTTAATCTGATATGTGTCTCTTACTTAAGATAAAGTAATTTGACACACAACAGTAATATATTCATGATTACTCCAGAAGTTATTACATTAAGAGTAACATTGCCCTCCACAACAATCCCAAACTTACCCTGTACTCCTTGACCTGGTCTGGTAAAGGGAAGTGCAGCGTAGGAACAAACTGGTGGACATACGGGCTGCTCATCGCTGAGCCATACAGATGATTTCCCAGCATGGAGCTGACCAGCGTCTTTCCAGTCCCAGAAGAGCCATGGAAGGACAGCACCAGGGGCCGCTCAGGGCTTTTATTCTGAAGGAACCTCCCCACCTCCTCTGAAATGATGTCCTGAGCCAGATGCTGTCCGTAAACATTCTTGTAGAGGTCCCATTCCAGGTCTGGTCAGAGAATAAAGACTCATGTGATGTTAATGTTACCAGCCATCCTCAGCACCTACTTGTCTGATAGATTACATCACACAACTGTGGCCCCTTTGAACCACACTGGTACAGGAACTAGGAGCCACAGGACCTAAACTCAATCTGACAAAATCTAAGTTCAGGATATCTTTCCTGGAGTTTGCTGCTCTGATTTTGAACACTTTTTTTAAAATCTGTGCAGTACTAGATGGCAGGACTAAGTTTCCCTTTAGCCTTCAAATTAAAAAATGAAGTATCAGTATAAGCCTCAAGAATAGAGTTGTGATGGGATCTGGCCTTTTTTGTCAGGACTGTATTACAATTGATTAAGTAGCAACACTGTAAAAGTAACTACTAAAAGTAACAAGCAGTTTGCAACGTGAAAAACAATAATTTATTCCAGCTTCTTTAAACCGTATCATCAGTGTTCAATAGAAGACTAGAGTTCCTGTGTTTTGCTAGCTAGCATAACGGCTAACTAGCAAAGCAGTTACTACGGCAACAGTATTAACTAGCCTTTTGTGAACACTGGAGACGTAAAATGCCAGTTAACCAACTCTTTGTGTACACGAACAAGCACATCAAATACATGAAAGTTACCGTTTGGCAGATAAACTAGCTTGCAATACTTCATCTTTCCAGCCTAGCTGGTTAACAAGAAGCAGCAGCCGTCAGTTTACGTTCGCTACATGCATGCGACAGAAACACATCATCTTACCTCTGATATTGGGCTTAAAATCGCAGTCACAGCTGTCTAATAATGTGCAGTAAAGTTCCTGTAAAACGCCACAAACCGGGTTATAATGGTATAAAAGCAGCATACACAGGATGGCCAACATTTTAGCTGCCTGTTGGCAGACAGAGGAACCGAGTGGATAGTTTGGCGATAACCGGTCCGTTTGTAGTTTTTCTACTTTGAGGAAGCCGTCCAAAAACACGTAAGGAGGGACAGAGAGGACTACATTTCCCAGAAATAAGGGGCGTAGTGTTGTACACGTTGGAAGATCACAGTCCAGAAATCATAGCCTTAAGCGCAGCGAAAATACTGACTTGTTTTTTGAACGATGTACATGCAGTAATTTATTAGAAATATACTTAGTTTATATCAAATGTAATCACAGTGGACATATGTGCAAAACATGCCAGTCGAGACTGTATGGTAGAATACAATTAAAATGTTGTAGGAAACAGGTGTTTTTTTTAGCAAATAAATCAACAGAACATTGTACTCTTTTTAACTGTAATCTTGAATAGAAACAAACACACAGCACAACAGAACATCACAGAAAATGTCATTCATACAGCAGAGGGTGCTGTTACTGTGGGAATGGTGTGATATGGAGCCATGGTGCAATTAAGTAAAGTAGCCTCAGCATTTTTAGAGAAAATGACCAGACCAGAAAAACTGAACTGAAAAAATAAACTTTCTATGGCTTTGACACACATGACAGTAATGATGCAACTTTTAATTTGTTATTTATATCATCCACATTAATCATGATTCTTGCACTGTTCAGTCAGCTCAGCATTTACACTACCTCCACTGTCACATACTCTATCACTGTGATTAGATTATTACTTTACAGCTGTATTTGTTTACTTCTGATTTTATTCTCACAATCCTCTGTGCATCTGTATGTCTTTATGTGTCATAGAAGATAAAGTTGTATGATTAACGTTGCACTCTGCCTTGAGTTCCATCTGTTGGGTTCAGCATCAAAGACACTGAAAATACTGGGATTAAAAATTAACCTTCCACCTGCCCCTGGAAACCTGCAACATCCCATCACCTTATCAGTGTATAATGACAGAGCTCAGTGATCTCAGCAGCTCAGTGAATAGATATTGTGCATTATGTGAGGCATATGAACGCTAATTCTATATCAAGTTATATCAAGTAAGAAGTTATAAAAGCAAAACTATAGGTAAACAAGACTAAATTGAAGTAAATCTTAATTTTTTTTTTAAACTAAGATTGTCCCTGATCTTTACAAAAACCCTTCACCTCAGCTTCATATTGATCGTTTTAAAGTCAGTGAAAGGGGTTACATAGTTCTTGTGTATCTAGCATAAGCACATTATTTGGTTATGCACTGCAATGACCTTCACTGACTTTACGATCATGAATAACAAGACTCTATGCGTGAAGGTGCAAGGTCAAAAGCAAATGCTTTAACTGCTGTCTATCCACATTTCCATTTGATTTCTGAAGTATTTTTCCTTTTTTTGTCAGTTTGCATTGTTATATAGTTCTTTTGTTACTTTTTAAAATCAAATCCAGCTTTTGAAGTTCTTTGTATCACTCTTGCATTTGTCACCCCACCTTCAATTCTTATTTCCCTTTTTAGTTTAGTTTATTATTTCTTCTCCTGTGTTTTTGTTATCCTTGTTTAAAATCATGAATACATAAGAGAACTTCTCGCCAAAATAAAGGCTCAGTGGACGAGCTGAAGCTGAGATTCAGTAATAAAAATAAATGGAAAAAGCATCCGCACACTTTGAGCCGTTCATATTCATTTATTGAGGCAAGGTTTCTGTCAGACCTTCATCAAGCACCCTTTAAACTATGACAGTCATCGTAGTCATTCAAACTGAAAATGGAAAGTGTTAATGGAAAGGACAAAACGAAAGAAATGTGATTGAATATGGAATAAAAGAAATCTCTCTAGTCTTCTTGTCAGATTAATTTGCGTTTGCTACACATCAACCTGCAACCACAGGTCACAGTCTTATCTCAGACCTGCGGCTTAAGTTCAAACCTGGAGTTCGCCACGTGAGACTCAACTCTCAACTCTCCCTTGTGTAACCAACTTTCTGCTGCTGCTGCTGCTGCTGCTGCATACCACACACACCCTGAACTTTAGCCCTGTTACTTCAATGCCAATGCCCTCGGAGCTACTCTGACCATCTGTGCTGGACGACAGGCAGTCAGGCAGCCGTCTGCTGTGAGGGAGGCTGAACGCATCAACAACAAGCTTGTGTTGACTCGTGAAATCTGTTGACTGACACTGTCTCGGTAAGTGTTGATATCAAAGAATCAAGACCAGTGAAGGAGTTTTAGAAGCTAAACAGGCTGGTGGTATGTTAAGACAATACTAAAAAAAGACTTTTTAGTGATTTTTCAGTGCAGTTGTCTTTGTGTTCATGTTGGATGGTGCCAGTAGTTGTAATACTATCATGTACATGTGCATGAATGGACTGCTCAGCTGAGTACTCTCAGATGGATGCTATGGTCTCCAATACTCACAGAGCCACATAGCAACTTCCAGATGTTTCCTACTGACAAGCTCAACAGCAGGACTGGGCTTTACGAATGCATTGAGCAACCCAACTACAAACTGTGCCCATTCAGAACTATGGTACTGCTGAAGTTCAGCTTATAAACAGTGAAAGAAAATCTTAGAAAAGTTTAGAGGTTTGGATGAGCAAAAGCAACAAGAAACATAATGAGACTCGGATATCTTATGTAATTAAAGCAGGAACACTGAGTGATTACTTTGGAAACATTTGCTTATCCGCTCACAAAATAGTCTCATGTTTCCTGTTTGCAGAAATGAAGAAATGGCACAAGGGATTGGAAGATTCTTTTCTTTCCTTACACAGAGAGAACATGTAAATGTATTTATTACAGGAAGTCTTGGCTCAGGTCTCCAAAAAAAGCTATTTATAATCAACATAAAAAGCTGTAGTAGTGATAGTAGCAGTCGTAGATGTAATACATAAGTATTATCTTTAATAAACCTAAGATAAAGTACTTTTGTTGACACAAAATTAAACAATGAAGCACTTCACAAAGCTAAAGCTGAACATTTTACTGAAAGTTATGGTTCCATATGGAAATGTCCTCTGACCCATGACCAAATACAAAAAGGAGCTGCTATTCAATCCCCTTCACAGTGCGACACCTGTCATTACTGAGCAGCACTTCTACATGAACACAAAACCCTTGAGACGAATTCCAACGCTGTGTAGTTGTGTAATCAGCAAACTGTTTTTGAGCTGTATTATGCAAGTCTTGGGCCGGTGTGCCTCAGTTTGCTGGAGGAATAATGAAAATCCTCTGTGGGAAGATTTGCAGTGCGGTGCATCCGGTTTCTTTGGCTGCACTTACCTAAAACTTTTACCACTCACTCTTTGCTCTCAACTGTAAGTTGTATTTATTCATCTCAGAGCAGGGACATGTTTCTGTTCAGTAGAGTACACAACAACAACCAGTATCGATAAGCATGAGCACTGTTGCTATTTTACATTGTTTAGCATACTAAAGTGTCCCTGCCAAAGCCAACTGGTAAGGCTCATAAGGAATTTGGCTTATAGCTCAATGAATTAAACTATGGAAAAAAGATTGGAAAGTAATTTAAAATTGGTCATTGACAGTTCTCTCCTTTGCAAAGACATGAACCCATCTTCAGCTCAAATTATTCTTTGGTATCCTTTCTTTTTTAAGCATCATCATCTTAGCTTGTGATTTTCAAACTTTTTTCAAAAATCAAATTTCTTGTGTGTCTAACTTCTGCTAAACTGTCCATCAACATTGGCTGGAAACTTTGAATGAATCTAAGGTGACAAAAACACAATTAAAAAAAAAAAAAATCTTAGTCTATCAGCAAAATATCAGTCAAATCTGAAAAGACGGCTCATAGTTGGCACAGATATTTCTGAAACTATGAAGAAGCAGAAATTAGTCAACCCTTCTCTGTATTTTTCCATTCTTTATGTTCAGTTGTTTGTTAAGGTGGTACATATTCTTGATCTCAGCAACTGTAAAGCCTTGACAGATCTAACATCCTTACATCCCTTGTCAGAATCTCTTTCAGAGATGCACCGACCAACCTTGGTGACACTTGTGGTGCTGCTCTGCTCCTCACCCTTGGTAAGTGGAGGGAAAGTCCTGGTGTATCCTTTGGATGGAAGCCACTGGGTCAACATGAAAATCCTCATTGAGGAGCTTCACTCCAGAGGCCATGAAATCACAGTGGTGCGGCCATCAGACAGCTGGTACATCAAGCCAGAGTCCCCACACTACAAGTCCATCACTATAAATTCCTCTGCTGGTTTCGATCAGGAACACTTTGGGTCATTTGTAACCAATATGCTGAACATGCGGCGGGAAGGTGCTTCAATTTGGCGTCAGATAGCTCTGGAATATGAACTAGTGGAACAGTTCTATCAGTTGAATAAGATGGTGCTTCAGATGGTGGGGGAGATGTTTGAGAATACCAAACTGATGCAGAGTCTCCGTGATGCAAAATATGATTTGGTTCTGACGGACCCTGCAATTGGTGGTGGGGTGCTCCTGGCACACCGCCTGGGTCTTCCACTTGTCTTAAATGTGAGGTGGACTATTCAGGGTGAGGGTCATAATGCGATTGCACCTTCCCCACTCTCCTATGTCCCACTACCAGGGACAGAGCTGACTGACAAGATGACCTTTCCCCAGAGGATCAAGAACATTCTTAACTATTTCTTCACTCGTCTTCAAATTTGGTATGTCACAGACCCAAATTATAAACCATTTGTTCATCATTACTTTGGAAATGATGTACATTACATGGAGCTGTTTCAGTCAGCAGACATCTGGCTGATGAGGAATGATTTTACCTTTGAGTTCCCACGACCAACAATGCCAAACATTGTCTACATGTCAGGATTTCAGTGCGAACCCTCCAAGCCCCTGTCTCAAGAGCTACAGAATTTTGTTCAGAGCTCTGGTGAACATGGCGTCATCATTATGACATTGGGAACCTTGGTGGAAAAACTTCCTGAGGACATTGCTGAAGAAATTGCTGCTGCTTTTGCCCAACTTCCTCAAAAGGTGATCTGGAGGCACACAGGCAAAAGACCATCCACCCTTGGCAACAACACATTACTCTTGGACTGGCTGCCTCAAAATGACCTCCTGGGCCACCCCAAGACCAGAGTGTTTGTGGCCCATGGAGGCACCAATGGAATCCAGGAGGCTATCTACCATGGTGTCCCCATGGTTGGTCTGCCCCTCATGTTCGACCAGCAGGACAACTTCTTCAGGATGAAAGTAAAAGGTGTGGCCAAAGTCCTGGACATTGCAACTGTGAACAAAGACATCTTTCTGGAGGCACTGAAGGAGGTTCTCTATGAACCGACCTACAGGGAGAAGATGACAACACTGTCCAACCTGCAGAGAGATCAGCCCATGAAACCATTGGACCGTGCCATGTTCTGGATTGAGTTTGTCATGAGGCACAAAGGAGCAAAGCATCTAAGGACAGAGTCTTACAAGATGTCCAAGATCCAGTATCACTCCATTGATGTGGTTGCATTTCTGCTTGTAGTTATTTCGCTGGTATTTATTGTTTTTATTTCTGCAATTAAGTTTTTGTGGCGGAGAGTGATTTGTAGAGGCAAAGTCAAAAAGGAATAATGAACATGTTCCAAGATTGCTGTGTTACTCTTTCTGGATCCTGATTTGTTGTACAGAAAACACTAACATTCGTAAGCTGTTCTGTTCTGTATTTAGAGTTCTGACCAGGACTTACACTGGTATCCTTAAATGTCTGAGTGTGTGTAGATGACACAACACACAAACCTCATATTGTCTAATGACTTTAACCAAGGAGGTCATGTTGTTTGTTTGTTTGTTTGTTTGTTTGTTTGTTTGTTTGCTTGTATGATACACATTAAAAAAAAAAATAAAAAAAAATTCAATACAACTTGTAATACAAAGTTAGACCTTGAGTCAAGAAATCAGTTTTTAATCCTTATCCAGCAACATTTTGAAGGATTTGTTGCATTTGTTTTAAACATTTTTCTCATTATTTCCTTAAGTAAAATGAAAAAAAAGTTTTATTTTGTAAAAACAAAAAACAAAACCAAACCAAAAAAAAACAGTCACAAGTATCTCGTGGTTGTCCATCATTTAGCCTGGGTGATGGCTCAATATTGCTTATGGCTTCAAGCGATATGATGGGATCATTTCAGAAATGTATTTTGTCCAAATGATGATTTCAAGCAAGTTGTAAATAAAAACTAACACAGTGACAGTAAAGTTTTTTTGTTGAAGCATTTCACTGATTCACAAAAATTGTATTATTTTGGATGCACTTTCCCATACATTAAAGGATTCAAAAAATGAATTAAAAAAAAAATCATGTAGCACCAGTGTGCAAATTTTTGTGTCCCAGCTGGTCCCTGGACAAAACATACACAGCGTACCAACATGACACACAGTGTTACATATAAACAAATGTAATATACAATAAAAACATCCTTTTTTAATACCATAATAATGATTACAACTACATTGTCGAACCCTTTCAATCACTTTACTTGTTAGTTATGGAGATGTGAATATGGATGCGGGTTGAAAAATACAGAGCATTTCTATTCATAAATAGTTCATGAATTTAATCACCCGTACAGATTTGATAAGGGCACAGTGCGCACTCTCTAACATCTTTCAGTCTGTAGTTTGTATTTTTCTTACTTTATTTCTTTCTTATTTTCAAGAGGTATTGAAACAAATATTTCGTTAAATCAATAAAATTCATGCTTAGTTTACCCATTCAGCAACTTAAGTTGTCTTTGTCCAGTTCTGTACCAAACGTCTTGTAATTTTCACTCTCAAAGTTGTATTTTCTGCATTACAAAAGAAAACAACAGACTATACAGCTGGATGTGTTTACTGGAAGGACATTAAGGCATGAACAGACAAGAGCACTTTGTGTAAATGCTTAACGACTGGTATTGTCTCTGTTAAATAAAGGATAAATAGATGGTGATGTATTAAATTACTCTTGTCTACCTTGAAGCAGGTGGTATCATTAAGGAGAGCCACCGAAGCTCAGCAGCTTATTGCTATCCTCTTACACTACTCATAGCATTAAACTGGTTTTGGGCTATTGTATTACAAAAGGACTTGTAGGAAATGACCACTGTGTTTGACGTGTCTGTTTATTTCTCACGCTTACTCTTTTACATTACAGTAGACTGTTTCACAATTATATGATACAAAATTATTCTGTTTAGTTTTAAAAATATATATCTATAATTGTTATTTGAGAGCCAACAGTGTTAAGAGGCAAGAAACATGGAGAGAGACGTACGACATGCAGCAAAGTTCTCCAATTGAATTCCTGGATGTTGCAGGTATGTGGTATTACCACATCATTCATACAGCAGAGGGTGCTGTTAATGTGGGAATGATGTAATATGGAGCCATAGTGCAAGTAACCTCAGTATTTATAGAGAAAATGACCAGACCAGAAAAACTTAAAAAAAAAAAAAAAACATAATCTTTGTATAGTTTTGTAATATTTTTTTTCAGGTCATTGCACACATTATAGTAATACAACTTGTATTTTGTTATTTATGTCATCCACATTAATCACGATTCTTGCACTGTTCAGTCAGCTCACATTTGCGCTGCCTTCATTAGCACATACTCTATCAGACTGACAGCTCAATGTAGCAGCTCTGGGGGCCAGATTATCACTTTACTGCTGTATTTGTGTAGTTTTAGGTAAGGTTGTTATGATACTTACTTCACTTCACAGATACATTTGTGATCACACCATCTTGCACCAAAACATGTCAGTTTGTGACCTCAAATTTCATAACTCCAAGAAGAACATGAAAACATCTCACATTTCTTCAAGTGTGAGAAATCTGCATGTTTTTTTCTCAATGTGCAGCATGAGTTATCTTTAGTGGAGGCTGAGAAATGAGCTTCAGGCATGTGTGTGGCAGACACAGACTGTTTCATCTCAATAAACAAGTGAGGTAAACATGTTTATTTACATTTCAAATTTCAGAAAAATATTAGGCATTAATACTGTGTAAAGTAATAGAAATGTTCTATACCTGTGGGCTGTATTTGTGTGGATGAGGTCAGGTCATTCACTTCATTCACATAGTGATAATGAGAGATACAGGATGTGTGATAATGTGGAGAACCATGCAGCTTTTATTTTGAAGGAAAAGGAAAGAACACGAAAGAGGGAAGGGAAGTTTAAAAAAATAAACAAACAAAAGTACTGAACTGAAAGTGAACTGACCCCAACACTGATTACAGCACCTGTAATCTCATTAAATAGTCGCTTAATATTAGAAAATCCTAATTATTAACATGTGGAGATAAAAACAGGACAAAATATGGAACTGCGGATACAATGTTATTCTGTTAGTGGGTTGTACAATATAACATACAGTTCATACAGTTGTAGATTTAGGGAAGGTCCAGCCCTCAAGGAGACATAAACATATTTCTATACATTCACAAACAGACTGAGGCACAGCTTCGTCTTAATACAAAATTTCATGAAAACAGATCTCAAGCTTCCTGGAACAGAAAAGGTTTTTTTTCTGCAGAACAAACCCACGGTACCAAAACAGAACCCGGTGCACCGCTGCATATTTACACTGATATCTTCCATTCACATTTTGGTTCATTGTGGGACAGATGAAGTCCTCTGGTATGAAACTTAAACATATTAATAAAAGATGCCGGCAGAATAAAGTTGATTTCTGACTCTGGCATTGGCACACTAAAATATTAAAGTGGTGCAAGTTCTCAATTAAGAAAATAGATAGTGGGAAATGAGAGTCTGATGAGGATGGTAAAAAAGAATACAGAGAGCTATGATGTCATGAGTAGGGATGTAATGATATATTGAATCTTGTGATATCGAGATAAAACTATGGCTTGATGCCGTCGTGGGACAGTGGTGCTATCTATTCTGCTGTTACCTATTTATTCACTAACTCTCCTTGTCAAAAAATGTAATTGTTTTTGTTTGAGCAGCAGAGGGCAAAATCACAGTTGCCACGAAGATAGACTCCCCTCACCCTTTACATGCAAGCCAAGCTCTGCAAAAAGTGAACCCACAGATGGATGAGCATGCCGATATTGAGGATGTTCCATCGACATTTAGAGCTGATATGTCACGAAATTTCAGTTTTCCCATTTCAAGAACTGACAATGGCAAAAAGGAACCTGACAAACAGAAAACAACTTGCAAATACTGCCAGATGACGCTCAACTGCACTACAGGAAACTCATCACACATGAGAGGCCATTTGGCACATTGCCAACCTGAAAAGCTCAAATCACAACAATAACAAAGCTTCAGATGGGTCAAGGGAGCCTGAAAGAAGCATTTGAAGCCCCGTCTCCACATAACAGTCCGAGAGCTGAAGAAATAACACAATGTATCAGTGAATAAAGACTTTTCTGGGGTCAACAACAATGGATTTCAGAAATCGTGTACTTGAGCCAAAGTACACAAGTTCATCAAAGGCACACTTTAGTCACACAGTGAGAGCAGCTCTGTACCCAGAGACAAAAGCTAAAGTGAGGCAGAGCCTCAAAGAAGCAGAGTGCATCTCAATAACGACAGATGGGCAGACTGCACAAGCCACTCAGAGCTATATCGCAGACACAGTTCATGTTATAACCACCAAATCACAAACTCCTTTCCAGTCACACACTGGACTCAACACAGCTGAGGTTTTGAAATCTGTTTTGAAGTGGGAGCTTGACATAAAGTGTTTTCCACACACTCTAAACCTCGCTTCACAAGTGGATTTGAACATAAGCCATGCCAGTCATCTACTTGGTCGAGTGAGGCTTGTAGCAGTGTTGTTTCACTGCAATTCAACTGCCACAGCTGACCTCACCACCAAACAGAGACTGATAAACCTGCCAGTGCACAAACTGATCCTGGATGTGATCACCTGAGGGAACAGCTTTTTAATTATTTTATAACAGCACTGCTACTGACTGCTGCGTTGTCTCTGTTTTGAAATTGTACCTGATTCAATCATTCACTGCCAAAGACAATTTCTGCCAGTTTTTTGCTCATGCTTCGGTCATGGCTGGTTACTTTTACTTTATTTTATCAAAGAAATGAGCAGAAGCAATTCAAGTGAAAAATAAATTTTAGATGAAAAAAAACAGTGCTGTATACAGTAATTTATTAATAAGTGGATTTTTCAAGTAATTTCCTTAACATTTCTTTTCCTTAAAATTTCTTTAACATTGCAAAAAATATTGTAGCATGACCTTAACATGAGGTATTATCGTACTGTGAGTTTTTGGTATCGTTACATCCCGAGTCATGAGACAGTAGATTTTGCAGCCTCTTGGTTCGTATTCTTTGTCCTCCAGGATGCAGCACTGCCTCATACTTCCAGTACCTCCGTCATCCGGCCACAACTCAGACTTTAAAATAAAGTTGTGTGATTAACCTTGCACTCTGCCTTGAGTTCCATCAATTGGGTTCAGCATCAATGCTACTGAAGTTACTGGGATTAGAAATTTAGTTTGATAACAAATTAGAAGCTGACATTCATCCTGCTGATGTGCTTTTGAACAAGAATCTGAATCTTAACTAGCTCCAGAGAACCAGGTGAAAGGTGAGTTTCACCAAACTGTTTGAGTCCAGTTTAGATGTCTAGAGTCTAAATGTTTATGAAGTGCATTTGTTTCAAACATCATGTTGTCCCTTTTAATGCTTTGCTCAAGGGCAACTGGAAGGCCATCAGAACTCCAGCTGCTAGAAGGAGCGGCTCAGTGTTCAACAGACTGCCCCATGTAGGAATGAGAACCTGACAGGGAGCTCATCCTGGAAAAAGAAAGGTATTAAAAACAGGTCTGGGGTCAGCGAAGTCTGACGGGCGGCTCCAGTTTGTTGGACAAGGCGGTCAGCACCTGGTCAAACTTATCATATCGCAGAACCTGGCTCTCCTCAGCTCCCCTGCTCCCCCACAGCAGCCTCATCTGGAAGTCAGTCAGGAAGAGCTCCAGGACCTCCGCCTGCTCCTGGAAACCTGCAACATCACATCATCTTATCAGTGTATCAACAGCAGACTTTACAATTTGCTCACAATAATTTAGTTCCAACTGTTTTTTTTTTTCCTTTGACCCCATTTTCTTCAAATACTGAATTCAGAAAAAGGACAGAGAAAAAGGGCACCTCTATATCATGGCACAATGATGAGCATCTGGGAAGGTCTATGTGAATTAAGTGAGTCAAATGAAAGTGAAGCCCTGTTTCAAAACATGGTGGTTGACACCTTGGATGACTCTTCCAAGACACCAGTTTGTGCAGCTGAATTATTGTTTGTGTTTAATTTTGTTGTCTTTTAACCATCTATGTGATGAGTGAAGTGATGACAGAGCACCTCAGCCACCTTACTTGAGTTAAAGCTGCTGTGCCAGTGTGTAAAATTATGTGATGATGATGTCTGAGTGCACACGTTGTTGTGTGTAGAAAAATGAGATGATATGTTGCTTTCAGCCCATTCATTCTTGGTGGTCGTGTCTAGTTGCTAGCCATAAATTTGTGAATTTATCAGACATGCACACAAGAGCAAGCAATGGCAGAAACAGCTTCAAAATACTCTTGCCTAACTGAGTTTGAAGCGCATCTGCACTCTTACCTGGAGAAAACCAAGACTACATTTCTGTTAAAGAGCAGCAAATTAGTTGGTACTTTGGTACAATGCACAAACCAAACAAATCTCACATGGATTACTAGTGAATTAGAGGTAATATTGCAGTACCTTTTACAAATTGACTTCTTTTTTTTTTGTTGTGAAAAACCTTGATTAACTCATCTCTTGAACTATGTAAAGTGGGGTGCGAGGAAAGTTGTAGAGCAGTACTAGAGTACTATTTAATGTCTTTAATTAAACTACTATTTGAATCCAGTTATTAAAAAATGCATTTATATTGTCCTGCTGACAAGGACAACCAACTCCAAACAATTTTTACTGCTCTGTCCGCTCTCTTACCGTGAAGTCGACTCTCAGCGTTGGAGCAGTAGATGCTCCCCAGCTGAGCAGCGGTCCTTGCCGCCCCCAGGTGGAACATGACCACATCCACCCCAACGTCCACTGTCTCCCATGGCTCTGTGCCCTCACCCACCGCCACACTCTTCTCCAGCAGAGACAGGAGGGGTAGGATGTGGGGGAAGGTGGTGTTGGACAGCGGACAGCTTTCTGTAGGACAGACACACAGACAGAATCAGTGTGTTTTGTATAGAGGAAGGTGTGCTCCACAAATGGACCATCAGGAGTCAGTAAAGTTCTGGGTGTTTTTCAGGGCTCGAAACATGTGGTGTGGAGCATCAGAGGACCTGTACCTCTCCCGTCATTCAGACTCTTCATAAACGGCCTCAGAGTTTTTTCGTAGAGAATAGCGCCCTCTGTGTGTCGCTGCCTTAAGGCTGTCCAGGTCTGCTCCAGACGGGACACCTGAGAGACAGAAAAACATTCCCATTAAAACCAGACAGTATTGGTGTCCAGATGCAGGGATGGGGCCACGGTGGTGGCCAGGGGTGGCACGGTCATAGCCATTATTTGACATAAATTCACAACTTTGCCAATATTGCTTTTAATATATCATTATTAGTTTCCCACTTGGGCTGGCATGCTGTGTGTAATATGAGCACTCTCTGCTCAGACCCTGCAGATTTGAGGGGTGTGCCCTCCACCTTGATGTCACACAATGTGTTAAACTTTCAACTACAGCCTAGTTCAATTTCAGCAAAGGAGCGCTGGTCTCTGTCTCCCCATGTTTCTTGCCTGTCTCCACTATCTCTATCAATGAAAGCAAAACATACCCATAAATCACCTGAAAAGGAAATTTTCATTGTGTGTGAGGCACGTTTACCTGTGGCAGCTCTAAGGCTCTCATGACAGCAGCAAAGCCAAACATGTTGCCCATTGTGCTCTTGAGCTCAGCAGCAATTTGAATGATTTTATGCAGCAGGCTGGCCCTCTCCTCAGTCGTCCCTGTGCAGCCCAACACATCCACGGCCAACATGGTTGCCATGGTGTGGAACCTGCAGGAGGGTGGGAGGTGGGAATTGATTGTAGCTCATATCACAATCATATCATCGTATCACCAGTGAGAAGAATGACACAAAAATTCACAAAGTCAACACTAGCAACCACATCTCCACCCAAAAAATACCAGAAAACCAAACTGCTGGATGGATGAACACAGCTTTGCTCTTCTTAGATTTTTACCACAAAGTAAGGCACAAAATGTAAAGTGTGTCCTCAGGGTGGCACCAGAGGAGAGTTCTGTTTGAGTCTGAGATTTTAATCTTAGACTCAGCTGTACAGTCTCAGTTGTACAGTCAGACTTTGGCTTTTGTCATTTTTCATCATTCTAAGCTCTACTTTGACACATTTAGAACAACTGACTGAACTGAATTACACTTAAATGGCAAGTGTAAATTTAATTGAAAGTAACACATTTATGCTTGTAAGCTTAAGTCATCATGTAAACACGAGTTCTGAGCAAGTTCTGAGCATCAGTCAAGATTCATGAACCAATAAAAACTTCTTGTGTTTGTACTAGGGGTGGGTGATATACCAGTTTTAGCATATTAAAAATAATGTGTTTCACTGTGGCTGTGATAACATGCAGGTAGAGGGCTACAACATAGACATATTCATAGAACTGGAGTTACATCCAGTAATTACTATTTTCTTAACTATAACACTGACTCCAGTAACATAAACATGTAGAAGGTAACATTACGAGCAACGCACGCCAATTTCTCTGTTGATGGCTGCAAGAACCAAAACAAAAGTCCGAGAAAGTGGAGACCCAGTGGATTAACTTTATGGGAATGACAATTGGACTGTATACTTAGGCTATATGTGTATGCTAATCTCTTTTCTTCTGACTGCTTGATGGGCAATATGAAGGAGGATTCACTTCAAAACTGAAACTCAAGAATGGATCGATACCTACTTCAAACTTAGAACCTGTACGCCTTATTAAGCCTAATTTGAAGCCAGTAAAATAAGCAGAGTAGTATGTTGGATGTGAGAAACATTTTTGTCGCATTGCTTTTTGTGTTGTCTCACATAGCCAGAGCTAACGTGATTTCCACACTTCATACTGCAATACGAGTGGGGCTTTGTTTCCTGTGTCCTTTGTTGGCAGAGTCTGGGTGTGGTTCTCCAGGTGTGTTGGGAGCTCCAGCACAGCTGGGACTCATCAAAATCAGTCCAGTATACAGACTGTGGACTGCAGAGGACTCATTTAGATTCATTTAGTTTCTGCTGTTTAGTGCTATAGTTGGCCGTTTATCAGTGCTACCTGCGAGTATAAGTGATCCTTAGGTTTTTGTTCTCTTGTGTCAATCACCAGTGCCTGATCTCCTGTGTCTTTTTCCCTTTTGCTCAGTTCTGTTTCATTCAATAAATTCCTATTTTACCCTTTCTTATTGTCTGCGTGTCTGCTATTGAGTCCAAATCCTGCCGAAACTTAACAGCAGAAGCATGTTTTGAGTCGAGTATCTCTTTATTCTTACAGTACTGTGGCAAAATACCATCACTGTAAAAAACAGAAAAAATACCGTGATATACATCTTTTGAGAAAATAAAGAAACACTCTGTCACACCATTGAATGATTGTGTGGCGACTGCTGGACCAAACTGCTGGTTGGATGTGGTTGTCTTCACATTTGAGAGGTGGAAGTGTCAAGCATTTCTGAATCTTTACTCACCTCTCCAGCAGGTCCAGTCTCAACTGTTGGCCATGTGGCAACGTGAGCAGCTCCATCCCAGAACTAACTCCCATCATCCTTTGCACCTCCGGAGTCACCTCCAGGATCCTGGCCACCTGGGAAACACAGACTCATGATTATAGGCCAACTCCTGGCAGTGTCTCTTTATATTTGGTGGGTGATTTAATGCAGAGTGTCTGGCAGCATCATATGTGTGTGATGTATTCAATTTCAGACTTGTACTTTATTTCTTTAGCTAGTTGCAATTGTATGAGAAAGAAAACACATCCTGAGATATTCTGACATTGCCCACATCCATGGTTTTCTCATGTCAGAACACCTCGTTGTATGTTATTACTTATGCCTCTTAAAAATGTTGTGTACATGTGGACTAGGCATTGCTTTACAACACTTTAAGCGTTAAGTTGTTAAGGCGAATGAGTAAGCAAACACGAACATTAGCATTAATTTAATGTTGTGCTTGTGTCAACCTGATGAATGCAAGACAAATATTCACTCTCATTCGAGCTCTGGTAACTCCTGAGAAAAACATCTGACTCTTTAGCTGCTTGATGTTCCAATTTCTTCAATAACTAGTATTTAACTCTGTCTGTCTGGTGTTTGGTGCTGAGTAGCTAGTGTACAGAAGGTTTATCAGCATGTTGCATCTAGACATGACATGAAAAGCAGTGAGTGGTTACACTTCATCATAGCAGTAGTGTTGCAGGCCATAAAATCAAAGTAGAGTTGAGTTAGGTGATAATTCCACATTATAAATATTTCAGACGCTGTTAATCTGGAAATATTGATGACAGCAGCTGTAAACAGTACCATGCAGTCAGCCTTGGTGATGTGCTTGGCTGCTGTCCTGGGGTCAACCTCGGTCAGCAGCTCCTTCACCCTCCGCAGGATGCCCACCTCCAAAGGCTTATTCTCCTTGGGCATCAGTGGCGACTGGTACCTACTCGGCTTGAAAGAAGAGACCGTCTCCACCACCGGGGAGAAGTACACCTTCCCATCCTCCACCCTCAGCGGATCAATGCCCATTGGCCCTTCCTCTGCTTGCAGCCTCTCAACGTAGCTTTGAGGGCCCAAGTACAGCTCTGTGTAGCAGCTTCCACCAGCATCAGAGGATGGGAAGTCCTGGTTCAGATGAGGTTGGGGTCCGTCTTTACACTGTCTGTGGCGGGTGCTGTTGGGAGAGGACAGGGGTCGGGAAGTATCGAAGTGCCTGGAGAGGGAGGGGGATGGAGCCACGCTGGCTGCCTGGCTAATGCTAGGACTTCTGGACTGTGGAGCTGGAAAGAGAAGAAAAAGCTGTGAAGTTATTCCTTAATCCCAAGTCTTACCATTTGAGACATCGAGTTTAGAAAAGCAGAAGCTGAGGAATGATTTTTCAAACCCTTTTTGTTCATACAATTATATACAACACAAATTGTCCCTTGTCCTCACAAAGCCCTTCACCTCAAAGGGCCCAAAATTTAAGACATCTGTGCATGTGAGAACTCGTCCATGTATACACATACAGTATATTGTTTGAACAAATACAATATATAATAGGTGTTGAAACAAATATTTTGTTAAATCAATAAAATTCATGCTTAGTTTACCCATTCAGTAACTTTAGTTGTCTTTGTCCAGTTCTGTACCAAACATCTTCTAATCTCTTGTAATTTTCACTCTTAAAGTTATATTTTCTGCATTACAAAAGAAAACAACAGACTATACAGCTGGATGTGTTTACTGGAAGGACATTAAGGCATGAACAGACAAGAGCACTTTGTGTAAATGCTTAATGACTGGAATTGTCTCTGTTAAATAAAGGATAAATAGATGGTGATGTATTAAATTACTCTTGTCTGCCTTGAAGCAGGTGGTATCATTAAGGAGACCCACCGAAGCTCAGCAGCTTATTGCTATCCTCTTACACTACTCATAGCATTAAACTAGTTTTGGGTTATTGTAATACAAAAGGACTTGTAGGAAATGACCACTGTGTTTGAAGTTGCTGTTTATTTCTCACACTTACATTACAGTAGACTGTTTCAAAATTTTATATTACAAAATTATTCTGTTTAGTTTGTAGTTGGTGACATAGCTTCACTGGAGTATTGTCATCCATATCACCCAACACATATGCCAATACACATATAGTATCTTTAATGAACTAACACCATCTGATATAATCAGACACATCATTCAATCGGTTGAGCTCTATTTGATGCAGGTAACTACACTATACTAACTATATTATGACAATACAAAGAGGAGAAAGAGTTTCGTGTGGTATTACACTCACTGCTGTTGTATGGAGTCAAGAGTGAGGATTCTCCACCTGTCAGCAGAGGCCGGGCGTCCTGCTCTGTGTTTACATCTGCCTCCCTGTGGTGGAGAGAGGAAGGACTGCATGGAGACACAGAGAGAGAGAGATGGCAGATGGATATCACATACAGGAAACAGCATCCCATTTTGAATCTCATTGAAAAAAATCCTAACTTGTCATCCTTTATCACAGAAAGGGGACTGTAACAGAGAAGAGCACCAACTTTGTACACTACCTGAGACACTTCTATCTGTCCAAACAACAGTTTTTTAGATGTCTTGTGAATTTAATAAGTGTCCTCTTTTGTGATCAGTTTTCTCTGAGATTAAATGAGACACTCCAAACCAAGTGTTTAGACGTCCTGCTGAATGGATTAGTCAAATGATCAATTTGTTGATTGTCGTTAAATTGATTGCCAACAATTCTGACAAGTGATTCATTATTAAAGTGATTTATGGAGCCCAACATTCTCTGGTTCCATGTCCTCAGAGTTTCAGATTTGCTGCTTTTCTCTGCTTTGTAAAATTTTACATTGAATATTCTGGATGTTTCTGACATTTTATTAACTAAACATTCAATCAAGTACTTATAGAAATAATCATCAGACTGGTGAGCATGATCATTAAAGGCATCCCTTGACATTTTCAGTAAAAACAGGGTTGTCTGGTGGTCTAGGAGAAATACAACTTAAAGGCAACGTCATCTCTAAAGATAAAATGTCAAGCAAATATCATGTTTCAGTCATTAGAAGCCTCCTGTGAGCAGATGCTATGTTAGTTTCTTCTCATAGTTTGTACTCCTCTGAATAACACAAAACAAATAAAACAATTTATGAAACATGTCCTGTGTTGTTGTATGTTTCACCTCCTTGGACAGACCCTCTCCTCTCCGCTCACGCCGTCAGGCCGCCGTCCTGCCGCAGAGGGCTGAGGAGCGGCAGTGCAGAAGGCCGTCTCCAGGTAGCTGAGAGGCAGCGTCCTGTTCACCGGCTGGTGAATCTGAGCTCCGCTCCACCGGGTCAGAGCTGCCCTGCTCCCCACGTAGAAGTGAACAAGAGCTGGCAAAGAGTCAAAGGCTTCGTCCTCCAGGCTGTACTTGACCCGAGTGTACGTCTCACTGCACTGAACCACCGTCTTCCTGATGAGGAAGTGAAGTGTCTTCTTCTCCCAGTGGCTGGTGAGGACAAAGTTGCCCTGACTGGACTGAGAGTCTCTGATGAGGAAGTCGCCTTGGATCACCACCAGGCTCTCCGACACCTGAGGAGACATTTTAATGCTTCTTGGTTGACCAAATTACTATGTGATCTCTTTTGGTTTAGCTTTTAGTGCAAGTTATTTATGTAGGTAAAGCAATGTTCGATTATTTTCATTGAGGTTAGGGTAAGTAACTTTGGGTTAGGTCTCTGTCAAGTCATCAAAAGCTACCCCTCTGACAGAAACATGACCTTTTTTCCAATTAAAGTAGTCCAAATCAGGAGGAGGCTGACATAAATCTAAATGTATCTGTTTGTAATTCTGACTTATACAATAAAAAAAGCAATTCAAACTATTTGCTTTCCAGTTTATGAAAGGTTTCATCCAGAAAGGAAAGGCGGGTGAAGTGAGGATATCTCATGTTCAGTCCACCCTTCTAATACCTGAGATTCTCAGACAAAAAAGACAATCAATCATATATCTCAGGATGATTAAAGGGTAATTAGATGATTCCTCAGATACTTATCTATTCATCTAAATCATGACTGTTTACTGCCATAATACTACTATTTAGATGGATTCCTCCTTTAAAGGAAAAATCCACTCTAAAATACAATTCAGCTGTGTTATTTTAATGTGAAACTCGGTTTGAAGGTTAGGTCCTCATATCCTGTTTCATTTTGGAGATCCCCTTCTTATCAAAAAACAATGTATAAACTCACAAGGACTCACTTCCCATTTGGGGACAATGTCCTCCTCAGTGACAAGCGTACTCTGTGTGTGTGTGTGTGTGTGTGTGTGTGTCTGTACATGTATTAATCACGTTGTAGGGACAAAAATCTTTTCGCACAATCACATGTGGGGACACACAGTCACATGGGGGTCCCCACAATTTAAATCATTACATTTTAGGGTGCAGACTGAGGATAGGGTTACGGGTTAGGTAAGGTTAGGTTAGGTTTAGGGTTAGCAATAGGCAAATAGTGATTATGGTTAGGTTTGGGTAAAAGCAGTCTCCAGGAAATTAATGTAAGTCTATGTAATGTCCCCACAAGTGATGAAAACCCCCTGGTGTGTGTGTGTGTGTGTGTGTGTGTATGTGAGGCAGACCTCCCAGGGGATACGTCCGTGGTACCAGGCGTGGCTCTTCAGGTTGGTGCCGCTCAGTTTCAGCTCGTCCTCCAGCTGCTTCCTCAGTTTCTCCGATGGCGGTTCCAACCAGAACTTGTCTTTAGAGAACTTAAAGGGCATCACAGGTGCACAATCAGATGCCAAAACCAAACCAAACAAAAACAAAACAATAACAAGAGTTTAGAGCATCTTGTAGCAACTTCTGATAATGGGTTCAAGACCAACTACCAACAGAGGTGTCTAAAGTCTGTTGCTGTTCTCCTGCTGCTTTCCTCTTTCCTGCCATCCATAAAAGCAAAACAGAATCTCTTTCCTCTAAAAAGCTGCTTGAAATTTTGTCCTCTGAGAGAAGCATTGTGGGTAAATCTAGTCAAATTGCTGCCTTCTCAGCTCTGTTTTTGTCTGTGTGTGTGTGAGTTAAGAGAGAACGGAGCGGGGCGGGGGGGTGGGGGGGGTGGACAGTTCTGGTATTCCCACACTGGCACCCACACTGGCGGCACCAGGGGCCCAAGACCCAGACCAATGCTAGAGTCTTGGCCTCGTCGCCGTGGCAACGTCATTGTGCGATGGGGGTCATCACTCAGTGGCGCTTTGTTTGACTTGTCATTACACAAACACACACACACACAAAACAAAATGAAGATACTGTATATCAAGAGTTTACACTGACGGGCTGGGAATGCTTTTGTTTTCAAACACATACACACAAGTTACTGTTATTACACTGTTACATAGGTGACATGTTGTTTTTCTCCTCCCTGCCACCTCCCACCCCTCGCTTCTTGACAGAATGGTTTGTCCCAGTGGCCTGTGTATAAAAGGCTGGGCACCAGGCCAGGAACACTTCAAAACAAAATAGGAGAGTGTGTATAAATGAGTGTGTGTGTGTGTGTGTGTGTGTGTGTGTGTGTGTGTGTGTGTGTGTTTTGGAGGGGGAAAAGACCTGGAAGCATCTACTGAATAGCTTTAATTTCATTAGCATTATCATTCATTGCCAGCTTTTCCCATTCAGACAAGTGTGTTTGTCAAGTATCCAATTATAGGTCAATGAACTGGAAATTCTCTCGCTCTCTGTGTCTCTTTCCACCTTTACAGGCAGAGCTGCCGGCCGAATGAAGGCCGTCACCATTTCCAGTGGCAACAGCTTCAAAGTATTTCACTGTAGAGGACAGCATTCCCCGACTCCTCTCTGTCACTCGAGCTGATTGAATTAGAGCCTGTGTGCTGTGTGTAGAAGATCACAGCAGCAGACAGACACAACTTTTAATTTAAGATTTTCTGAGCACAGTGTCACTGCTGGGAACAGAAAGTGTCTTCTCTGACAAGAGGAAGAGAGAAAAGCAGCATCACAGAGTGTTCGATGAAAATAGATTTTAAGTCATATGTAGAAGAAGCCCACCTTCACGTATTCTCCACTGCTGTCTGTCAGCTCCTGCAGACTGAAAAGAAAAGAAACATATGAGACATTTGGATCAAAAATGAATGTCTGAACCAATTTGGTGCCACACAATGAAGAAGTTGCTGAGATATTTCAAAAAATAAGAGAAAAGCTTGATGTGCCGGTGGCGAGGAGACGCCAGAGGACCATCAAAGTCATTAGGAACTTTGTGGGTGAAGCGAATACTTCTCGTCTTCCTCTGCAATTTCCCTTCAGGGATCAATAAAGTACTCTATCTATGTATCTATCTAGGATTCATTTCCTGTACACCACCAATATCTGTACCAGATATCATAGTAACCCATTCAATAGTTATTGAGATGTTTCAGTGTGCTTCAAAGGAGTGAACCGACAGACTGACTCTTCATTCCCACAATGTGTTTTTATTAAATGTGACTATCTCTGCCTGGAACCTTCTGAAATTACTTGCAAAATTTGGTCTCTTTCTGTGGATTTGCTGCAGAGGCTATACGCTGTCTTCTGGCTGCAGATATTTTGTGGTATTTTGTGAGTTACCGTTTTAGATTGCTCTTATTTATTCTTATGGGATCTGACAGCTCCTGGGTTGTTTTAGGTTGTTTCCAAGAGACAAAGAACACTTTATTCATGCATTTCTGACTGTTCTGTGTTTTAGTCAATGGGTCTTTTCTGGTTAAATAAAGGATAAAAAAATTAAATAAAAAAATAATAACTTACTCAAAGAACAGTTCCGATTAAATCAAATAAATAGTCTTTCAATATTTATTCATTATTGATGAGTACACAGACTGAAAGACTCTCTAAGTTACATTAGCAATGAATTATAATTAATTAAAATTAGAAGAGTACTGAGGTTTGAGAAAATATATATTTTGCCTTTAATTAATTACAGCAGCTCTTTGCAGGGAAACTTTCTTGGACATTATTGGGAAGTTGTGAGCCTCTTGAAATGAATGTGTTATACGCAACAATCACATTCAGGCTTCTTGAGGAAGGATTTAGTCAGAGATTAGCATCCATCATGCTTCACCTTGATTGTGAGGGATCAGATTTCATGGACCGTGGCATCTGCCTGGCAACTGAAGCAAACAACCCAAACAACTGTTGAGGTTCTCATTTTTATATTACCCAATCCTGGTTGATGTGTGGGAAGGTCCCACTTCTCCCAACAGCACTCGCTTAAAACCAAAAGTGCAGGTAGCAGTAGCCGCAGCCGAGCTGGGCACTGCTGAAGTTGATCTGAAACTTTTGAATATATATATATATTTTTTTCTCAGTACATTGAGGAATTTAACCCATTTTTTATTTCAGAAAAGAAGCCAAAGGAAAACTAATTACGATTCATCTTGTGGGCGCCATGAATATCTGAACCAAAGTTCATGGTGATCCATTGGAGAATTGTTGGGATATTTCAGTCTGGATTAAAGTGGTGGAATGAAGAAGTATTGAGGATGAATACCCAGTACCCAGTACTGATGGTAGCTGTAGTAGCAGTAGCAATAGTAGTAGTAGTACAGTTTTCTGTCTTGTTGCACAACTCTCTGACAGCTGCAGTGTGTTAATCCGCCACCACCCAGCAACAGCTTGCAACACAACATACTTCTCCAGGGAGGACAGGGAATATTTCTACTGCTGTGTGAAACCTCAATCTGCAAAAGAGTCTGTTTTTCAGGATTGAAGCAAAGGAAACTTCCTTTCTCCCCGATGTCCAACCAGTAATCACACCAGCTGGCTTCTCACCAAGTCCAAAGGCTCTGGGAGTCATAAAACTCAGCTCCACACACGGGGGAGCGCAGACACTTTCAACTGACGTTCGACAAAGGGAAAAACACTCAAACTGCAGTTGACTGCTTTCTTTCTCACAGCAGCGATGTGTCAGTGAAACTGGCTTTTCTTTTTCGGTCACTCTGCTCTTCCTCTTCTTCAACATGCTGCATATTTCCATGAGTCACGTCAAGGGAGGTGACCTTTTGTTCCCAAACACAAACTCTGAGAGCAGGCAGCAAACACACACATACAAACACACAAGTAAAACACACACTGCATAAGGAACTCCCTGACAATCAAGAGCTGTGTTCACAAACCTTATCTAGTTGATTTTATGTCCTGGATTACCGCTTGTGGAGCTCATTGAATGACATCAGAATTATTATTTTTTGGAATTATTTCCTGATCAGGGTAAAGTCTGGGAGGACAGGGTGTGCATGTATTTATTTCTGACATTTTGTTTTCCTGCGATTATGAAACATTTATTTCATCAGCAAAAAGAAAAGAGATCATGACATAATGTAACTTCTCATGATCACGAGAAAATAACTTAAAACATTTCATCATCTGGCCCTCGTTACAAGTAAAGCACTGCTTCAACACAGTATGAGCGCTCTGTTATGATCAGTTAAATATTGCTGCACATAAACTACAGACACTTTGATGCAAGCCTACTGTATCCATATGTTACAGTCTAGCCTTATAGTTGGAAAGCAGTTTTATTTCTTTGTATAACAGCAGATTCCATATGTAGTGTCAATCCAGGAAGGAATATGATAAAACTGTTGCTTTTCTGGACAGTCGATGTGCATGAATATTGGGAGACAGGACAGTGACGGTGTCAATGATTTGACGTGTGTCGAGACACTGCCAGTATGTAAGCTCACGTAGAAACCAACAAGTGCAGGTGTTTTGATACACATTTAATGCACATCGTTTTATCCATTCCTAAACACTCGTCTTTAGCTCGCGCCCACTGTTAGCAGGGCACATAACAGAACTTTAAGCTATGCGATTGGGTGATTTTGCCACAATTGGGAGTCGTAACAAGCTGCAGTCAGAGGGCTTGTTAGCTTCAAGAACGTTTGAAGTTGCCCTCTTTAATAAAATTGATTAAATACTGGATTATATGGAGTACGTTCCTGAGAACAAATACCAGTATGGTAGGCAGTGCCATACAGAGAAAATAAAATTATTGTTGCTGAGAGGGACGTCTGACCACCATGCTTTTAGCTGGCCGGCTACAATAGTTCAACAACCAGCCTTACGAGTAGTCCTCCCGTCAACAAGCTTCAACAGCCAAGTATTTTATGAAGACAGACCAGGCCTCAAAAGCTTGTTTTCATACCTGTCCAAATGGACGGTCATCTGCACATGCAAAGGACAATTTCACAAAGGTCTCAGTTAAAGAGGCATCTTGTGCAGCAAGAGTTAGTAGTTTTGTGAAGGACAGCGGAGACCATGACAGGAAACCACAGCCTCAGTGAACGTCTCACCTTGTGTTTCTGAAGAGCCTGTCCTGAGAGCCTTCCGAGGGGGGCACTCTCTCCACCTGGGGCTGCACTCCCTAAACCAGCATCAAATTTTACAGCACTTCCTGCTCCTCCAGCCAGAACATCTTGCACCACCACATTAGATGCATTCATAACATCCACACACACACAGACAGTAGTTCTAGCTTCAAAGCTCCCATAATAACCCAAAACAAATGTGACACCACGGACATGTGTCCACACAGAGCAGAGGCTCTTGACGTTAACCACAGACAAACAAACACAAAGTGGAAAAAGAGAGGCAGGCAGTGAGCGTGTCTGACTTCTAAATGAAGGTCAAGGTTAACCTCAGTAACCACTTCAGCTCTGAATGATTCATAAGGTGTGAACGAGAACTGTCCCTCTGATCAGGACAAAGGTCCAACTCAACACTGTGGCTGATCTGCCACCGACAAGGACGCCTTACTTTCACTTTGTTGGCTCTCATTGAACTCTGAAACACTCAAGTAGGTTAAATAAATTCAAATAGAAATGTTAGAAGTAATATTAAAGGTGTATTTTTTCTTCATAGGAAAGGGAAATACAGTATTTTAGAAATATGTAAGGTGCGTTGTGAGTAAATTTAAACAAAAGATTTCCCGTTTCTACTTTTAGTGTGTTTGAAAATGAGAGAAAAGCCAACTTTGATTGAGCACAATGATATTGATATTGATATTGATATTGATGAAAAGATCTGATGCAGCACTGCAGTGAAACTTTCATTTTAAAGTGTTCAACCAGCAAATTCTTAGCATGAGGAGAGTTTAATCTCTTTTGAAGTGTAACAATGGACGACAGCTGAGTGTTTTGAACATAACCTTGATTTTGCATTGATTTGCTGTGAATAATGACAATGATCTCGACCACATCAACCAGCACATCAACTTCAGGTAACATTCAGAAATCATTTACACAACAGACTTGTGGAATTCCCCCAGGAAGTTATTACTTCAAGTAAATGTTAAATTACTGTGAAAACACAGTTGTACGATGAATCAACAGCAGTGGTGGTGTTCAGTGGTGGTGTGGTGACAGTTCATAGATGCGCTTCATATGTCGCTAGCTTACTGTTATCTATAACTGCAACAATTAGTTGATAAATCAGTTTGTTGTCAACTATTAAATTAGCCAGCAACAATTTTGATATAGATTAATCACTTTGAACCATTTTTTCTGAAAAGATGTCCAAATTTTCTGATTTCAGCTTCTAAAATGTGAACGTTGTCTGGTTTCTTTACTCCACTGTGACAGTAAACTGAATATATTTGAGTTCTGGACAAAACAAGACATTGTAAAATGCAACTGATGCAAATTGATCAATATTATTCACTATTTTCTGACTGTTTATGGACTAAACAACTAATCAGTTAATCAAGAAAATGATCAATAGATTGTAATGAAAATGATCAGTAGTTACAGCCCAACTGCTATAACTGTGTGGTTCACATGATCACCTTACTCCATAAGCACATGGTCTTTGAACTTTACCTAAATTTCCCTGAAACTTCATGTCTAATATTATATTTCTGAAAATTTTAATCATTTCTTCTGATATCAGATGAGGGAAATTGACTTTGTAAAATGTGAACATCTAACTGCTGTTGAATGGTAAATGTTCTCCAGCCACTCAAATCATTATTTTGTGTTTGAAATCTACCAAACACCTTCTGAACACCGTCTGAAATCTGAAATAAGATATGGCAAGACAAGAAGGTTACGTCAGGTGAAAGCTCGCTTGTAGGCCAAGTTTAGTTATGGATTTTCCCCTGACATTAGTTGTGATCTGTAGATGAAAAACAAGTTTTGATAGTTTTGATGAGCTGACATTTTTCTGATTCAGTTTGCAAATCCACATAATTAAATAAGGCAGTTAAACTAATTCATGATGGAGAAGGTAAGAAAAAACAGCTGAATTTCATTTGATTTGGTGGTGATGCTACATTTAAATAACACACTGAAATTTACAGTATTGTGAATGACTGTATAATAGATTTTAATATGAATACAAGTAGTTCTTGGGCATATAGAAAACACTGGAACACCTGATGCCGATAAGCTACAGACTGCGAGTAATAATCAAACCAAAGTTCAGTGGACCTGAAAGCTGAGAGACCACATTTTGTTGGTAGATACTGCAGTTTCTCTGAGTGTTCAGTGAAGATTATTCAAAGGCAGGGTGCAGTGTGAGCATTTCTTAATGTTACTGTGTGGGTTCTATGATGATTGTTGGGTAAAATAATCAAGCTGAAATAACTCAAATAAAAACACTACAACTTATCTACGTGTTTGACAGTTGTGCTGTCGAGCCTGTAAACTTTAGACCCTTTTTCAGCTTCACTGTCTCTGTAATTCCTCCGGTCAGCCTTTGCAGGGCGTGCACAGTCAAAGGTCAAATTCAGGTGTAAGTCAGGTCAGACCAAAGCAGGCAGGAGAAAATTAAACAGGCGCTTGCATCTCTGCCAAAAAAGCCTTATCACTGTTCTGAATGAAACCAGACCAGGATCAAATTCCTCCTCTTATGTAACAGATTCAGCCTGCACTCCTCCATATAACAGACAGACAGACAGACAGACAGACAGACTGCAGCCCAGCCTGGCAGCCCACTGACTTCAAAGTGGACTAGTTGTTGTAAATGTTTCACAACCAGCTTTTCATGTTTTAAAGCCACTAACCTAAAACATGTGTCTGTTTCCTGCTCTAAATGCATCAGCCGCAGACGACACGCACGAACAACCGATTAAAGTGGAAACATTAAGACAGTCCTTGAAAATGTCCAACTTGTGGAGGAGACCGGAGCAGATGACAGTGAGACAGCGCACAGTCCTCCTCTGACACTGACTGTCAGAGATGCGAGCTTCTCAGAATAACCTCATCACAAGCACAGCACTGACTTCATCTCACTCACTATTCATTTATTCATTAATACTAGTTTTCTCACCTTGTCTCTCCCTCCCCGGAGCGGGATGACCGACAGCTCATGTACCCAACTTCACACATCTCGTCCGGCACAGTCCGACATGCAGCGCCGTGGAGTGCGACTGAAGCAGAGCGGCAGGCGGGCAGCCACTGCGCATGTGCGCTGCTGCTGCGGTCTAATGTCCGCACGGCTTTACGGACGAAATATCGCAGCATTTTTTCTTATAATGACGTTTTTCGTAAAATCACACAACTTGTTTCATTACATTACGACTTTTACCAAAAATAAATAAAAATAAACTTCACATTTTTTTAAGGCAAATTAAATAATGGTGATTATATCGATTATTGAAATCATCTGTATTTAAAGAGTGTACATTAAGGGTAGGCAGGCTGTATGTTCTTATTTTAAAAAGTTATACTAAAGTTATTCAGTAGTTATTTTAAATCGTATTTTTATTGTTTTTCTTTTCTTTATTGATGGCTGTGATGGAAGAAGTACTCGGATCTTTCACTTTTAAGTAAAGTAAGTAATACATAATAGTAGTAATAGCAAAAGTATAGAAATACTCCGTCATGCATTAAAAAGTACAAGTTTTAGCATCACAATGTACCAAAATATTCATGATGAACAATGGCCCATTTCAGAATAATTTAACTTATTCTGATTACTGATTACTCCATAGTGAATTTACCCCCAGGAATCAATAACGTCTTATCTTAAAGTATAATAATACATCATAATTGATTTCTTGATTCTATTTTGAAAACTCTTGAAAGTTGCTTTGCAGTGGAAACAGGCTGAAATAATCCCACCACAATGATTCTTTGGAAAATAAGACTTGACAAGTGACCGTGACCTCATATCCTTTGACCTGACGTTTGTTGGGCAGGTTGAATAACCAAACCACAGACTATTTTTGGGCTGGTCACTGCATCATGTGAAAGTGTAATAATTCAGTGTTCTCACCTGTTAACGCTATTCACTTCCTGCAAGTCCTTGACAGTCTTTGTGGTTTCCTGTTTACTTGTGATGCCTCGCTGCTCGTCCACGTGGCTGTTAGCTGCTTCTGCTATCGGGTCCATCGGCACATACACATCCTGTGATGAAGACACTTTGGAGCCTTTAGTTGCCATGTTTGAGGGTACTACAGATCTATCATGATCTAAAGCATCCTTGGTCCTTGACAGTCCCTCTTGACTCTTAAAGAGGTCCACTGAGGGATCACTGAAGCAGCTTTCAGGTGCTGAGGTCAAAGGCAATGCCTGAGTGGGTGCTGGGGGATCAGGCAGCGGCCGGTCCGGACTGCTCAAACTGAGGGCAGACAGGGCACTTAGCAGGGGGGAGTCTCGGACATGTTCCCCTGACTTCCACTGGCTCTGCCCCCCACTCACCCCCTCCTCCTCCCCTGTCTTCATCTCCTTCAGCCCCTTCCAGCTCTTCTTCTGCTTCTGGCTGCGGGGCACTGTGCCCACGTGTGTGTACATTTCACTGGAGTGGGCATAACTGGGGCTGTGGAGGCAGGGCTCCATGTCATCCACTGATTGCCCCCCCGCTGTTGATTTGGCACCACCAAGAATCCCATCATGCTCTGGGGCTGCCTTGATGTTGGCCTTCTCTGACGAGCGGCGGGTGGAGAGATTAGTGAGGCTCCCAAACCATTTGAAACCTGGAGATGAGGAGGTAGTTAATGAGGGTTGCCAGAAACATTCCTTTGACATCATTAGATGTCCTTTTTATCATGACTTTAAGTCTGAGTATGTAAACTATGACATAAAGAATTTTTGATGTCACATACAAATCAAACAAATGATTTTTACTTTTTATAAACACCAGATGTAACTCAGTCAGAGTCAGCTGTGCAGAAATTTCTCTCTAAACTCTGTGGTTCAGGGTGAAATCTCTCCACAGCTGTTGGATAAAATATCTTGAATTTGAATTTGAAGGTCCACGGTCCCCAAATTCTAAACGTGTCTGCGGATGTTAGAGGCAGCACATTTGCATATAATGTCCGTGCAAAGATGTTAGGGGACACCAGTTTGCCTCTGAGGATTCTAGGTGAAGACGTCACCATGGAAGCTGAAAATCTGTCCAAGCTTTCAACAAGAGGGGCCATTATGGAGGGAAGCAACAGAAAGAGCTGGAGCTCTTGGCCGAACATTCACACAAACACATTCACACACAGTCCGAGGTTGCTTATGCAATACCTGAATTTCCCCTCCCCCAAATTCCCTCATCTGTACATCTGGTAGTTTTCTGGTTTGTAAAGAGCATTGGAGCTTCATGGGGCTGATAAATATGAGACAGGCTTTGTCAAACCAAATGTCCAATCATCTGTGATATGTCTGCATACTGGACTGATCTACCAGCCTAACTGATGAGGGAGTCTAGTCTGAGATACTGAATGGTGAAGTGCAGAAAATGACTTCCTGTTCTTTCAAAAGATAAGATGTTACATTTAGTAGAACAGAGAACCACAAAATGTGACTGTTAACCTTGGTTGCAGAGCTGTTTAAAGAAGGCAAAACCAAAATATTCCAAAAAATGTAGGTCCCTCTAATCTGACATGGCATCCATTGTTTGTTCCACCTGCTCATTCCTGCTCAGGGTCAATGTCTCAGTCAGGTAATACATTATTCCCTCTGTGAGATGTAGTCATACATTTTAAGGACAGTTAAAGAATAATGTGGGACCTTTAAGTCACCAGCAGCTGCAAACAGTTAATTTTCACTTTGTCCTGTGAAAAACAAAAATGTTTTCTTTGCCTCAGAGTCATGTGAGGAATGTTGTTGTACCCTCGTCTGCTGAAACTCTCCCCGTTTCTATTCTAAACTGCAGCCCCTCCAGCTCTCAGCAGTGTTTGATTATGTTTCTGCCCCAGGGACCTATTAGACTCAGAAAACACTGATGGATATTTATTTCCTCAGCTAAAGATAGACTAATGATTTTGAGAAACAGAGAGATGGGAGATGGTGGGGGTGCAGATGCAAAGAAATTACATATGTTATTTTCATGTTAGAGTTATGTAATGGGTTCCTGATTAGGCCGTTAAATATCTGAACACTGTATGATAGAAGGTGTTGACATTCATTTTGAAGTACATTCTTTACTGTGATTGTGGATTTGATGATGCATGGAGCAACTATATAAAGGTGGAACAACTTTATATACAGTTCAGTAGTTCAGTCAAATGTGACGAGCCACAGCTTGACACTACGAGTCCACAAACCAAAACTATTTGAACTGGTTTAATTCTTCACATTGAGTTTTGTCGTCATCTGTTTTTAAAGAAACTCCATGTCAAATAAATGTAAATGGAGTAAAAAGTACAATATTTCCCACCAAGATGTAGAGGAGCAGAAGTATGGAGATGCATAAAATGGAAATACTCATAAAAGTACCTCAAAATTGTGTAAAAAGCACAGTTCTTGAGTAATTGTACACACACACACACACACACACGCACAGTCACATGGGACATTTTATAGAATTTTTAATAATAATGCTACAAACAAACAAACAAACATAAAAAAACAATATTAATTATGCCTCTAAAAACAAAGAAGTTTGCTATCTGTTGTTTTGTCATATACACATTTCTACACTGTATTTTATATAACAATTTACTGAGGTGTCAGGATAGAGAGTCCATAAACAGGAAGCTATTGGCTCTCACTAACTGCGTGTCACCATCCAGATTTACTGAACCTGATCTGTCAGAGAATAACATGCTCCACAACTGAGACATGTTTTACTCACAGTTGTGAGAGAATGGGACAAATATGATTATTGAATAAAATAGGTGAACTTATTGTCCCATTAGCAGCCAAGCTGAGGCCACTAATGAGCTTGTGTGTGTAGCTCACCAGCTCCTCCCACCCATATACGTCACCCAGAATCAAATAGTTCATGAAGACACGTAGACTAACTTCCCCTGGTGTGACAAGGCCTTAGCAACAGCAGCATAGTCCCCTTTTCCTTTGGTCAGACAACACAACCACAATAGGTCACTTATCAGGGAAACATAAAGGAGGGCCATTTTAAATGTTTGAACAAATGACTGATGGCATCATTATTATGGTGAGGACACTCTATCAAGATCCAAGATCTTGAAGGGTGCTTGAGCTTGTATACAATAGTTGAAGTGGACTTTGGTTTTGAAGTAACTCAAAGTTTCAGCTGATTAGTGTTAAATAAGACTAGAATGACTTTTATTCACTTTGATGCTGCTAATTTTCCAGTTTCCCCCTGCTTCGAGGTGTTGTGCTTAGATAGGCTAAACATATTCTGGATCTCTCTGCGTACTCAGTGATTAAACTGATATCCATTGAAAGGTTATATAATTCAGGATTTCCAAAAATGCTTCTAAAAACTGATGATTTATTTCAGGTCTGGCCCTGTTTTCAGGCCTAAGCAAGCTGAATGAGCAGCCTTCAAATGCATCATGGGTGAATTTCAGTTTTTAAACAGTGAACAACTATCGAGTCAAACAGCAGAAGAAGAGGAGCGCTGTGAGCTGCTGTCCTTTCAGACATTTGCTGTCTTTTCTTAGCTCAACTCCGTGCTAAACTCTGCTCTCAGCCGGGCTGCTGTCCATTCAAACTGCACAAAGACACATCTATGCTTCATTTACAATAGACCAAAAAACTATTTGTAAGTGGAACAGTGAACAAAGACACAACACACACAAACACACACACACACACACACACACACACACACACACACACACACACAGTGAAACAAGTGTCAATAGATCACATTCTTTTATAGGATTACACAAATAAACCCACAACAGCCTCTTTTCCCTGACTCATCATGTAACACTAAGTCTCTTTACTAATTCATTCTCCACTGGTGGATAGTAACTAAGTAACTACATTTACTCAAATACTGTTTCTACAGTTCTACTCCACTACACTTTAGTGGGAAATACTGTACTTTTTACTCTGCTACATTTGTCTGACAGCTATGAATACTAGTTACTTTTTTAGGTTGGTATATTTAAAATATGTATGAGAAGCTTCTAAATTTAAACCAGTGGCTCCTGACCTTTTTGGCTTGCATCTCATTGTCATAGTTCACATTTCAACAGGTTGCTCGTAGCAGTGGTGGAAGAATTACTCAGATCCTTTACTTACAAATACTACATCAAGTAAAAATCCGTCATTCAGAATCCAATCCAGTGCAGACATCTTATCAGTTAAATTTACTTCAAGTATTAAGAGTAAAAGTACTTGTAGAAAATCAACAATTGTGAGATGTATGATAAATGACTTGATTAACAGGTTTGTGTCAATGTGTAAGCAGTGTTCAGTAGTTCAGTCCAGTGGTTCCCAAACTAAAGGGTAGGTCACAGCATAACTGTGAGGGCTCATGAGATGATTAATGGGAGAGGAAAGAAGAAAAAAACTGTAAGTTCTGATACATAAAATCAGATTAATTTTTCAGGGCTTTCCCTAATGTCTGGACCCAAACATGACACCATGTGAGAGCTTTAGAGGGGAAATCTGAAGGGCGTGAAATGTGACAAGCCACAACTTGACACTACGAGTCCACAAACCAAAACTATTTGAACTGGTTTAATTCTTCACATTGAGTTTTGTCGTCATCTGTTTTTAGAGAAACTCCATGTCAAATAAATGTAAATGGAGTAAAAAGTACAATATTTCCCACCAAGATGTAGAGGAGCAGAAGTATGGAGATGCAGAAAATGGAAATACTCATAAAAGTACCTCAAAATTGTGTAAAAAGTACAGTGCTTGAGTAATTGTACACACACACACACACACACACACACAAACACACGTAACAGTCGCAGGGGACATTTTAGAGAATTTTTTAGAAAAATGCAACAGACTGAAAAAGCAATATTAAGTCTTACTATCTGTTCTTATTGTATTAAGTCTTCTATCTGTTGTTTTGTCATATACACATTTTTATACTGTAAAGTAAGTAAAATTTTACTTACTCAGTTTTCGTTTGTTCATGTTTCAGACGTTGATCTTTGACTTGACTTGACTTTTTGATACATTCACGCATAGAAAACGGTCATAAAACCTATCTTCCACTTGCTGCTGCAGTGTGCCAATGAGTCGCATGCTCTTTACCCAACAGACTGAATCTGCTTCCTGCCATCTGAACACAACGGAAGCGCTGGGGCTAAATTTCAAAGCAGTTTCATGTTATGTTGATGCAATCAGGTGACAAGTTGTTTTCTGACTTCACTCTGGAAATGTGTGTCATTCAGTGGCCACTGAGAACGTTTTAGTTTAAAATATCAACTCAGAGGCCAAATCAAACGTTCTTCCTTTCCCGAAGGGAACACGAAGGGCAAACATGGATTGATCCCTTTTTTGATTGCTGTTAGAAATGCTAAAACTATTACTGTTATCATTTCTAAAGATGAATTATTGAAGAAGAGCATCATGTAATCCTTTAAGTGATCTGACAGCAGGAAAATCCCCAAAAGTGAAAACAGGAGGTTTTGCCCTGATAGCAGCAACATGACACACTGACATATCAGTGTGATGATGTGGTCACACACAAAAATACATCAAGATCAAGAATTAACAATAATCAATCATTTATTCATCAGTGATTTAACTGTGTCTGACAGGGACAGTTTTAGGACTTTTGCTTCAATGCAGCACTTTTTCTGTCATGACATTGTGAGTTTTACGTGTATTTAGAATTTGAATGCTACCTCCAGGTAGAAAGTATCATGTCTAACTACATTTCCATTTTCTCAAGTAATAATTGCTGTGTGAATTAGTCATATTTTGATATAAAAATGTTGAATCGTTAATTGCTGGTTGGAGATATCGGTCTTTGAAAGCACCAAGGTCTGTTTATTGAAGTTAATATTTTGGCACAAGTGAAGAGAAAGCTGAAGCCTCTTTGTGTAAAGCAGTATGTCGCTTCTCCACAGTACAGAACAACATATTGTTTCATGAAATGAAAATTTTCCAGACTTTACTAGAGCAAAATGTTTAAAATGTTTTGAACTCCCACCTTTTCCTCCATATGCTCTTTTTTATCATAATGATATTTAGAGTTATATATATATATATATATATATATGTTTATGTATATATGCGTGTGTATATATATATATATATATATATATATGTGTGTGTGTGTGTGTGTGTGTGTGTGTGTGTGTGTGTGTGTATATATATATATATA
>JBBMOE010000004.1:16256135-16272976 GCA_037975065.1 Chaetodon trifasciatus
ATATATATATATATATACACACACACACACACACACACATATATACATATATATATATATATATATATATATATATATATATATATATATATACACACACACATATATACATACACACACACAGTATATGAAGAAGTAACAAGGAAAGACATTGAAAGACACAGCACAGCATTCCCTAAACAACACGACATTAGAGCAATTTCACTTCCTGTTTCATTTCTTAAAATCATTGGGTGGAGCTCGACTGACTCCTTCCTCACTAGTCTGTTAAAACAACAGAACATTTTGAGGAATAAACTTTGTCTGTCATTTTCATTTCATTTCAAAGGATTGCCTATCTAGTTTGTACAAAAATCTGCACTATTTCACAAAAATGTGTACATATATCTATGTATACTGGAAGTTTTTAGGTACTGGTATCATCTTCTAATGACCTCTGTGCTGGAGCCTATCCCAGCTGTCAACGGGCAAGAGGCAGGGTACGCCCTGAGCCAGTCGCCAGCCAACTGCTGGGCAACATATACAGACAAACACACATTCACGCTCACACCTAAGGACAATTTTAAGTCACAAATTAACCTAATGTTAATTGGGCATGTTTTTGGTCTGTGGGAGGAAGCCGGAGTGCCCGGAGAGAACCCACGCAAGCACTGGAAGAACATGCAAACTTCACCCCGCCCGACCCGGGGATCGAACCGGTGACCTTCTTGCTGTGAGGCACGTGCACTACCTGCTGCTCCACCGTGCTGCCCAGATCGAACACTCTTGGGGTAAATTTTTGCCTTAAGTCTGTAACGTTGTGATCAATTTTTCAACTGAGAATTTTGGCCGTCGTTCATTGCTGTGAAACATAGGAAAGAATAACACAGTTAACTTCACTATCAGTCATTTGACAAGGTCAGTGTTGAGTGTGTAATTCTGGAATGAAACTGCTCATTAGTGCATGATTAAAAACTTGAATCTGTATGCATCTAAAGCTGTGTGAAGGTTACTATGACAAGACACGACAAAAAAAAAAAAAAAAAGTTGAAATTGAATAAAAATGGACCAAAAGTCTTTTCAGTTTTGCCGACACAGTGTAAGTAAACTCCTCTGCCTTGTTGCTGCTGCTGCTGCTGTCTGTCTGCTGACATGTTTCCCTCTCTGTTTTCTTGCTGTCAGGTGAGAGAATAAATCATGCTGACTGGGGGCTCTCCTTTAGCAGGCAGACATAGAAAAAGAAAACACATCACCACAGCAGGAGAGCATTTATCACTCTCCAGGCTCTGTGGGTGGAGGCACAGAGCTGTCAACATCTTGCAACATTTCCTGCCAACGTTCGCTGGTGAACAAGAATCCCAAAACCAAACTGGGCAGATTTGTGCGCTCAACTGAACCACACAGTCAAGAAAACTTTATTTTGCAGGTAGTTTCACTGAGATTTAAAAATCCAGACACGCCGCATCCAACAATGAAGAAAACAACAACTCAAACTGATGCAGAATAAATATCACCAACCATACATTTGATTGTTCATAACTGAGGTACTGTCCACTGCAGTTGTGACCTCTTCACACTCTCATCTCTGTCCACCCTGGAAGTAAATGAAGTTATGCGAGAAAATCTGGTAACACTTCATCACACAGCCTGAGATTTACAGTGTCATTTCATTGCATGAATGATAAAATACTTACCAGTTCCCACTGGTGCTTAAATGTAGGTACAGTGGAATAAAACATGTGGAGCAAGTTAGAGAAAAGGAGAAAATATAGAATTTTTGTAAATACTGGGTACCTATGGGATACAGTGATGAGGAACTGAACCTTTGGGATAAAACTTTATCCCCAGACTTCACAATATCACAGCATAAATTATTATGATGTGCGATTCGCTGTCATTTCTGTGTGTGTGTGTGTGTGTGTGTGTGTGTGTGTGTGCAGCCTAAGTTATTGCTGCAACAAATGTCTTCTCTGAGGCATCATCTCACCGAATATCAACAAATCTGAGACACAACTTTGTAGAAACTTTAAGTGTCCTGAAGTGCACCAGTGAAAAACAGGATTCATGAACCATTCAAAACACACTTGCAGTACAACTGTATTATATTACCAATGTGATGTCAATATATGGCAATATACTTAAATATACTTAAAATAAGTATACTTTTCACAAGTACACTTTATTACTATTAAAAATGTGTGTAATTTAGTACACTTTTTTAAATGTACACATAAGTACAAGCTGTAATACACTTACAATAAAGTAGATTTTTATAAGTACTTTGGAAAACCACTTTCAGTATCACAGAATTAGTATATTCATTTTTAATGCATTTAACTAGAATCTATTTAGAAGTACACTTTGTAACAGTATGTCTAACTTACTTGTACTTGTAATGACTGACTTATATTTCTAGTACTCTAAAGTATACAACTTTTTAAAGTGGGCAGACCATCTATCAGTGTAGTTAAAGTCTAATTTAATGAATATGGTGTCATATGCAGAGTATTTGAATCCTCACACGTCCAGCTCTGTAATCATACAACCATCTGGATGATGTGAACACTCGTATGACACTGGAATCTTTTCCATCTCTGCCATCCGTCACATGTGATGAGAACGTGGCAGACGGTGCAGACGAGGCAGGTTTTAATTTCACCACTAATCAAATACACAGCAAACCTGATTCTAGTTACAATTCGTGGTGAATCTCAGGGGAGCGTGTGTTCTGTCAGCAGGTTGATTAGATGGAAAGTGTGTAGTCTGTCCCAGACCTCAACCATCTCACAACATATGAGCGTGTCTTCCTGACTTTACCTTTAAAGTGACCAAAACAACTACACGTGGCACTCTGGACATTGAATTTTGATGTGTTATTCCCAGATTTCGTTTGTTATTCACAATGATGGAGGACATTTTATGTATATGGTAGCCTAGATTTCAAAAAAATGTCTTTAAAGTGACATGTGTGCATGTGTTGTTGTTCTTCTGTTGCTGTGATCCCTCTGTGGGATCTCTTTGCAAAGTCAGATGACAGATATTTATGGAAATGGTTTTTAAAAGTTTAATAAATTGTTTATTCCAGTTGAAGGATGGGAAATGTAGGGAGGGAAGGGTGGAGGGAGTTGCAGGAGGGAGAGCAGGGGTTGGGTTTGGGGTTAGGATTAGGATAAAGGATGAAGGAGGATGAGGGATGAAGGAGTTCTCTTTTATACATGAAAACCAGCTCCAGAAACTCTTGTGTTTCTTGTTTTCCTTTAAGAGCACCTGAAAACAGAAACACAGCATGTCTTTATTTCACTTCCAAAGGTCTGAAGTCTTCTGAAATAAGCTGTTAGAATTCAAAGGATAAGCTAAGAGCAGCGTTTTCCTGTGTGAGGAGCTGGACTTCCTCCTTCGTTTGCCTCCTCATACTTCCGGATCTCTTTCCTTACAAGCAGCATCTCGTCCAGCTCTCTCAGCTCTTTCTGCCTCGGCTGGGCTCTCCTTTCCCTGCTCTCAGACACTTTAGAGAGCTCCTTCTGGAAGCACTCTTCGGTCTCAGAGAGCTGCTTCCTAAAGCTGGCGCGTCTCTCTGAAAGCTCCTTCTGGTGGCTTCGCTCTCTATCTGCCAGCTGCTTTTGGAGCTCCTCCTGGAGAGCATCACTGGTCAGCTTGCTCTCTTTCAGACATTCAGACTGTGCAGAGAGGGCCCACAGAAGTGGAGTTGAGTGCTCCAAACAAGGCCCAGACTCAGACTTTGGCTTATTGTGTTTGCAACAATAGTTGAGAAGTGTTTCCTTTTTAACATTTTTGATATTATATTTTATATCAACAATTTATTCACTGAATTGACAGAAAGCAGGTCATGCTACTCCCTGCACTGGGACTGAATGCTGGCCTTGGATGTTAATGGTGAGTTACAGAATAGTACACAAAACGAGCACAGCTCACCTGTACCAGCCCTGTGTGAAGTTTTTGATGTGGGGCTGAACGCTGAGACAGAACCGCTCCCACCTGTAACAGTCACAGGGGACATTTTTCCACATTGAGTACTTTTGCTGTTAGTACTTCATGTACATTTTCCTGATTATCTCGACATACTTTTTCATAGGTAACATTTTCATTGCAGGACTTTTCACAGTGTGGCATTATTACTTTTAGTAAAAGACCTGAATACTTCCTCCAGCACTGCTCATTGAGCGGCAGAATGGCCTCTGACACTGTAATGCTAGCACATCATATACTATCCTATTTCATTATTATTACAATAAAATTACTGTTAGTGTTGAAGTGGAGCTGACTTTATCTAATAATGAAAATACTCAGAAGTACAAGTACGTCTAAACTGTACTGCACAGCATTTGAGTAATGTAATTCAATACTCTCCACCGCTGCCTGTTGCTGGTGTTGAACTGTGCTTCGGCCCAGCTGACAGCTGTGACTGACTGTCTGTCTGTAACATATAACAGTGGTTATGTCATCTGAACAAGGACGGCTCAGAGTCGCATCAGATGAATGAACACTGTATGTACCAAGCGAGCCGTGTTACTGTATTCATAAGAGACTGTAACTCAAAGGGTCAGTTCACAAATCACAAAAACACAGCCAAAGCAATGATAATTAATTTGTACATCACAGCTGTGATCTTATATATCAGACCTTTCATGTTTCAGCTTCAATATCCCCTCCTGTGAAGAATAAAATCTAAATGCCAGACAACCTGTCCTCTACTTTTCAAAGTAAAAGTCCTAAAATTAAAATCAGCCCAGGTGATAAAAGCCATGTTATTAAATTTTCTCAGTGTACCTCGTCCTTTTTATGACACCAATCATAACTTTGGTTTCAGCAGCGAGTACTTCCTGCCATTCTGACATTTAAGGCTTTGAGTCACATTAAAAAAAAAAAACAAAACTGCATCACAGCACCATAACTGAATTGTTATGTTTGTTAACACACAAATGAAGCCATGGTGAATGATGCAGACAGTCTTCATTTACATTTTAGAGGTTTTATAATCAGTGTTTTTGCAGAGAGTTGCTGTAGTGGAAGAAGTGCTCAGATCTTTTAATGCTGCAGCTGTTAACTTTATTGATAATCTAAATCTGCAAAGTAAGTAAATAACTAACTAATGTTATCAAATCAATGTAGTGGAGTAGAAAGTACAATACTTCCCTCTGAAATGTAGTGGAGTAGATATTGTAACAAAATGCAAGGACCTCAAAATTGCACTTGAGCACAGTATTTGAGAAAATGTACCTAGTTACATTCCACACATTCCATTATTATTATTATTATTATTATTATTATTATTATTAGTGTATCCTGCCTGCTGTTTTGGTTTTGGACACTAGGTGGTAGCAGAAGTCCTTTTAGAGCATAGAGAGGTTCGATGTTACTAGAGATGATGTGTAAAAGTAGTGCTTTAGCTCATGAAGGGTTTAAACTCCATCACATCCTCTTCTGTTAATTCTGTATGTGACAAAGGTGTGTACATGGTTTGTACCTTTGGCTCATGACGCTCCTCTGTAGGCTTAAAAAAATCTCAAATCTTTAATCAAATGTGTTACTTATTTTTTCAAAGTTCCTGAAAAGTTTGACATTTCCGAGAGAGAAGTCCATATTGTGTAATCGGCAGGTTCACATTCCTCATAGTATTTCTTAAGTAAAGGTTCTAATGCTACACCATGAAAATACTCCACTATAAGTAAATGTTCTGCATTGAAAATATTACTTAAGTACAAATACATATAATCAACGAAATGCACTTAAAGTTTCAAAAGTAAAATGATTTATTCAGCTGAAAAATGACAGCTATGAATGTTTACTATTACATACTGTATTACTGTATTATTATTATCATTAGGGATGTCCTTGTGATCAGTATGGTCAGGAACAAAGATCACAGTGACCATTCATGCTTTCGTTGTAAATGCAGACATGTGAATATTATGTTGCATAAGAAAGAGTTGAAAAATGTGAATCTATCCTTGAAAGCACCTGGAGCCGTTAGATAAGTGGAGTAAAATGTTCAGTATTTCCCTCAGAAATGTGGTGCAGTAGAAGAAGAAATTCTCACAAATGCTGAAGAAGTGAAGTGTAGTTTTGAGTCTCAAGGTTCTTCTACTTCAGTGTAAGAACGTCAAAGTACAGAGGTCAGACCTCACTCTCTGCACTGTTGATGTTCATGGCACTTTGAAATTTCATCCCGGGTTTTGAATTCAGGCTCAGGGAACGAATATACAGCAACATATAAAACTGCAAGTTAGGGTTGAATTAAATTCCATCTTCTATGTATGTTCCATTTTAAAATCACCTGCTCGGCTGTTTGTTTTCTTTGTACCATCAGAAAAAATAATCATTCACATCCAGAAAATAAATCCAGACCACCTGATCTGACTCTCATGCAAGCTATGAAATATTTCAGGAACTTAAAATACCAAAAAAATCAATGTATTAATAATAATTATTGACAAAACAGAATCTGTTTCTTGATTCTATCTATGCGATAATTGAATACTGAAGTATTTGGCCCTGCTGAGGATAACAGGATTCACAGAAATGAACATGCAGTACAAACACGCATAGGGTGGTGCATTCACTTCATTCTCAGAAGTAATCTGCAGTGAGAGAATAATGGACACAGAATATGCAGCTTAGTGGAATAAAGAAAAAGGATGAGCAGCAGTAAAAAGCAGAGGAATACAGAATAAAACATTTAGCTTTGGAGTGGGATTTTTAGAGTTGGGATTTACAGAGCTGTGGTAAAACAGACACATTCTGTCTTTTATGAAATCAAAGTGAAAATGCTGCGTGGCCCCTCGCCTCCATTTACATCTGAAAGCAGACACACTGAACCAGGACCAGCTTGGTCTCCCGTCAGATGTTTTGCTAAATGAGATTAGTCTCTGCAGAAGAAAATCTGTTCTAACATGCCATTTAATTTGACTGACTCATCAAATATCATTTGTCCTAAACGTAAAAAAAAAAAAAAAAGTCTGTCTGGTGAGATAATCCAGTTTCCATTATGAGCTCAGTCAGAGGGAGAAAGCCGTTCTCTCTGCTGGGATATGATCAATATCTGATCCTGGACTAGCAGGGCAGGGCTCAGTTCAGTTCGCTTGCTGTAAACAAACCTGCATTAAGCATACAGTAACTTTTTAGTCAGTTCAGGATTTAGCTCACAGTTAATGTTGAATGAGTCCAGGTGAAGTGATCAATGAAAATGTGTAATATCTGTGACATTCATTCGATCAGGATACCTCCAGGCAGTGGAACCAGACGTACTGGAGGAAATACTCTGTGACAAGTAACTGTCATCAATTCAAGTACCAAAAGTGAAAGCAGTCATAATACAGAATGGCCGGGGGGGGGGGGGGCACACAGTATTCAGCATACTATGCACTGAGACATGATAAAAGCTTTTCTGGCATACCCATAGTATGGTAGAATGGGTATTTGAATGCAGCATATGTCTTGTACCTTATTTTAAAATGTGTGTGTCAAGATTAATGCATAAGTAGTTTTGGATATCCCCCCATTGTTGTCATAAGATCCAGGATCAGCTGATGCTCTGAGTCCAACTCAGGGAAAGACAAGTCAAACAGCAGACATATAGCGTGTGCGTGAAACAGAAAAGTGAAAGAAAGGTGCTTTCATTTATTTAGTTTTAATACATAACAACTGGGATTTAACAAGAGCCAGAACTAATAATCTGAATCTGAATCAACGCAAAACAACACAAACTCAAATGTTGTGGATCAGTCCAGTTTAGTTTCAGCAGCAGTGACACTTAATAAAAGCAGGAGCATGAAATGAATTTTGTGCACCGGAGAGCTGAAACCATCAGAGAGGCCATCACTGTCTCAGAAGAGAAGTCACCAGAGAGTCTCCTTAAAGCTTGGAAGCATCCCTGAAAGTATTTTGTGATCACTGAGGACTTTCCTGTCTGAACCATCTGCTAGTAAGAAACATGACGTCTGACATGATGTTGTCAAGGTCTCTTTTACCACAAATAAACATGAAGAATACGAGGACATCTGGTTGATCAAATTAAAATGTGTCCCTCATCTAACGGCACCATCTGGCCCACTGAGCTGTAAACTTGCTAATTTATGAGGGTTTTTTTTTTTTTTTTCACAACACTCAAGTGAATAAATGCTAAATCACTGCACATTAATTAAAACACACATTGTCACTTTCCTGTAGCGGTTGGCTAAAGTGATTCTGAGTGAAATACAGGATCAGATCCTGATCAATCAAGAGGATTATGGAGTGAAAAGAGTATTATTCATGGCCTGATTCCATCCTGATCCACTCTCTCCCTTTCATTACCTTTTGTCAGCTCTGTCCAGGATCACTGCAGAAAGCACAGCTGCTGGAACATTAACCCAAACTCGCAAGAAAGACCACATTAGTCTAGTTCTGATAGGGCGTTCACCAGGTGGGTGTCTAACCAATTTGTCTATATATACTTATGTAAAACCCTGAAAGGAAATGCTGAAAATGAATTCAATAAATGAATTAATAAATAAAGTGGCAAAACAGTTTTTCCACTTGGTTGAGGTGGAAAAGTTGGTGTGAAATGTGACAAAGTGCAATGGAAACACATTGGGTTGATTAATCAGATCGTACACGAGAAATGTGACTTAAACGTTCACTACAGCTTCAGATGAGGAGGCAAAAATATTGAATCTCTGTGCAGCGATGAGGGCGCTGGACCTCACATTCATACATGAAACCAAATTTTTTTCCTAGTGGCAGGAGATCTACTCAACCTGTGAAACAGTGGTGTAATGTCTTCTGGTTCTGGAAGAGGTTTGCCAGGTCAGGAGAAAACAATGTGCATTGTGTCGCTTCAGTAAGTGAAGGACTACAGATTAACACAGCATATTACATAGTGGAGGTGTGGTGTTTGAGTCCACACAGAGACGATCCAACAAGAGGTGTCATCGAGTTGCAATACATGTGTGACAATGTGAATGAAAATAATAATCAGAAAAATAGTATCATTGGTATTTCTATTAAAAGCAGAACGATCAATCAAAGTATATATTTTTCTGATTGTCAGCAAATCCCCTGAAATGACCAGAACCATCAATGTGGTCGTGTGTCTCTCGGTGCTCTTTGACTTCCTGTCTGTGTTTTTAACAAACGTTACTTGAGCTGGAGGAAACAGTGCAATTCTTGGGGACTATTTTCAGGTGCAGATTAACCCTTACTTTTATTTCTGCCTTGATTTTGTCCTTTTCATGTCTTCTATTGTTCTCTTATTTTAATCAAGTTAAGCGCTTAAAGTTGTGCTTTTAAAAGTGGTAGTGTGGCGGTAATTTGGCATCCCATGCACCAAAACCTGCGAGTCAATCACAGCCCACTGTCTGTTGCTCACTTACCCTTAAGCATTGATGAACAGCAGAGATCTCATTGTGAATAACGACACAGAAATGTCATCTTAAAGCCACTGGCCTCCTTTCTGTTATCGTATGCACTGAAATATTGATGAGCCTCCCTTTACGCTGTCTCAGATATTTGCCTCTGACTGATGAACGCTGTGGTGTTTTTCCTGCCAAACCAGGACTGTTTACTGTTAACAAAAGCCGCAGTGCAGACCATGTTTTTAAAATCCACATAAAGCAAGAGGGGAGAGGATGGGTAACCATCCTGCGCTGTGAACAGTTTGTCACTATTTTCATCTCACCATGATCTGTGCCCAGTTTGCTGCTTTCCTCGAGAGCTGTTTTATACGCTGTCTTTGTTTTTACCTTCTGGAGCCTGAGAGAGACATGTTCTGCTGCTAATTTCATCCCCTCTCCCTCTGCACTTCGTTTGCTGAGCACATCTCTACGGCTGTGATTTATCACCGCTCTGTGGCTTTCAGGTAATTCCCAAGTGATGCTACCTGTCTTAACGACTGCCCAAAATAGCAGACTTATCACCCAGAAGTAGGCTACGGAGGATATGTTTTCCCTCCCTTGTTCCCTGAAACAATGTGAATGTCTGCACTTTCTTCCACTGCTGAGCTGATGCACACCTAACTAAAAGGTGTCTCTACTTGTTTAAAGACAAATGAGGGTACACAAGTCAGTGCTGGATTAGATTTTTCTGCAGTATTTAATCACATTCCGTGTGATATGAAAGAGCGAATACTGTGGATGACTGATCCGTTATTCTCTGTGAGGAGCACAGACCATCCTGGATCAATTGTGGCTCTGTAAGTCTGTAAATACAATGTCTTAATATTTCTTTATGGAAAACCAGCTAATTTCCACAGTGACCATAACATGATCAGTATGAACTTGTGCTGAGTGTAAAGAGACACTTGGGGGGCACCAATCGAGTCTTTGTTGACAACACGTCGCACTTTCTTTGTTCTAAATTTCATCTGTGTGCTTACAATATACTCTGCAGACTGAAATACTCTGAAACACCACTTGTTCACTTTCTTGCAGAGAGTTACTTTATGAGAAGATCAATGCCAATCTGTTGTCTACACAAACAGAAATGTAAAAAGGCTAAAAGTCTACAGTCATGCCTGCAGCTCTGTGATTCTGTAGGCTACTTGGGCACAGTATTATAGTTTGAACTAAATGCCAATATAAGCAGGCTAAAATGATGACAAGCTGATATTACCATGTTAGCATGCTACAATGTGTTAATTAGCAGTTAACACAAAGTACTGGTGAGGATGTTTGGACTATCATGAGTTTTGCAAGTATTTGGTCAAAAACCAAAACAATGGACAAATTAACATTCTGACCCAATGATGGAGCTGGACAAAAAGTCAGATTCTCATTAGAGTTATTAAAGTTCATGCCCGGGGGACCACGAATGCCTGAAACCAAAACTCATGGCAATCCATCCAGTAGCTGTTGAGATATTTCATTTTGGACCAAAGAAGTGGACTTAGTGTTGGGAACATTTTCAATGGAAAGGACATATCACTTTCCACATCCATGAGACATGATGAAAAAATGAACACTTAAATTAAAGTTAAAATTGGAGCAACTACAAAGAACTTTCATTTTGTGTTAATTTTAGCAGCCCCTGTGGACAAAAGCGGTAGTGCACTCACAATGACACTTGCACTGCAATAGAGGCTTTCCCATGAGCATCACTGCCTCTTGGTGCAAAGATCTTAATCTGGCTAGTGCCTGAACTAGTGCAACTTATTTTCAAAACGATTTCAAAACGAAACACAGCTGTTTGCAGGATGTGTATAGTGATGAGGTTACGTATCTGTGGCTATGGAAGATTAATAACTGCAATATGATGATGGTGGAACAAAGGTAACACTGTTTTGGTACTGTTCATATACCGAGGTTACACATGAGCCTACCAGAAGGGTGGGTGAACCAGGGCAAACAGGAAATTCTGTGAAGAACAGCGTGAATACACACTTTTATCAGCTGTTTCTGCCTGAATCCAGATGGAGTTTGATGGAGCACACACATCATTGTGTGATATGAAAATTCAGGTATCTTTAACCTTCCACATGCATGTTGTCCCAGCTCTGACCTCAGTCCAGTTTGTGTGTCGGATTGTTTTTGTTTCCTGCCCTCTAGTGGCCAAATAGTAATGTATCTTTAAATGTTGATCTCCCTGCTCCTCAAACTTCAAACCAAACAGGCCTAGCTGCGTTCTCACTTCCATCCATCAGCCGTCTCACGTCTCAGCGACCCTGCAGCAGATGGATGTGAGTGGCAGCGACATGTATAAATCAGCACAGATGGACTGACGCCAGCAGCAGAGAGATGGAGGCGAGGACGTTTAGTGTGCTGCTCTTTTCTCTGATCCTTCACAGCCCTCTAGGCAGCTTTTAATTATAAATGAGTTAAGTATTGACGATGCCTTAATGATATATGAGTGCACAACACATATCAATGAATTGATCAGGTATTTTTCATACAGTTGGTGAACAAAGGAGCTGCAGCATCTGTGTATATGTGTGTGTGTGTGTGTGTGTGTGTGTGTGTGTGTGTGTGTGGCCATGTATTACTCATGATGCGAGGACATAAATCTGTTTACACAGTCACATTGTGGGGACTCGCCTTCCTTATGAGTACAAAATGCAGGTCCCTTAAGATTCAGGTAAGTTTAGGATTAGGTTAAGGTTAAGGTTAAGGTAAGGGTTAGGGTTAGGCAAGTCGTGGTTATGGTTAGGCTAATGTCATGTAATGTCCCCAAAAATTATGGAAACACAATTGTGTGTGCATGTGTGTGTTTGTTTTCCCTTCACATTTTTGTGTGCCTGTAAGTATGTACTGTACATATGAGCATTACTGTATGTGTGTTTTCTTGTACTTATATCTTAGTGAGGACCATTAGTAGTCTTTTAAAGACTAAGGACATTTTGGAAAATGGAGACAATGTTTGGAAAGTCAGGACTTTTCTTAAAAAGTCAGACTTTGTTTGGAAAGACAGGACATGTTGTGAGTGAGGACATTTTTTTGAACAGAAAATAAAGACCTTTAAGTAAGGGCGCAAGTGAGAACATTTGGAAAAGTGAATGCACAAGTGCAAAGTGAGACCATTTTGAAATTGAGGACATTTTTGGAAAATGGAAAATAAAGACAGAAAAAAGAAAAACACAATATTTCACAGTAACGGTAAGTGAGGACAATTTCATCTGAGGAAATTTGGAAAAACAAGAGAGCATTTCTAAAAAAAAAAAAAATTGGGGAATTTTCTGTTAGTGTGAGATGGTTTTAGGGTCAAGGTTAGACTCTGGTTTGAGTAAGAGGCGAGGAATATATTATCTCAGTAAAGGTCCTCACAAGCATAGAAGCAGAAATGTGTTTACATACAGCCATGTGTGATTGACCGTGCGAGTGTTTGTTTGTGCGTGTTTGTGTCCACATTTCTCTATGTGCATGTACTGCAAGCATATGTATCTGCCTGTGTACATGGTTGTGTCCATGTTTTTCCCTGTGTGTGTGTGTGTGCATGTATGTGTGTGTGTGTGGGAGAGAGAGAGAGACTGCAGATTCTTCTGACCTTGGACGCCCGTTAAGCTGCTGGAAACACGCAGCAGCTCATCAAATATTTACGGCTCCATCTAATTCAGGACTTCATGTGGTCTTTCTTCCTCTGGCCTCAGGCTGTTGGCCGCAGGCTCCCAGAGAAGAGAGAAAAACACATCAGCACCCAAGTCCAGACCGCTATAAACACATGAAAAGCAACATTCACACCTCATCCCATAATGAGCTGTTACACAAGCTTTTCAAGTTTAATACTTTAAAGTGAAGACCAGCCTGTGTTGCTGAAATAAGGCCTGAAAATGGAAATAAAATGATTTGTTCTTGAAAAATAAGAGATGTCTGTTTTATGCATGAAATTAAGGATTCTAGTTATAATGACTAAGATTATTTTTTGCATTCTTAATTTTTTTTTTTCTATAAAATATCCAAAAATCGTGAAAACATTAATTGAATAGTGTCTTACAGCCCAGTGTGATTTATTCTAATGTTTTGCATTGCGCAGCCAGCAGCCCAAAACTTAAAGATATTCAGTTGACAAAGATGAAAAAGAGAAAACGTGTAAATCCACATACAGAGAAGCTAGAACCACAAAGGATTTGTCCTTTTCAGTCTGCATGGCTCTGGGGATGTCGCTCTGTCTGTCCACCATGTTTCTCCAGACTAAAATGTCTCAAAAAATATTAGATGGCTTGTCATGAAATCTGGTACAAACATTCATGTTCCCCTCAGGGTGAACTGTGATCACTTTGGTGATCATCTGATTGTTTTGTGGTTGATTTTAATTTTTACCTGACACTGATTTACCTTGAAATATATTGTCTTTCAATCTTATCTCCCTACACAAAGGTCTAAATCCTGTTTCAAAGCCTTCTCCACAGAAATATAGTCCTCAGCAAATAAATATAAATTTCTTTGCTGCAGTATGTTTTTGTCTTCATAAAAGTGAAATTTAAAAACAACAATGGGTCTAACAAAAGAGTTGAGTTAACTTCCCTCCTCAAAGAACATTTCCAATGCAGATTTTTTATTTATTTGTTTATTTTATTTTATTTTATTTTATTTTATTTTATTTATTTATTTATTCATTTTGAATAATTAAATCCAGCATCGTTTGCGTCCATGTTAACTGGCCTACTGTCTGCCTGTCTCCTGCCTTTGCTGGTGCATTGCTGCGTTTCTTGGCACATTACTGCCACCACTGGATGCATGTCAAAAGAAGTTAATCACTGACCTTCAGCCTTTGAATGTAGGGAACTTGTGAAATGTTGTCCAGCTTTCATGGAAGAAAGAAACCTTTACATTGTTTTTGTGTATATTTACGCTTTTTGTTGGAGCAAATGTTCTGCTTGCAGAGAACTAATAGTTTAAACCCTCGAGTAATTAATGAATTACACTGCACACAGTCTGTTTTTGTCAAATGCAGAGTTTGGGGCATCATTTAGTATTCAGGGTTATTTATCACCTGCTGATTAAGCAAGGCTGAATTCCTACTTTGCATTGGAATTATTCCTCAGAATTTTTCCTCTCTTTCGGAGGAAAATAAATATCGGATGTCCCAGTGGAGGAAAACCTAATCATGAAGCTACAACAAATTGAAGAAGAAATTAATACTAGATTGCTATGTTTAAGTATTATTAGAAATATAAGGGTCTCCGGCTTTTTGTGCTGCAGATTTAAAAGGGATGTACAAATCAAATACAAACAGTGGAAATTATCTGGGACAGCAGGATCCTCTAGTGGTTGGAGAAAATGAATGGCTGGGTAGCGGCTTGATTCCCAAAGAAACCACTGAGGAAACGTTGGCAGAGAAAATTAAACTTTCTCCTGCACAAACAAAGCCTGAGGGCTGTGGTTGTACTGGGCATCTCTCAGTGGTGTGTGCGTGTGTGTGTGTATGTGTTAGTGTGTGAAGTAGTGTGTTGCTGTTAAGCAGTGTTCGTGCTCCACCTTTACTGGATAATTTGAGTGTGAAAACAACATGTGGGTCTATGAAGCGTGTTGTTCTTTAATAGGCAGAACTCCCACACATCCAGTCTGCTCCTTGTCAGAGTGTAAATGTGCTCTGACTCCTTTTCCATCCATATATAAAGGTGTGATCATGGTCTCGAGTTTTGGTAGATTACACAGTCGACCTGAGTTTGAGATGGAAATAAGAGCTGCTTCACATGTTTGCAGCTCTAACACACAGAAATACTGTGAGGTGACATTAGTGTGTGATGATTTATCCCCAAGATAACAGAGGGGATGAAAGAGGAGAAGAATCTAACACTGATGAGTGCAGATTTCTCTGGAGGGAGAGCCTGTTTGAAAGAGACACTTTTGAATTTTATTTTAAGTTTTTAGTAATATTTACAGCACAGGTCTTAGCATTTTTGCCAGCCCACAACTTTGGTGCACACACAAAATCTTCTGAACAGCTGATGGATTCCACACAGTCATGGTCCCCAGGGGATGAATAACTTTCAAGATCCATTAACTTTTCGTCAAGCACCTTTATCAGGCAAGCTTTCTGGATGTAAAAACATAGAATATATACACAGTATGCACAACTGTACTTTGAGATTAATGCCAAAATAACATGCTAGCCATTACCATGCTATACTACGCTAGCACGTTTTGTTTAATTATGCTAAATATTGGCATGTTACCGTGCTAAACTTTATCATCTTTTCGGCATCACAACATCCAGTGCTAATTGAAGGCATGTTAACGTGCTAATAGTAGCGTTGGCAACAGTTAGCATCTTGCTCAAATCACAGCTGAAAATTCATATACCATAGTCTGACAAAATCGAGTTCACACTGATAAATGTTGAGCCTAGTTTGACAATATAGCTGAGCCTGTTAGCATGTTAATGTTAGCATGACGTAAGGAAATGTGCTACACTTTATGTAGCAAAGTGAAAAATAAGGGTTTGAAGATTGGGATGGCAGTCGGGGCAGATAAAACACTGACAGTGGGTGTAAAAAAAAAAAAAAAAGACCATAATCTGGGTTTTTGCAGAATTGTCCAATATTGACATTTCTGTTAGGTGATGGTATAATGCAGAATTTTCCAAAAAAGCAATGTATAGATTCATGCAAAAGTAATCTCGCTCAATATCACTCAGGACCCAGGAGAAGTGTGTGGTGGTGTCTGCATCTGTAGAGACCCTGCCCTTTGCCTGTGTCCAGGACATTTCCGAGCTGCATGCTTTGGGCAGTTGGTGTGGAGCCCTCAGCCAATAAAAGTGCACAGGTGAGGTCAGGACTTTCTAAAGAGGTGGCAAGCAGGTGCAAGACGGCACGCGGCATGCAAGAGGAAGCAATAAAAATGGTGGACACAGCATCAAAAAAATGTAAATATAGCAAGTTCCGAAACAAGTGTGTGGTGTTAGCTTCACCCACTGTAAGTACTGAAGGAGAGGACATGGCTGAAGAATGACACAGAGCCTGTTTTCCGCTAATATATCGGCTTTTCCATCACAGCAAATGTATGTACAGTGTATGACAGCTCATGCCAGTGTTGCCTACAGTCATGAAGTATTAGGATTATAGTCAAAGATCAGCATGTGTCCACCTTTCTCACAGTGCAAGATCCATTCAACACCTAAATACACACACACACACACACACACACACACACACACACACACACACACACAGCAGCCAATAGCTTGTTGATTTATTTCATCGCTGTGGTTCCTGCTTTTTTTTTTCAGTCCTGATCCCTTGATTGTAATTCAGTGGTGGAGGTGAAGGGCAGATGGAGGCGATGAGCAGACCCGCGGTAAGTAGAAACAGAGAAGTTTCCCTCCAGAGAAAGGAGTGATTAACAGCGAGACTGAAGGTGACTCCGACAAAGACGATAGCGAGAGAATGTGAGCATTTGTGTGGCAGTGTCAGTGAAAGTGTGACAGGGAAAGGC
>JBBMOE010000004.1:16273051-16333258 GCA_037975065.1 Chaetodon trifasciatus
GGGGGGGGGGGGGGGGGGGGGGGGGGGGGCACGTCACTGCTGACAACATGATGATTTTTTTTTATGTGAGCAGAAAACAGTTCTCAGATCAGTGCTGGACTGTGCTGAAATGATTCTCAGTTGTCTTTAGATTTATCACTGATCAATTTTTATGACATGAAACACAATTTTATCATTGAGCCAAAACTGACAAATGCAGTACATAATACTCATGAAACTGTACATGGGTTAGTAGATAGTGACTGTGAACTGGCTGGCAACTCTTAACAGTAATTTCCCTAAAATGAAGCTCTACTGTAGATAAATCTTTATAACTCCAAAACTGACCACTTACAGTAAGGGTTTGTACACTGTGGACTGGACCAGACTTTGTACAATTTGATTCACATTAAATAAATATTGGAGTGCCACACAAAGGGAAAATGCAGTGTGTTAATAGAATCTGACAAATAAACATCATCCCGAACCTAGTGTCAGCTGAGCAAAAATATATGAAATAGGGGGTAACAGACTGCCTGGAATGCACCTACCAGCACCCCAATTAAGAAAGTTCATTAGTAAGTCAAGTCATTCATTTGATCTGAACACAAAAAACACAAAACAAATATAGAAAGGGAATGTTTTCTGGCTATAGGCTTGTTAGCAAAGAGCAGACAGACTAACCCAAACAGAAGAATGAGTGGAAGTTCAATGTGATTTGAGGGGACAGAGACAGAGAGCTGAAAGGTGTTTTACTGCAGCTCATGACTGAACATGAGATTAACGATGTTAACAGTGACTCAATAAAAGTCAGCTGAGACTGGGAAAGAATTATACCTGCACTCCCATATTAGTCATGAGGCTTTTGCATTAATCGTCTCTGATATAGTCAGAGATGATAGACAGTGAGCAACAAGCAACGTGAATGAGTAAACAATGAGTTTCCTGTTGTGGGGTTTCATAGGTGGAATGCAGGAGAGGGCAACAGTGGAGAAGGAGCAGTTTTTGCAAATTGTTAATTTGCATTTGAATGATCAGGATTACAAATCCATTAACGAGGTATTTAGGTTGTGTTCCATTTATAAACTCAGTTGTGCTTTTCCAAAGTGTGTGTGTGTGGCTGACTTTGTGAGACATGCTCTGACATTGTATAATGACCCACTCATGTATTTAATAAAAACATAGGCTATTCAAGCTCTTCAGTGAAGTTATGCGGTAAAGTTGGATTCACTTGATCAGCCACAAATTGCTTTACATTGTTAAAAAACCATTTAGTCTTGTGGGAGCGTTGAGGCATGACTTCTGTGTTTGCGGCTTCAGAAAAACACAAGATTCAGCACCAAGCTCTCACAGTATCCATATCACAGCTTACACTACATGACACGTTGATAATGACTCTCAGTGGCTGTGCTCCATTTGAGTGGGGAAACCAGTGCAGAGGCACATGAAGCAGCAGGTATCACATTGAATCTCTATCAACTGTACGTGTCGATGCTGTGGTAACACTTGTTAGGATGAGTTGTACAAATGATACAAGCACCATAAACAGTCCTGTCCACTGTTTAAATGAGGCTTGCACATGAAGCAATTGGATTATCTTACTGTCAATCAACATATTAATGGTGCTGGTCCTCTCAAGCAAAATGAGCTACCATAGTTAGTTTGAACCTCACCTTGTATGAGAGGTCAGGCCTGGGTAGGGTCTCTTTGAGTAGATCTTTTTCACCGGTGTTTCTAACTGATTACGAGGATGTTGGGAGCCCATAGTTGCTGTCAGTTTCACTCATTAGTTGTGTTACTGTTCTAAAATCATATTTGACACCTTCAGAATTCTAGTAAAATGCATTTTTCAGTGAAATCATTGGTAATGCTTTGGATCCACTGTCATTTTTTGTGGCAACTGTCAGTATGTTGTGGTTTATGTCAGCTGTCATGTCAATGCAAAGTGCTGGCAAACATCTCTGCTGCAATAAACGCATGAAAACACTCCTGATTTCTTGCTCTGCATTCTGTTTTCTGACATTGAGACCTACTGAAGTTCACCACTGAGCTGGATTCACTCTGTTCATGTCTGTCCTTTCTCGTCCGATCTCTTACTTTGTCTCTTTCATCCAATCACTGCGCCTTCTACCAGTTTCTTTCCATCCATGAACTGGCCCTGTGTTGCTCGCCACCACAACTTCATCTTCTAACACGGGGCCCAGGACCCCTTGCTCAAACTTCCTAATAAATAATGAGCATCTTATATTCACATGTGGCAGAGTTTCTTATTGTCCACAATAGCAACACATTCTCCATCAGATACTCATTACCACTTATTATTCATTGTTCTGTTGTGATCTCTCATTATATCTGGCATACTGCTTTTATGTCTCTCACCTTCCTGCAGAGTAGAGCCCATGTTTGCTAACACACTGATGCTGACTGGTGTGGTGTGTTTTAGAATGTGTGTATGAAACTGCACAGACTTCCACAGTCTCACTTGAAGGTTTCAGGCATCTGTGATCGTGTTTTTATCAAAGCATAAAGCCACTGATGAACTGCTCGACCCTACTTACTCATTATCCTATTCTCATAATAGCACCCTAAACAATAGTAATGAATATACTGTATGCTATGCTAGAGTTTACACGTAAGAATAGATACAATGCATGGTTTCAGAGAGGTTAACATTGCACATCTCTACCACAGAGGATAATTAAGTGGACGTGCCTAATAGCTACATGCAGCATTTTAACATCAATACATCGTGACTGAATGAATTTGCTGTAAACAAAAGACAACACTGGCAGCCTGTTGGGAGGCACTGATTAGGAGGTAGCTCTGATTTACAACTTAAAAGCACAAACAAGAATGAACTTAAATGCACAGAAACAATTTCATTTTTAAAACATTGCATGCACTATTTCAGTGGACAGGTTGGATTGATTGAGGACGGAGAGACTCCTGGAAGGACAGAAGTTAAACGAAACTTCACTGCTGCACATGATTAATAACCACCACCAAATGCCCCTGAAAATCTGATTAAAGGGGCAAAACTATTTAATTTGATAGTGGGACTCAAGCTCCAAATTGATTAAATTCTGCAATCAAAGTACTCTGGGTCTGAACATGTGAACACTCCCCTGAAGCAATCTTCCACAGTGTATTTCACTATTTGAGCTACACAAAGTGCTGAGACAGGGTACAGCTTCTGACTCATCATGTGTTTCTGATCATCTCACATGTTAAGCACGAGATAAGCTCAGCATTTCTGCATACATCAACACTGTTTGTATCTGAGAGAGCAACTGATGCCTGAGTGACTTGTTTACCTGTTTATCTGTGTGTGTGCATGCATGTGTTTGTATGTGTGCCATGTGAGTCTATGCAAATCTCTCTCCATTTGACAGTGGAGTCCTCATCCAGCTGTTTATCTCCAGAGTCTGACTATTTGAATGTTAACTGTCAGGATCAGGATAATATAAAACACAGTATGATAACATAAACATTTCTATTTGGTTTCTTAAAGTGTAATTGCTTTGTCTGCTGTAACAATCATTTTAAGTAAAAATGGCTAAGTTAGAGTTCATCCATCTTTGGTTATGCAGACAGGCAGACTGGAGATGTCTATGTTTTAAAAACTCCTGAATTTGGTATTGATGTTTATCTGATAAAAGATATATAACACAGCCTAATAATATAATACAAATGCTTAAATCACAATAAATCATGATGTAATAATAACAGTAATACCAAAAATAAGACAGTAAAGATGGCCTATAGGCTATGCTGATTGGCAATCATTATGATAACTAGCATGTTAGCTATGTTAATCATGTTCATGTACCAAACCAACTGAACCCAAACCCTGTTCAAAACTACATTTTTCTTCATGTTATCCTAACAAATATTTCATTAAATTACAGTTAATTATCAGAAAACTGATACATGACAATTACTCAGCTTACTGAGAACGAAGGCTAGCTTACATGTTAGCTAACGTGGCTAAATAGATTGAAAACAGTAGCCAGCCAGATTCCTTAAACACAAAATTAACAAGGCGAGCAGGCACAATGAATCTCGACTGCCTCATGTGTGTTGTCTTGAGCAGAATGTTACTGAATAAGTACATTGTGTTGCGGCAAATATTGTGCAAGGTTACTTTTTCTTGATGGAGGCCTCCATCAAAATAAAGCGAAAACGTTTATTGTATGTCATGATAACATTTTTCTTCTGTGTCCATGTAGTTGCATGCAAGTTTTATCATTTGAGGACCCATGCAACCCTGCTGGGCTGGGCTGGGCTGCATGAAGTATGATCAGGAAAATGTACTCAAAGTATAAAAAGTAAAAGTGGTCAATGTAGAAAAATGTCCCCTCTGACTGTTAAATTACATGTCATTAGATTATTGTTATTCATGCATAAAAGTAGGATTTCACTGTTGTAGTTGACTGAGGTGGAGCTCATTTCAATCTATTTTATATCATGCTGCAACAAATGATTACTTTCATCATGGATTAATGTACTGATTATTTTCTCCATCCATCAATTATTGTTTGGTTTGTAACTGAAAATAATGAGACATGCCTCACAATTACCCAGCGCCTAAAAGTATTATAATAATTAAAAGAAAAAGCAATAAATCCCCACATTTGTGAAGCCAGAAGTGATTGATTGACTAATCATTTCAGCTGCATTTTGTATAAACTTTTCGTTGGTTTGATTTATAACAAAGCAACATATTTATATAATCTTCATATGTTTTGTATGTTAAGTAACTAATAACTAAAGTACCAGCAGTAGTTGAGCCGAAGTGGCATGAAAAAATAAGACTTGAAGACAAATTAAATAATGGAGTGGCAACAAAAATGACCACTTATTCTAAATATCAGGCTAATTGCTCGATAGCTTTGTGGCTATTAAACGTTCTTATGTCAAAAGAATTGGAATAAGTGTGAAACCAGACAAGAGATGGCAAGTGTGAAAACCACCAAAACTTGTGCATATTTGTATGAAAACAGGCTGGAGTGCTGCTGCAGAGAGGAGGGAGGCTCTCTCTTTCTCCAGTCCACCTGCTGCTAAGTGACGTAGATAGAGCTCTCTCTCTCTCTCTCTCTTTCTCACACACACACACACACACACACACACACACACACACACACACACACAGACTCACCCCTGTAACCCAGCACTTTGCTGATGCAGCAGAACAACAGCCGGTGTGTCTCTCCATCTTGAACATGCAGAGCCACAAAGCGGTGCAACATGACTGATAAGCGTCGTCCTCCTTGCTGCTTGAAGGGCTGAGACGGCTGGTGATGCACGGCGTTATAGATATTCGTGGGGGACCTGACGTCTGTGGCTTCAAGCGCATACCAGATGGAGAGCGTCAGCGGTGTGTGTGTGTCTGTGTGTGCGTGTGTGAAAGAAGAGGAAGCCAGTTTTCAATTTGAATGTGAGAAAACAGAAAAACAAAAAAAGGAGAGCAGAAAATAGTATGTAGTAGTATGTATGTATGCAAGCATGGCTGCCTGCTCCCATGCTTGAAAAACAAAAGGCAAACATGCCCTCTTGGATGTCCCTATGGTAGACAAAACATGATAAAGTATGATAAAGTAAGCACGATAAAGACTATGGTGGACCAATGTGCAAGAAAACGGATAAAGTGACCCTGAGTGTCCTTCCAGCAGAGAAAGTGTGATGAAGTGTCCTCTGAGGTGCCCTTCCAGCAGAGAAAATGCAAAGCAGTGTCATACAGGCTACGTCACAGCTATCTTGCTGCGTGCTGGTGCCTTTTTTTATTTTTTCTGCCCCTGCCCCCCAGACTGTCTGAGTTCGCCGCTGACACAGATTATAATGAAGATACACTCACAGCAGCTCAGACACCACAGGAGCCCAAATGATCAGCTGTCATATGTCATCTTCATCAGGCCCGACTCAAGTGCAACTTTCAGCTAAAACTGTGTGTGATTATTCACCAGGGTGTTTAATTAACAAGAAAAGCCAACTAAGCCGGTAAATTGCTGCAATTACTGTAATTTTTGACATGACTTGACATGAACTCATTTGAACAAACCACTGTTCTGCTCATTTGGCTAATATGTGATGTTGAATATGATGCACTTCTTAGTGCATTAATCTGCTCTGTGGTGGTGACTCACCAGCAGGCTTACTTAGTGTTACCTGAATTGCCTTTCCATTTGCTGGGGGACAGCTTTCCTGTTTTGCACCTGAGAGGAGTTAAAAAAAAGTAAGAGGAGTCACTCTACTGCTCATTCTTGGAACCAAAAATACCACTCGAGCCAGTTATGTGTGCAACTTTCTCCACTACATACAAACACTGGTGAAACATAACTAAATACATTACTCAAGTACTGTACTTAAGTACAATATTGAGGTACTTCAACTACTTATATTTTAGGCTAGTTGTTTTTTACTAGAGATGAACACATTAATGCATAACTAATTAAAATCCACTATTATAATATATATTATCATGAGATGGGCCATTCTTCATGCTACTTTAAGTAGGCCTATATTTTGATGCTAATACTTTTGTGCTTTTTGCTTAAGTAAGATTTTAAATGCAAACCGACAAGCTCCAGATAATCTCTAAATGGGACTTGTGGTGAAATTGTTCAGTTTAAAATTTGAGATTTAACTTCTGTCAAAGTACTAATAACTTATTCCCATTTGCATTTTTTAACCACATCTCATCTCAGCCCTGTTTTCATGGAGATAACTCAGTTGTCATCATGTGACCTGATGAACTTCATATCAACTTTATCATCTCTCTGACCAACTCCATCCACTGAGACAGAGCGTGACATGCAGTTGAAAGCTCTAAAAAAAAGCCTGTAATTGGAGCTTGAGTCAGAGGAATCTCAGTAGACAGCGGCACTGTTCACTCAGTTACTTCATACTTTCACATCAGAGTATTCAGAACTTGTTTTATTTTCCACAAAACACATGTTTTTCACTTAGCAGAATCTAATCAACAAAGGCATGTAATAATTGCATTACTGTGAAAATGAAACTTCAACAATCTTCACACCTCGGCTGTGAATTTTCACACAAATCTCGCTGTTCTTTTCTTGTATTCAAATGGGCTTCGCATTACAGCACACAACAGGAGAACTGAGGACCTGAAGAGATCTTCATCTAGCAATTTTCACAGATTGGGTACAGCGAAAATCAGACTAAAATATTACTGATAAGCTCCAAAATGCAGTCTGTGAGCTACACTGTTAGATTTAAGGCTTTGGTTCATCTAATTTAGTTTAATCTGCAAAATAACTAGCAACTTAAGCTTTAAAATCAATGTAGTGAAGTAAAAAGTACTTTATTTCCCTCTCAAATGTAGTTGAGTAGAAGTAGCAGAAAATGGAAACACTCAAGTAAAGACCAAAATCCTTGAAATTGTACTTAGCAGGATACTTGGTAGATGTACTTTGTTACTTTCTGCCATTGGGTTTGTTTGGTTTTAGATTAACTGTTTGTTTAGTGCAAACATACATAATGTATGTTACTCAGAAAGCACTCAGTAACAGGATACTGACAGTACTGCACATGCCGACTGTGCATGCTGACAGTAAAACCTACACACCGTATGGCATGGGTGCCTATTTATAATACTGCAGGTCAGTGCACTGTGAGGTCAGCGGTGTATCCAAGCGCACATGCTACTTTTCTTAGACATAGCGTATTATGCACAAAGCTAGACTGTGCTAAGTACATTTCAAAAGAAACATAATGCTACCCAGGTTTTTCTCAACATAATATGGAAACTTATGATCGTACAGAACAAATAAATGCAAAGTTAACTGACATTTGCTTGTAGCAATTAGAGCACAAATTATGTATATTATGTTCTGTTTAGGCCACTCAGAGCTCTTGGTTAAGGTTAAGGAAAGATTGATTTTGACTGTTTTTTGTCATCAGTGTCCAACTTTAAAATTGAAACTTTCCCTGACCTTTAAGAATTTTTGCAGCCTGAATCTAATCACACACTGGAAGTATAAAAATATATTTTTTTTAGTTGTCCAGTCACATACTTTAATCTGCTGTGTACTACAGTGGTGCATGACGAAAACATCCTCACCAAGCAGGAACATAATGTTTCGGACTTAGAGGTTCAGAGTGCCAACGTGAACATGCAACAATTCAGAGACAGCGATGCCAGAGACAGATATTGTGGCTTTCGAAGCAAGTTTTCAGTTTATGGAGATAAACATTTTCTGTAAATAACATTGCATATTCTAATTTTGTATCAGAGTGATTCACACAAGAATTATGTGCAGTGACTGACATTTTGTTAGGGTATAATAAAATCTGTCTCCACTGTTTCAACTTTGTGAATTATGTCCGTCCAAGATGCTGAAACAACCACTTTAAGCAGTCACAGAGGTTTGAGTGGCTGTTTTGCGGCAGTCTGGTTTGGGCTGCACACAATTTAAAAGTAAACAGTGTGCAAACACACAGGATAATGGCACAGCAGTGTTCAAATTAGAGGCTTCAGATGGATCATACATCTGTCCTGCTGTCTTCGGTTGGCTGCAGGCGTTTTATCAGCAGAGGGGGAAAGCTTGTATACAGAATGAAAATAGTTAAGGATGAATATCCATCTTAATGTTGAGCTCAGTAGAGACTGCTTTACTGGCATTCTTGATGTAGCTGCATTATAATTTTTATGCTTATCTTAAGGTAACAGAGTGTCAAAGCATTCATCAGAGTACTACCACTTGCACTGCCATATCTGTAGGAAACTCCCATCTAATTTTTTAAATGTAAAAGTAACAAAAATTCACTAGCTCCACCTTCCCAAATTTGAATATTACAATAAAATACAATGAAAATATTATAATATTATTTTGTGTTGTTTTGTTTTCTGAACTTTACTTCCTTGCTGTCAAATATATCACAATAAACCCGCAATCCACCTAAACAGACCTCCTCATTTTATGTAATGCATGGCAAATTTTTACCTCCACCATGTGGCATGTGTTGTTTTTGTTACGGAGCAGACCATCTTGTCATTAGACGATCTTCGTTTCGCAGCAGCAGCAGCGGCAGTTGGTGGGCGCATGCGTGGCCGCAGCCTCCGCTCCCCCTCGCGCTGAGCGCTGACAGCAGGCTGGCCGGAGACCGCTGCTGCTGCTGCCGCCGCCGCCGCCGCTGTTGTTGTTAGCGCTTCCGCCGCCGCCGGCTTCCACTCCACGTTGTGAGCTGCTGTCCGGGGATACAAACTGACACCAGAACTGGACTTAATTTCTGTTCCAGGAAACAAAAGCAACATCCACAGAGAGTTGTGGGAGATTTCAGTCCCGTTGACCGCCGAGCTTTCTCCTCACCCGTCCTCCTCCTGGTGGTGAACGGACTGTCCGTGAAGGTAAGTGTCCGCTCTCTGTGACAGTTTTAGGTGCGGAGGAAGACAGGGATGAGCGGGCGAGCCGTGTCGCTGTCCCGCACGGCTCGGTTAACTTCAGCCTTCCTTCAGCTAAGCTCCGGAGCTGTTTGTGTGTTAAATGTGTGGTTTTGCTCAGGTCTTCACTTGTGAACGAAATGACCAGAATAACGGCAAGTTTTCCCCCGGCCGTCCGTCAACCGCTCATCCCGCATGGAGCACCCCGACCGTCCCAAACGTGCGTGTTTAACGTTGAAAGGGACATACTTTATACATATATATATATATATATTCCCGCTAAAAACATGATCTTCCTTGAGACATTATCCTCGCTGCTGTTGGTAGCCCAGGCGACTACCTGTGATTAAATTACAGTAACGTTGAGTTGACATTTTTGGGGAAATGGAGTCCTCGTCATTGGGGAAACAGCACCTGTTTGTTGGGCTGATTCAGAGGTTCCGGCCGGCCGCAGAGCGCTCATACACCTGTACACGGAATGACTTACCACAGATTGACCTGAAGGTTTCCACTCAACGTAATCTGTACTTCGCAGCCTTGACCTACCAAGACTAGTGTGGTTGAGTGACCAAGCTGACCAAACTTCGGTCAGCTAGAAGTAGACCTGACGTCTCGTTGTTGAATATTTCTATAGTTTGATTGTGTTTCCGAAAACATTTACACGCCAGAAACGCGTGAGAAAAGAAATCATAAGAGACTGTTATCGGTATTATTTACTATTTGCTGGCTAAACTTAAATTCCACTGTGACTGAAGTGAGTCACAATCGTCAAAGCAGAAATAGTTTCAGATCGCTCTTAGTTCAATTTTCAGATCCCTCCCTGTAATTCTCGTCATTATAAAGTTCATCTGGAGCTGATATGAGGCGTCAGCAGCTGGAGCTGGTCAAATCCAATGGGTATCTACTCAAATTAGTCATTTTTTTGAATGTAGTTTTGCACAGGCTGTGGATATTGTCCCATTTCCCATTGTATTCATACTGGGAGGGATCTGTTTCTGCACAGCTAGTACAGACAGAGGGAATATAGGGCTGCAATTTCCGATTATTTTCATGATTAATCTATTAATCATTTGGTCTATTATCAAAAGATTGGGAAAAATTCTCATGAGAATTTTCCAGAATTTCTCAGTCTTGCGTCTTTTGTCCAACCAACAGTCCAAAGCCCAAAGACTCTTATTTACTATCAGAAATGATGAAGAAAAGCAGCAAATTCAGTCATTTTTCAGTCAAATAAGTGAAACATTTGCTGGTTCCAGTTTGTTCAATGTCAGCATTTAATCTAGTATTGGTTATCAGAATAGTTTTTTTTTTATTATTATTGACTAATTGATTAGTCGACCAATAGGTGCACCTCTAAAGGAATGACCACCTGTAAGTATTTCAGTGTTGCTTTACGTGACCGTGTGAGGATGATATTCCCTTGAAAAACTGAAATGTGACTGGCAGGTGCCAAAAGCTGGTTTCCATTGTCAGTTTTAGACAGTATTTTACTGAGATAAAGGTATGCTCGTGTTCAGACATTTAACATTTGAGAGCTGTTTAAACAAAAACAGGATGTTGTAGAAGAACATGTTCATATTCCTCAAAGTAAGGAAACAGGAAACAAAGTAAGAGTTATTACTGAAGCTCAGGTAACATGTTGACGAACAGTCTGAATTTCTGTTTGGTTTCACTGCAGTCATTAAGCCTGATGTGTTTACAATAGCTTGTTGTGTGTTTGGTTGGAGGAGGTTGATTTGGGTTATTTTACCCTAACTGATCAGTAATCAGCGACAGTCCCTGCTGACTTCAGTTTCAGGTCTGCACAGAAACTGTTAACTGTAGAAGTTGCTGTTTCTGTCCAGCTGTGTCAGTCTCATCCAAACTCACTGCCATTGTTGGGTCCACTTCTCTGTTGTCTTATTTCATTTTTCAGAGATGTAAAAAGTAAATCAGATTGGAACCAGGGTGTTTTATTATCCCTAGAAGTGGAAATGCGTTTTGCATCTGCTGTTGTGGTTGCAACTCTGAATGCTTGTTGAAATGATGAGCTCTTGCTAGCATGGATATGGCTCTGTGTGTGTGTGACACTAGAGCAGAGCAGCATCGTTTTTTTCCCTTGTTCGTTCAGCTTTGGTGCTGTGAAAAAAACTCTTATTATAGGGGAAACCCACATGCATAGATGTCATCCACATTTTGGCATTTTCCGCAACATTCCACGTTTTATAGTTGATTCTATTTTTATTACCAATCAGCTCATCTTAATCTCATAGCGCCCTTAGACTGTCTTGTAACATAACTGCACACCCTGCTGCAGCAGCATCACAACCCTCGCATCCCCATCTGCTCCTGAAAGGTAAACTGTACCGTGGAAGACCACCAACTCAACAATTAGTGAAAGTATTTCAGGTTGGAACAAAAGACAGCTCTGTGCTTGCTGTCTACTAAAGCTGCTTCTGTGTCTGAATTTCCCACTTTTGCTTGAGCGCTCTTCTGTACATCTTCAGTTCAGGTTTCAGACCTGGAGTGCTCGGTAAGCAGAGCAAGCACCGGCCGAAGCAGGAGGCTCCTCTGAGCCGGAGGAATGTAAATAGAGACGGTAACTCGAGCCTAATTTTCATCCGTAGCCGCCCTGGAACCGGCTGCAGCTATAAGTGTTGATGAGGGTGCAGCTCTGCTCTTGTAAATGAAGCTTAAGTGTGTGTGTGACATTTTGTTTTCAATTAGAGTTGTCCTATGCTGTGTGTAAGGAATACACAAATGTTTTCTTAACGGTAAATCCTCAGTGTGGACGCTGACAGAGACCAGTGCATTCAGGCTTAACGTCACCACAACAGAGCTCCCAGCAGCCTTTCAGACAAGAACATTTGAACTTTTGTTGTGCTGATTTTCAATAGCCTGTAAGGTCATGTTGCCTTCTTTGTGTCCTTACTTACAGGATGATAATTATGTAAATACATTCACACCCCAGGATGAGAGCATGAGGATTTTCCTGTTGTGTATTTTTTTACTCTAGTGTTTTTGTCTTGTGTGTCCTCTGAAATAGCTTCAAATTTAGAGAAAAAAGTGTGTTGTGTATCTGCAAGTTGTGCCTTATTAAGATTATCTTACATCACACTTATGCTGGGTTCAGATAACAAGAAGATATCAACCCAATAATGGCCTGACCTGATAGATGTAAGGTGTCAGGAATGAAAATGGGCGTTAGATTTAACAATTGATTGTTTTAACAGTGTATCATGGTGGACAACAACCAACGGCGCATCTGGGACGCCTCACAATGTTCCAACTAAGAGATGAGTGTGTCAGAAATGTTTTCCTTTCACGGTAAATTCCAAGATAAATTCTCAACATTGGCCAATATAATAACAGAGCAGTCTTTCATACACATGGTTGAGTGAAATAGGAATGATGTTGTTGGTACGTCAAGGGGCAACTGTGAAACAGAGGAAAGGTCTCATTTGTTTTTTCTTTCTTTCGTCTGAACAGAAGACAGCCAGTATTATACACACCTCTTTGGACGCCATTTTTTGTTTACATTCTTGCTCCAGGAAGTTGGTCGCAAGGACCTCCTTCCTGATGACATCATGATGGTCATGTTTCGCAGTAATCTAATTCAGCAAGACAGATTAAGTGTATAATTTTCTGATGTTTTCTGTCAGTTTTAGTAAAGCTTGGCTCAATGATATGCATTTTTAACACAGAAGTCACCAAAAAGTCTTTGGAATCAAGTTGAAAATGATTTACCATTTTACGATCAAGATTTGCTTTCCATCAACATTTTCTGTTGCCATTACAGTTAAGTGTTTGGCCAGGTAATATGAGGGCAAGACAAGGTTTGGAAAAGTTTATAGGCTGCCACGCTGTGCTGCTTTACAATGACGCAGTGACTGATAACACAAGGTCTGAATCTGGAGAGCAGCATTAATGACTTAAATAAAAGAACAGAATCAGTGGCTTCTGTTGCTCATACCATTAATAAATAGTACATTTTACTACATGATGTCCAGTTGTAGTAACAGAACAGATACTGGATTTAATCTCTTAGTCAGCTGACAGAAAATTACTGAATGGTTATTCCGATGATTGATTAATCATTTCAAGTTTTAGGACGACAGATGTCTGCCAGCTGTGAGAGGTGGAAACAAATGACAGGTGGAAAATGAAAACTTAATTTCATCACCACGATATAATCTGTGTCTGGCATGTGGTACAGAATGAGGCACAGTATAGCTTTGAATTTCTCTCCCCAGACCACTGATTAGGCTATTAACTTCAGATGTAAGGCCATTATTCAATGTAGAGTTACATCAGCTTCATTGTTATAACTCTACATTAATAAAAGGCACCTAAAAGTTATAAATGGCCTGAAAACAGTCTCTTTCTGGAAGAGGGCCATATTTTTGTCCACAGGCTGTTATCAAACCCCATAGTTTATCAATCAAAATAAGATAGATGAATACTATATGCTAATAAAGAAATATGTTTAATCAGTTGACTCAGCTAGATTTTATGGCATTGGTTTCGGCTTGGCAACAACCTAACTTTATATTGACTCAGTAAAATATCTCAACATCCATGTGATTAATTGGCACAAAAGTTTGTACAGACACTTGTGGTTTGTAGAGGATGAATCCTACTGACTTTGATGAATCCATTATTTTTTCCTCTCCTGCCATTTTGTTTCATGTTGAAATTAGAGCTGAGGGGCGTTTTTGTTTGCATCATCTGTGTCATGTTCAGCCATGACATGGATTTTGCAATACGGTTATTACCATGGTAATAGGTTTAGCATATTAAAAATGATGTGCTTTACAGTGGCTGCGATAACATGCAGGTAGAGGGCTATGCTCATACTCATAGAACTGGGGTTACATCTAGTAATTACTATTTTCCTATTTCCTGCCGCATCTGTTGTTAGCTGCAAGAACCAACACAAGTTGATCCAGTGGATAAACTTGATGGAAATGTGCCCAAAGCAACAACTGGGAAAGCTATATGTGTGCGCTAATCATTTTCCTTAGGACTGGTTTGAGGGCCAGTACCTTCACCTATTTCTACACTTCATACTGCAACTGTAGCTAAACCATTAATCAAACCAATAAGTAGCAGTCAATGAATGTCAGACAACCTTATCATACTTCAGCAGTTAGCTAGTGTTTCTGTGGTGACAAAATGTTAAAAAATATACATACTGTACTTTAATTAATTGGAAGCTCCCCATGATCTCAGGGGAAAGTATTACGCCAAACCCCCTTTATGAAATATGACATTAACAATCACTCACCTGTTCTTAGAAACACAGTACTGTAGAAACACAGCATAAAAAATATGTGCAGGTTGGTATATCAGATACATGCCAAATTAAACACAGACTCATTACACGTTAAAACACAGGCATATCAATACTTACACTGTACAGTGTTTAGCTGCTTGTACTCAACACATAGCATTATAAGGTTAGCTTGCAGGTTAGCTTTTAGTGTTTACATAGTGGGAAAAATTAAAATGCCTCCTATAATAGTGTTTAACCTTGTTGATGAAATTTTCGTTTTCTTACTTTTAGACCAGTCAAGTAGTTTAAATTTCCATTTAATCATCAGAGATATTTGTCATTAGGAACATCCCTACTCGGCGCAAGAGTTGTCGTGGCATCAGATTTTCATGGGGCAATAACTGTCTCAGGAAATGTGAGGGTTTCATTGAATACACTATTACACTTAGTTACTTTGTTCTTAAACTGATAATGTGCCTTTCAGTTCATCTTGTTTCTCTGTGGGTTGTAATTTGTCCTGTTGAAAGCTTGGATGCTGCCTGCGATGTATCAACAGTGTGGATCTAATCAGGACTCTTAAAACAATAATTTGTGGTTCTGTTCCATGTGTTGTTGGAGCGTCTTGGTGTAACTGCACAGCTTCACACCCTCCACTTGGTCATTTTCCAACACATCCGCTGTGATGAGCTGCTCTGGAGCGCCATCACATAGTTTTTTAAATAAACCCCGAGCTGCTTTGGATCATTTCTGGCTCTGCAGTCCATGTGGAGATGGCTGCGATGCCATCCTTTTGATTCGCCCTCTCAGCAGCATCATGCAGCGTATTCACGGCAGAGCTATCCGCTAAGTGAATATCTCAAGGTTTTTGATATTCCCTCCTGGTACTGCTCAATTTCCATGATGAAAAAACCTGTATTCTCAGTTTCTGCCTATATTGTCTTCAATTCTTTGATGTTAGAATTCTTTAATGCAGAGGGATCTACCACACCAAAAAATGAAAATATATTTGAAATGAAGGATTAATTTGCCAGAAACATATCCAAAAGTGACTTTCCATCAGATTTTGGAAGCTGACTTCAGAGTTGCTCCCATTCAAACACAAGATCATTAATGAGGTCCAGCACTGATGTTGGGTGATGTGGTCTGACTCCTAAAGGTGCGAGGTGGAGTTTCAGGACAGTCACGTTCTTCCACACCACGCTCAACTGGGAGGATTTGCAGATTCTTTTTCTGTGTTTTATGGCATTGTAAATAAAACATCTTTGGTTTAAGACTGTCAGCCCTTTTTAGCGACTCAAAATAAACAAACTGAAGTACAAAAAGATTTTGCATAACTGAGTTTGGGCGTACAGATGGCAACTCTTTCATTTACATACAGACAAGGTTAACAGGTCAGTCTAATTCAAATTGATATTTTTTTATCTTAAAATTTGATCATCTTAATCCTCATGAATAGGATTTAGACAATAGTGGGTTCATGAATCCGAGTAAGATGCCTTTACTGTCTGCTATGTGGTAGAGAAAGTGTGGTATGCATGGCCACCTTTAAAGTAAAAGCTAGTTTACAGAAAGACCTTACAACAAAGAAAATACATATATTCTTTTGTGTCTCTGTTGCCTGCATCGTCAGCATTTGACCACATAACTGCACATCGGCCTCACATAACACTGCACCCACATTAATTATGAATTGATATTAATATTTAGTGATACCTACTTCAGCATATTGTTTACTCATCCTGCTGCCAAGATCATCAGACCCTACTTCCCTCTCATGTGTTGCCTTGACTGCAGTAGCTGCATCTCCTCAGTGTAACTGAACGGGTCTGTTGAGGTAAAGCAGTGAAACCTGAGCAGAGAGGTTCCTGCTGCCATCAGCTCCATCTTCTCTCATTTCACCCAAAGAGCTTTGAGAGCTCAGCTCATCCTGCACTTCTGTGTAAACCTCAGAAAGTAGCCTTGTTTTTCGAGCCCTGATGGTGACAGAAGAGAAGGAATCCAATCTGAACCAACCATCTCTCTGACTTTGCCTTCATCATCCGGGACACAGCATTTTCCATGAGAGTCCCTGAGGAAGTCTCTTCTCCTGAGCCGTTTGATGTGCTCTGAAAACAGAGACCCTGCAGCACTCTGGATGCTTGAATTGTGGTAGCTGCCAGCTGACTGCTTCTGCTAGCCCTGGGACTCGTTTCCCAAACCCCTCATGGACCGCCATGATAGGGCCATCAGCTCATATGTTACATGTACCTTTTGAGACATGTTGAGGGATCGCTCATATGCAGGCTGGGACCACAGAACACAATCTGAATTCCAATTTAAGCTTTCCTTCCAGTGCTGCTTGCTGTTGTTTAGTTGTTGTTTACCAAAAACAGAAAAATATATAAGCTTTGATGATTTGCAAGCAATTGGAGTTGGATAAAAGAGTGTTTATTGAATTATTTAGCAGTTTTTTTTTTGTCGTCTACAGTAGGGTTGGGCAGTATGATAGTATATACCGTGCGGCGGTAGAAATGTGTCCCCTGGTATAGATTTGGCAGTACTGTTTTCACTGCGGGAGCTGTCCCTTAAACAGTATTTACACACTGTCATTCACAGTGTCTGCACTGCTACACGGGCGAGCGAGTGGCCATGTTGATGACACTGAAGGTGTGGAGCTGCTTCGTACTCTTTTCTGCTTTCCTGTATGTTGCTTTCCACTCTTTTAATGAAATTGTGGAGATGTCCAAAGACATGTAGTATTGATATCAACGTGAAAACAGTCATCACAGTGGAGACAGAGTCCTCCTCTTCCTGCACGCTCCACCTAAACCAAACAGAGTGAGAGAGCGTCACGGACAAATGTGCTATATGTGTGAAAGGGCAACTCTGGACAATGTCCGCACCTGATTTTGTGGACATTATGCAGAGTTTGTATGAGAAAACGGCTTTAGTGTCTCTGCTATATAGTCAAGGCGAGCAACACAATGTAGCAATCCAGCTGCCTTGCAAGGTCATGTGATTTGGGCAGCAGGACTGTAGAGCACGTTCTCAGGTGATATGAGAGCGATGGTGTCGATTATGCGCCTCTGTTGCATCATCTTCTCATTTGGAACTGCAATGTTAGTTTTACTGTTTTGAGTCCTTGTTTTTAACTTTTTCAAAAAAAAAAAAAGAAAAAACAATCAACTATGAAAAGTGTTATGGTATGGTTATTTTAAACCATCTCTTAATTATATTAAATAACTGTTACTAGACTGTGACGTATACTGTTACCATGATATAAAATTACATATACTGTGATAGAAGATTTTGGCCATATCACCGACCACAGCTCTACAGTATGTTGGCACACCAGCTCCATCAGCGCAGTGGCCTAATGGAAAAGCATCAGGGGACTGTGTTTCTTCATACAGTGCTGATGTCAGACTGAACACGGCCTAAATTATGTATCCTGATTCATTCTTAAATTTACATGAAGTGATTTTTTTTTTTTTTTTACCACAGGGGTTCAGAGCAAGAAGCTGTAAACACGAAACTGACATATTATCTGCTTATAATGTCAGTATTGGAAATGTGTTTGTAGAAAGATATGTACACAACAAGAAGATACAGAGCAACATTATCATTCATTTGGAGTTGTGTTTGTGTCCAATTGATGAATGCAAGTCCAGCATTGAGTCTCATTTCAGCTCTGTTTTGAGCTAAAAGAGGTGAAATTGAGCCAAAGCAGAGCTGAACGATGCTTAAATGTTTGCAGAGCTGAGAGGAGCTGAAGAGTTAGTGATAATTCTCCGTGACTTAGTCACGACAAGCAACCTCCTTCACATTACACATTTCACATTGATTTATTTGTAATATATATCTCAACAGCAGTAGCAACAGATGAACCACTCACACTTTCTACACTCCTAATGCTCTGTTTTAATAATAAATGAGGACATATTTGTCCGTTAAGTTAGAGCTCAGGTGTGTGCTGACCTTGCACCCTCACTAAGATATCATCTATTAAGTTTTAACTTTTTAGAGTTTTGTGAGCTGCTTTCTGATCAGTTTCATAAAGTCAGTGGAGTCAGGATCAAGTTCAGCTGTGATGCTTTTAGTGTTCAGTGAAAGCAGCTGGTGGAAAGAAATGACTGCAGCAGTAGGCACTGAATAGACAAACCACAAACTGGAACACAGGAAGTAAAAGCTAAACACCTGCTGAATATCTGCAGGCAGGAAGATGGCATGCTGAACGTGATAGAAATATTGGAATACTTTAATTTCTGTAACCTTACGCTGGTTTTGAATTTGAGGTTTGGTACATCTCGTGTTAAACCTGCGAGCTCAGTAACAGCTCGGTGTGTTCCTCCCACAGGCTGTTTTCCTGAGCCTCACTTTGGCTCAGTAGTTGTCATGCCACTCAGGGTGAACAAGCCCACCTGATTGTTGTCAGCCCAGAAGTGAATCCCCGCACCAGGCAGCGTCACTCCCCTTAAGATTTCCCTCGCATATCTTAAAATGCTGCTCGTCTGGTGGAGGACGAGCGCCGCTTGTTTGAGGTTCGCTGAAAAGGACCCACAGAGAAGCAGAGCTCTTTGCCAGCAATTTCACAGGGACTGAAATATTCACACTCTGTTCTGACAGCATGAAAGGACGGTCTTCACATCCTCTTTTGTGCTGGCACATTCAGTCAGCTCCCCCAGGTGAAGGACGGAGCTCGTACGCAAGTCTCACATGTCCTGATAAGCATAAGAAATGGATTTCAGGGTTAGACTGATATACAGAGTCAAATTTGGCCTTTTATTCAGTATCATGTCATCTGCTACCAACCGTCCGTGAGTGACAAGTCAGAAAAAAATCTGCACTGAAGTTTCTTCTATTCACATTTTTTGGATTATTGTTAATTATTTACTGATTTAAAGAGGTGAACGTAAATGAACTCTCCTTACTGTTGAGTAGGTTATGGGATCATAGATTAAAGAGCAGCAAACATAAAGAAAATATGACAAGTCTGATGTTGGTGGAGATTTTTAGTTTCTAACTCAGTTCCACATTTTTTCCACTCTCATAAGACTGTGTAATGTCGACCATTATAAAGGTTTGCAGTAGCTCTGGTGGATATGGGCACATCATGTGCTGGACAGCAGCAGGGGTCATCAACTAAATTCCTCCAAGGGCCAGAAGTTTTCTAAGCAAACCAGAGTTGTTGGTGATTGTTGGAACAGTGAAAAGACGAAACAAGAATGTTTTGATGAGTTTTATTTAGTTTTTATCAAGTTTGAATGAAGTTTGATTTACATTGATAAAATTACCGTTGTACTGTTCTGTTAATGGAGTCTGTTGGCTTTGATGAGAGCAATATACCAGCTGTTTGAAGCAAAGAAAAATACTCAGGTTGAGACTAAAATCAACAGTAGGCAAACAAAAATAATCCCGTGACACCTCTTGCATCTAATAGACCAGCTAAGTGATTCTCTCACAGCTCTGGAGTTACCTCCGGCCGTCCAGCCAGTTCACTGCTGTCGCCTCCAGTGAATGGCCAGCCTGGCAGCTGGTGTGATGGTGTGTCTGAGGAGTAGAGAGGGTGGAGTTGGAGGATAATCTGATTCTGTATGACAAGACTTTTTGTCGCCAGTTTTCACCAGTACAGTATATGTCATTTTATTTCAGAATAAGAGCCTCTATCAGCTGGCCAGTAAACAAGAAGAATGTGCAGGGCAGAAATGCCAAAGATGTTTTTTTTAGATAATTTACCCCTAAATTCCTCGGGGTGTGGCTGCTCTGTGCTCTGGCTGCCAGAGCTTATTATAGCCATTGTCGACAATGTTTACAGTTCCACCAGTCACACTGCGGTGCATTTCAGAAGCATCCCAGAAGTGGTTCCCTGCTCTGCTCTGCTCTGCTCTGCTCTGCTCTGTGGAGAATTCATCCCATAGTTTATTTTTGATGGACACCACATCAAGTTGCAGAGAGCAGATCAAGCCAGGCAAGAAACCACAGAGAATCTGGTAAATTTTCAAAATAAAACACCCTGTGCAGACTTGCAATCATATATAAATAATAAACACAATGAAAACAGATGAAAAAAAGAAACCATTGAACTACGCGGCCTATTTACCCAGGTAGAAGCCCAAATATCAAGGAAAAATGATCAAATCTGCAAAATCAGGCAGGCAAAACACTCCACTTCTGTAACGCTAGTGTCCCTATTACATAGTTTGTCCACCCCATAAATGGTTCATACTTAAAATAAATCACAGATAAATAAAACACCATTAAGCAAATCTGCTCATAGATTAGCTCTTTTGCCCACCGTGGTCTAATACATCCAGAGATATGAAAGGGAGGAGAGCCTCAGTCTAAACAGTATATGACAAATCATCTTATGGAACATGCCGACACATCCCTAAATCACTAAACTGAAGCACTCACATGATGTTTTAGTCTAACAGCACAAATACTGACTACTGCCCTGTTTTATGGTGGAGTATCTCATTTCACATGCTGTAGGAAGAAAGATTTGTGTCAGCAGCAAAATTACTTGCTGATCAAACAACAAAAATCTAATCTTAAAACCCAGGGTTAGTCTGGAGAGAGCATACACACATATAGAAAGTGATCTCTGATATCACCTGGGCAAGTTAAAGTGCTGCAGGTCAGGTGGAGAGGATGTATGGTTGTAGGATCGCTCTTGTTTTACACTTGGTAGCAAGGCTGCTCTGTGGCGGTGCGTGAGCTGTGAATGTGATAAGGTGGAGTCCAGGATGAATGCTGTGCATCCAGAGCTGCACTAATGAAAGCCATTAGTGGGCTTTGCTGCCTCAGACGAGACTCTCCTGCAGCTTCACCTGAGCTCACTGGAGTCCAGGAATCACATCATGTCCAGGCCCAGCTGAGGAGATAAAAGCTGGACTTTCTTTGTATTTCTCAGTGTGTTTAGGTTCTGACACTGAAGGGGTTTGCACAGACTGTGTTTTTGGCTGTCCTGGTGGATATGCTGGCCAAGGATCCATCCACACACAGCTGGCTAAATCTGAAAACACTCTTTACATGTGAAAGCACAGTGAAACAGTTTTTTTCTTTCTTTCAGTTGACAAACATTGTGCCAGACATCCAGCAGAGTCTGAACAAGTTGAACCGCTGTTCAGCTCCCGTTTATACTTAAGCTGTCCACAAATAGTTGTTCCCCTAACACGTATTTTCTGTTTCTGAACAAGGACAAACTTATGATTTAAACACAGATAATAGATGCTATCACCAACACCTGAGCTGTGTGATCAGCTATTTTCAGGTTTAAAATGAGTGATCACAGAGAGGATTAGAGGCAACAGAAGGTTGGTTTCTGAGCTTTTCTGTCACACAGAGAGGCCCTGTTTTCCTCGTTCACACCTAAAAGTGAGACAAGTGTTTTCACATTTATCCACTCTGGGGACCGTTATCCAAAAGCTCCAATTCCGAAAAATCCCATCTTAGTGTCAACAGAAGACCAGACGGATAGAAAAAGATGCTTTTTCCGATTTTTCCATCTTAGTCTGGAGGTGGCCTTTCAGATTAACTTCACACTAGACTTTTTAAGGAGGGGGAGCTGTTGGTCAGGTGTGGATTTGTTTCTTGTACAACTCTGTTTTTTCCTGTAAACCATCTGCAGCTAATCTGTCAAGATGGTGACGTGCTGCAAGCTGTATGGAAAGACTGGCATCATTTTTTAATTATTGAATTCTTTCATTGTCAGTCATGAAGAAAAAAATCAGTTTGTTTAAACAGGAGGGACTGAAGGGTGGAACTGCTCAAAAATTTGATGCAAGAAGGCTGCTGAAGTTAGTCCAGTGATTTCAGTTAACCTTTTTCACAATCTATTTAAAACAAAAAGAAAATCCAAGTTTTACTTTTAACGCAACACTAACAACACACGTGTCCCAGGTAAGCTGCCCTCGCAAGTATAGTCAGTATCAAAATTCTTGTCTCATCTCGTGTTGGGAGGATTAATATTTTAAAAAGAGTCCAATCATCCATATTTTAGAATATTAAGAACAAAACAGCCTGTAAAACCACTGTGTAGGTTGCTGCTTCACCCCTCTGCCTCTGTGAGCCTGACTGCTCCAAACGTCGAGAGTGGAGTTACAATAGCAGCTCGCAGCTTTATTGATACCTCAGGTGTTGTGGCAGCAGGTCTGCTGGGGTACAGTGAGCTGAAAAGTCTCACCGCTGCGATAACTCTCTCCCAGACTGGGGATTGTATGAGGTGAATGGATGTAGTGAATTGGCCTCGGCCCATGAAGGCTGCCTGGACCGATGCCCAATACTACGCTGCTGGATATTATAATTAGCTTCTTACACTGGGACTTTATTCAGAGTTCACACAGAGCTGCCAGGCGAGTCTGGGAAAGACATTTTAATTCTGTCCGCATATGTCCATATATGTGCGACTGCACTAAAAATAGATGAGAATCCTATGTGAGGAAGGTGAAACCAATGAGATGAAACTCTGGAGTTCTCATACCCAAAAACTTCACATCAGCAGTGGTCAACAAGTTAAGTTTGCGTGTTTCCATGAACAAAATATCCTGAACTAATACTGATTCACTAATGCATTATCTGCTTTTGTTGACATTTCCTTTTGAAGAATAATATTTAGATGGAGCAAAATATGGCCTTGGTGACCATTACTCTGACCCTCACTGAATGTGATTATGTGGGATTTGGGATACATCTTTGAAAAACATGTTCACTTGTGTTATCTCAGCCATGTTGCACTGCCTTAAAGCCTAAAAACTAATAAAAGCAAAAGAGTACTGTTTGCCAAATGTCAGATTATTACTGTAAAGTATGGCAAGTAATTGGTGAAAATTGGTAAAAAAAAAAAAAACCTTGTGATTCAGACAGACATTTCCCCAAATATAAAATCCTCCAGCAACATAGAGATGTAGACGTCAGATGGGTTGAGGCGCAGAGGCCTGCAGTGGAAATGTTCTGTAAGTCTCTGTCCATGTTTACTGTCCTGTGAGCTCCTTGGAGTGCTGAGCTCTGAGTGGTTAGCCGTGCATGGCCACATGATGTCCCTATTACCTGGCTGACACACACACACACACACACACACACACACACACACACACACACACACAAACACCACCTGCTGCTTGCACACACCACAGGCGACTCACTTCATGTATCACTCTGTTCTGATTGGTTGGAGGCAGTGCAAGGAGCTGAAATTGTGTCCAGGAGGTGAACTGCTGCTTCGCACGTGTTAAAGTCTCCTGACTGTCTTGTTTGTTGGTGTTAAATGAGCCGTCTGTGGGGATGTCCTGACTGTCAGCACTGGAGGCTTAACGTAATCAACTGTGTTTGCTGTATTACAGCCAGTTCGGCTTTGATCCTCATTGTAGCCAGTTGAAGCTGATCCTTAACACCCTAGGGGCAGCTGACTGCTAATGACGTATTGAAAATTCACATGAACTTTCATGAAGGATAAATCTTGTTTCTCTGGTCGCTCTCAAGGATATTAATGGGCTCCCGGTTCATGTTGTCGATCCTGTTTTTGCAGAGTTTTTTACACTTTACTAAAGATAACAGTTTCCTTGGAAGTTCTGTAGAAAGATAGAGTTGGCAGTAATTAAAGGGAGGGATACCCTGATCATGGTTTTTGCCGCCAATACCAATTGCTGATCATCTTTGAACCTGTCGGCTGAAACCGGTGTTTTTTGGTTTTGTTTGTTATAGTACCTAGTATTGCAGTATTGGTCAGCTTGACTGCTTTGAAGTGTATTGCATGAAGTACAGCTGCCAGCAGGTGTCCAATTCTTGCACATACCTTCAAAGAGGAAAGCCTTGTAAACCCTGATGTGGTCCTTTAAAACAGGAAAGATTGCTCAGTTGATTTACAGAAACCCTCTTAACGTCAGCATGCCACAGTTAAAACGATAATGTCCTCCACAGTTAGTATTGTCACACACCTGTAAACAGAAACACACCCAACCACAAGCAAGAAACGTAAACTGAATCTGCTATATAAAAAACTTCCAGAGCCAAAAGTGCTTTACAAACAGTATACTGTAAGGATAATAAAGAAGATAGTACGGCAAGCAATAAAAATGCAAGGCAAGCTTCTTTCTGTGCACTAGAATAATAAAGCAGGTTTGAAGGAGGCAGCAGCAGCAGCAGCTCTCTCAGCTCTGTTCATTCTCATTCTTTCCTGGCAGAAATCCTCCTTTGAGTCCTTGTCGATACAAAGATGGCTTTATCTGGGAGATGCAACGACCGGCGGTTACATTTCTACTTTATGACAATAGCCTGACATTCACAGTTTGACTAAGTTTTCTTATAATTCCTCCCAGAGAAACTTTTCAAATTGTTTGAAAGAGTTTTGGCATTTGCCTTTTATTCTCTGGCTGATTGACAAGTTTACCATTAAACCTCGATGCAGAGTGTGAAAGTGTCTTGAAAGTCACTGGTTCAAACCCCCACAGCTGCTGAGTGGAGACAGTGATTGAAGAACTGATAATTAAACTGTGCCGATACTTTGTTTACTTCTTTCATTCCGTCTGACATATTGAGTGTGAGACATTTTCTGTCTGGGACCTGATCCAGGACCGCAAGCGATCTCAGAACTTAGACATTTCCGCCACTGATTTGCTCATAAATTGTTTTTGAGGAGGAATTGATAAATAAAATGACTCACTGAATACTAGAAGCTCTTGCAGCCTACATTAAAACTGGGGGAAAAAACTTCATTTGGGAGGTGAAGAAGAAATCCTGCACCAACTTTGATTTAATATGGTTTGTACTGACATCAGTGGAAGAGACCTTCAAACCTGCATGAATTGATATTTTGTGGCCACTTGAGGTCAGTGCGACAAGCTGTTCATTTGGCAAATGTGTTAGCAAGCAGTTGTCTATGTATACATCCAGCAGACACACAGCAGCATGCTCATTCATTTCATGATGTGCTTGTGTCCACCTGATGAATAGAAGTCCAACAGTCACTCTTTTTTTTAGTTTTATTTTGGTCTTCACCATCTCCAGAGACAAGTATGTGGCTCTCTAGCTGCTAAATGTTCCACTTCCTCCACCAGCTCGCTGCTAACTGTCTGTCTGCTGTGTGGTTTGCTGGTAGTGGAGAGCACATTTTTAGAGCTTGTTGGACGGAAACAGCTGGAAAAGAGCTGAATGACTGAGCCTTTCCAGGATGTCCCTTTCCTACCCAATCGTGATCCTATCATCTGTTACCAATCAACCTGTTTACCTGCTGAATGTTCCAAACTGGTGTTTTTGGAGCATTCCACATCTTTCTCAGTCTTTAGTTGCTCCTGTCCCAACAAGTTTGAAACGTGCTCCCGCATAAAAATTCAGAATAAGTAAATATTTACAAAATCAATGAAGTTGATGAGATAAATCATTAAATATATTGTCTCTGAACTGTTTTCAGTTGAGTACATGTTAAAAAGGAATAGCAAATCATCACGTTCTGTTTTATGTTCCAGCTTTTGTGGAATCGGGGTTGTGCAAACATTGATTGTAGTTACAGTCAATATTGAAGCTGTGGCAGTAGCAGATAGGAGCAGATTAGATTTTCCATGCGAATGGCATAAATATGCAGATTTAAAAATGTTTTTTATACTCTCAGCTTAAAAGAACCTGTACAGCTGTGTCGGTGTCAGCCATTTTGTGTTCGTCTTTCTGGTACAATTTTTCTGGCTCTACGTCCCTGTTCCTAACCTCACCTGCAAAGCTTTGATTGGCTCAGTTGTTTCTCACATGTGGGAGCCAGCTGTCATTTAGCGCGACGACAGACCTATAGATTCTAAACTGTGAGCTGAAGCCACCAGGTTATGTGTTTTTATTTCCTCACCGAAGATCTGTTTTTAAATCAACAACAAAGTATGTCTTATCAACATGACACATGCCTGATACACAAAAACAACCAGCTGACGCACACAATGTTAGTCTGAGACACACATATATATACACACTCATGCTGCTGCTGCTTTTAGTAGCAGACAGGGATGAGAGTGTTGTGCTTACTTGGATGTTTTCAGGTCCACAGTGCAGCACTGATCCATTAATGCATTAATGAAGGCCTAATCCTCTGCTGAAAAAATAAAAACTCTGAAGCTGCTGTTTCATAACAAAGCAGCTGTGTTTCCTGATCCCTCTGTGTGGGCGTCACCCAGCCGGGCTTTATAAAGTCACCTCAGGGCCCACCCAGTCTTTGCCTCTACTGCAGGTTCCTGCAGAGCCGGTGATCAGCAGGTGATCACACAGGTAGCTCCCTCAATCTGCTGCTAAAGCTGTGGTGATGATCAGATGCTAACCAGTCTGTGGAGAGGTCTGGCGTGGCTCGCTCACTGGATGGAAACAAGCCATGAGTCACCAGCCAAAAGCTTTATGTTTAGAATTGGCAGTTTGTCCGTTTCGCCCATCACATGGAGGTTTCTGCATGTTCTAAAACAGGAGAGATTAAAATGATCCAATTCTGTCTCCTGGTCTAAACCCTCTGTGCCTGATTGACGCATTTTACCTCAAAAGTTTCACCCCTCCTTCACTTCCCACTTGACATCACACATGTAGTGCTGGAATCACTCTGAAGTGATCTCAGCGTCTCCATTGAAGAGTCGTGTCAAAAGACTTGTGATTTCAGATGTCATAATCATAAGATACAGAGTTTTTCTTCAGTGTCAGAGTGGTACAGTTGATTGATGTGCGTGCGTCCATGGTCACCGTGCAAACAGACGCTGCTGCTGTGGTAGCTAATGCAGCATGACTTCAGTGGTGCAGATTTGAACAAATGAAGAAGATAACTTCAGGCTGAAACATGAGCTGTTCATGTACAACATATTGACCTTATCTTTGTTTACTCCCACCCCCTGACAAGAGTGGTAATGGTGCAATGTAATGAAGTACATTCAATCAAGTACAATACTTATATACATTTCTTAGGTACTTGCAATTGACTATTTCCATTTTATGCTGCTTTGTACTTCTACAATACTACATTTGAGGGGAGAATGTTGTGCTTTTTACTCCACTGCACTTATTTGACAGCTATAGTTGCTAGTTACATTACACATGAAGATTTTACACAAACAATCTGTTAGTTTAAAAAATACACGACAGTCATTCTCCTCAAACCTCAAAACACATGCTTGCTCTAACCACTGAGACTCCAATTCAAGAGGTGCTGAGGGAGCTGAAAATGTTTCTGATGCAAGGAGCAGCAACCAAGGATGGCATGTAACTAAGTACATTTACTCTAGTAATTCTGCCATACCTCTACTCATTTCAGTGGCAAATAATGTACTTTTTACTCCGCTACATTTTTCTTACTCTCACTAGTTACTTGTTAAATGAAAAATAATACATGATATGCATGTATGACATGATGGAGAACTGTACTACTAATCTACCCAGAAGTATTCCAAGTGCCTTAAAGTAGCTCCACATTTACAAACTACAACATTAAAAAGTTAGCAATGTATTTATTAGTAATCAAAACAGAATAATTTGCAGTGAAGGGAGCCATTCTGAGTATTTTTACTTCTGATACTTTAAGTACATTTTCCTGATAATACTTCTGTACGTTTACTTATGTAACATTTTGAATTCAGAACATTTACTGATCTGAGGACTTCTTCCACCACAGGCAGCACTGATTTTAAGTCCCATAGAAACAGAAGCACAGAGTTGTTTTGCTATGAGTCGTTATGCAAGATGGAAGTATAATTCAAATCTTAGAGCTAATTTGTACACAAGTCAAGGGTCTCAGTGTGCTTCAAACAAAGTGCTTGTCGGGTCGTCTAACAGTGTCTGAAATCCTCTCCCCCACACCTTTCAGATGTTTCTGAAGTTTTTGAAACCGACAATTACGGCAACTTTACACAGTGATTGGTCAGGTACGGGGCTGTGAAAGTAGGCAGAGTTAGAACTTCTCTCTGTCACTTGTCGTTTGTACAACTGAGGGCAACTTCGTGTGCACTGTTATCCTGATTTGTGTAAATTATGTCGAGACTATGAAGGCACAGAAAAGGCTTCTTGGACAGAGATCAGAGAGGCAGTGGGAAGCAGCCAGGAGGAGGCTATGGTGGCGGGCGTTTCACCTCGACATCTGGTGGGGCCTTTCAGAACAGCTTTTGGCCTTCAATGTGGCAGTAAGACCATTTTGTTTCAAGCACACTGAACCGTTGAACATACCCAAAAGACACAGACTCATGAAAGGCAGGAGACAGGCTGCTGCTGGTTTTTCCATTCATAAACAAACATTTGAACATCCTCTAATTATCATGCCATCAACATGTAATTGCATAAGACTTGTCAAACTTTTCCATAAAAACATATCCATCCTAAATGTGTGACAGTTCATGTCACACGCTGCTGTAGAGATAGTGTCATAAGCCTGTCACAAAGGTGCAAAGCACTTGCTTTCAGAATAGGTGATGTGCTTTATTTTAGCTGTTTGTTGGATCGTTAAAACAGCCATCTGCTCTGTCACCCTCGCTGCTTTGCTTCGCCTTCTTCAACCTTGATGGCGCCTGATGTTTGGAGCCTTCGCTCTCCAATTATCACTTTTCCAGAGACCCTGATCCCATCTCGCATCTCGTCTGACAACAAATTTGAAGAAAACGTGCAGATCCGAGCCTGAAATACAGGATAACAGCTTTTTAACGAAGACCATTATGTTAGCTCCGTCAGCAGTCAGAAGAGCTTGAGAGACACAAGCAGATGTTAATTAACACCCTAACTTATTTTGATAATTTTCACACATTATTTTCATACAGGCTTTTCTACCTCTACTAAATCACATCATCCTGTCACATATTCCCAATTTGTGGTGTACGAAAAACTCTTTTCTTTCTGGCTGCTATTTAATCCAAATTTTTTTCAGACATGGATCTGACCCCTGACCCGTCATGACCTGAAATTAATATCATTCTAAATATTTTTTGTTTGTCTTTTCAAGGTAACGTTGTTATATCACGGTTTTAAAAAAAATAAAAGGGCTGCTCATGTCCGTGTATGGTGGCAGCGTCACACACTGATCCGTAGCAGTTCTATGTCAGCAGAAAGGTCTGCTGCATTTGAGTTTCAGAGACGCTTGAGGACAGCCTTGAGGAGGCTTGTGTGGATGCTACAACACTATAAAAGAACTAAGCTATTGAAAAGCTATTTGATTCAAAAGAACAGCAGCACTACCACCACACTTCTGAGAAATGTAGTCAAAATAGTAATGGCACTATTTTTAGTGCTGCTTCCGCCCAGACACACATACCAACATCATATACTTTGGCAGAAAACCCAGAGTTATTATATAAACACAACAGTCAGTGAACCACAGAGTATAGATAACATAGCTGTCACTCAATATTATATACTCCAACATTGCTCCAGCATGTAGGTCAGCATTAGATGCTACTGCCCACATTAGCCACAAAACATGCTAACGCCAAATTCAACAAACTAACCAACAAAACAAACAGTAAAGCTACATAAAAATGGCAAAACTTACAAGTTCTAAGTTTAAAGTCGATATTTATCCATCCTTGAGCTTCAGTTTTCACTGTATTGGCCCTCAAAGGGTCGGAAATAAAGTGATTAGCACAAACATATAGCCTAAGAGTTTCCCAGTTGATGTGGGGACATCTCCATTGTGTTGGTTCAGCCAACAACAGAGAAATTGGTGTGCATTGTTCATAATGCTACCCTCTACATCTTCATGTTACTGCAGTCAGTGTTAAATACTAGCTACTGGATGTAACTCCAGTTCTACGAGTTCGAGTCTCTACCTGCATGTCATCACAGCCACAGTAAAGCACATTATTTTTAATTTGCTAAAACTTTTATCATGGTAATGAACGTATTAAATCCACATCATGGCAGAATCTGACCCCAGTGATGGTGATGAAACCGGCATACCACCCACTCATACTTGACATGGTAAGAATTTAAGAACGTGTACTTTTTAAATCACTAGTGCTTTATTTAGTCACTAAAATATAAAGAATGTAATGCAAGACTAAAATACCTTTTAGTTCATATTCTACAGTCAGTAAGATTGATTTTTACTTGGTGCTGTCCACTACTCAAGATCCAAGATCAGGCTGTAAAATCAGTGCATGCTGGGTGATTACCCCAATATTTTTAAAGGTAAGCACAACCATGTCCCTAAGTACCCGCCTTTCTGTGTGAGGTGTGCGTGTGTGTGTGTGTGCTTGTGCGTGTGTGTGTGTGTTGCAGAGTGTTTGCCTCTGCAGCCCACCTCCTGCCAGCTGTGGCTCACTTATATAATGTTTGTAGTCAGTTTTATTGGCTCTGCAGTAGTCAGGCATCTCCGGCTCTGCAAGATCACAGAGAATTTGTGCAGCCGATGAAATATGTTGCTCTGCTGTGAGGACTCATAATGTTCAGGGTTACAGTACCTGCACTGAAATACATTATGGTCTGCTCACTGCTGGTGAGAGCACCCACACATTAGAGGGCAGCTGGAGAGAATGGGTCAGGTTAGCAGGTCAGGACTCATATTGCTCTTGAAATTAAGTGCACAAGAAGTAGTTCTTATGTTCCTGACCTACCATCACATTCACCACCTCCAACTCTAAAACATCGCAACTAAACCATACATGTACTGCTGGTGTACTTTAACGTGTGTCAAGGGTGGAATGCTTGCTGTGGTGAAAAAAGTTAACATGTTGCATGCAACTGGTCAGCAGTTGAATGTAATATAATGAGGGCAGTTAATTAATTATTTCCTTTCACAGAGGTGCACAAGTGTTTTTTCAGTTGTTCTTATCGAGGGTCTCAGGATCGAAGACGTATTAAATTGCTGCAGGACAAGCTTGTGCTTCGGGGTTATATAAGAAGACATAGTTAGTTTTAGAATACTGAGTTTCATGATAGTAGATATGATACTAAAACTATTAGTGCTCAGTTGTAGTCAAAAATACGAAACATTCGCTGACCTTGTGCCTTAAATGTGATGGTTTCCTGCCTTTTTTATGTTTTCTGTTAAACAAATTGAATAGTCTGACTGAAAGATGATCTAACATTTTTCACTCTGTTCAGACATTTACTAAACTTATGGTTTCATGACTAAACGTTTGAACAATTATTTAATCTAGATATAATTAGGAGATTTAGGGCCACAGTCTATCATTTAAATCATTGATGAATCTGCAATTTTCTTGCTTAATCGCTTAAAAAGTTAATGAGTTGGTTTGAGTATGAGTGAGCAGTTTTTGACTGTTTGCAGATAATTGTCTGAAGAAGAAAAGAGAACTCTTATGATCCAGTGGAGATCTGAGGGCTCAGAGGTTAAATAGTAGTAATTATACATAATCTGAGAATGCAGTACTTATTGAACTTTGTCTTAAATGGACTACAGTTGTTGAAGAATGTGATAATTTTTCAGCAAAGAGTAAGAAAGCTTGTCTAAATGTAGGGTCAATTGCTCAGTCCCTGCCTCCTCCTGTCCACCAGTCAAAGTGTCCTTGCGGAAGACCCTGATCCCCAAATTGCTCATCAAATGTAAGTTGCTACGGATAAATTTGTCTGCCAATTTTCCAGAATTAAAGTAATGAACCTACTCAGAAGACTACAGAAATGTTGCACACACAACTCTTTTACTGTGCTTCCGACCCAAAGAAACTCTATTTTAAGTGTGATTCCTCATCTCCACTGAACACCAGACATAATATTCTGGCTCTGCAGAAATGTGACACACATCCTGAATCTAATTTCCTGCAATCTGCACACACAATGAAATAAGTTCTGCGCTGTTAATGTTCATAAAGCCCAGTGTTCATATTTCTGCACACCATCATGTAGAGCCTTAATGTGTAAGGCGAGGCAGCGTCATACTGCAAATAAATGAGGTAATTTACAAAAATGTGTGTCCATTCAGGAAAAGAAAATCTCATTACCTGAAGGTCATTGTGCATTATCTGTTGGAGATGATCTCCACTTGCCTACTGTCCTATTTGCAAGTTTTGTTTTAGTATATAATCCTACCAATTTATTATGATATTGTTTTTCATTAGTTCTGGGGGCTTTGAGCAGGTGGAGTGCTTTTCGTTTGGACGCATCATTTCAGAGCAAAAAATCCCGAAGTGTTGGATAATGTGTGAGCCCCAGCACTTGGGTTATTATGAGACAGTCTGTATTGCCTTTTGTTGTCAGATCAAATGTTAGTCACAAAAGCTTTGTATGAGAGAACAAGGCTTTTTTTTTTATGCTTCCCATCCTGCCTGGTGCAAGCTCACAGGATTGCACAGGGCATTATTTGAAGTCTTGTGTGAACATAAAAGCGTGTTCGTAAAAGTTCCCTGCAGTGAAAACGACCTAAATAAATACAGCCCGAGAATAATACCCTCCCCGAGTTCATCTAACCTTCCTCAAAATGAAGGCCGGGGTACAGGAGAGGGTGGAGGAGGCATTAGGCAGAGAATACCTGAGGATGTGATGGTTTGGAGTGGCCGAGTGCAGCCATTTGGTGGATGTTTTTGTCCAGAGTGCATTAAAGCAGCATGAGTGGCTGCATTTTTAGCAAGACTGCAGTCTGACCTCTGACTCTGGTGGTGTTACAGCCTTACTCCACACGCCGGGAATGAACTAATAACCCCTAACTCCACAATCAGGCTGTCAGAGGGAATTTTTACATTTGAATAAAACAAAAGAATAAATCTTGTATATCTGTGTGTGTGTGTGTGTGTGTGTGTGTGTGTGTGTGTGTGTGTGTGTGTGGTGAGCTTTTTGTTGCATGTGTTATTCTTTTGGTTTGTTGATCTGAAAGCATCATTCATACCTTAGTAGACTCTCTGTTGCTATTGCAATAGTGGCAATCTCTTACATTGCTTTACAACCTGCCAGTTGTACTGCCAGCCTCCACCCTTCTGTCTGACAACAGCTTCACTGCTCCTCTTTACCTCTCTTGCAGGTATTTGTTTCGGTTTACTTTATGGCCTCGTTCAACAGAATACAAACTCAAATATCTGAAGAACTTGAAAAGGCTTCACAGAATCACCTTTATTGTGCATTATATCCCATTTTTCTCTATATTTCAACATATATTTAAATGTTGCTTGAGCTTAACTCATTTAATTCAACATATTATGTGGCTTGTAAAACATATTTAATTTTATGAATGTAGTATGTAATACGCTATGCAGCTGTATTATATTGGGAAGAAATAGAAGAAATGTCATATGTTGGCAGATACTCAATCTTAAAAGCCTCAGATCAGGATAAGGTCATTCTGGCAACAGTACCAAAACATTTGAAATGATCCAATAGTTTGATTCATTATGTAACTGGGGGCCTGTGAGAGCTCTTCCTGCTTTGCTTCACACAGAAGTAAACCTTTATCCGTAGCAGAGTTTGTGCCCGCTGTTGTTCCCGTCCAGTTATAAATAACCACTTCTTCATAACCAACCGAGCTCCTTTGTACTCTACGTGCAACAATGCACTACAGTTGTGTCAAGTCACTAAACTGTAGCTGATTTAGCTCTCATGCCTTAATTGCTGCAAACATTTGTCTTTGACTGGAGTTTAATGATGCTAATTGCTGTTTGGTGAAATAAAACAAAAAGCTCTCGCAGGGTTTTTGTTCTCACAGAAGATCTGAGGTTGGAGTGTGTTGTTTTCATTTATTGTCTCATAATGTGGGCGTTGTGAAGCCCTTTGAGACTGTAACTGTGATTAAGCACTATGCAAATAAACCTGACTTATTGGGAGTAGATGCCTTTAAAGCGCCCCGTGTTTATATCGTTCACTGTATCGGCTTTTATTCATGTAAAAGCATGTCAGGATGACTCTTGAGAGTTGTGTTGAAAGTCTATTTATATTCAGAGGCAAAAAAAAAACCTTCCTCGCTTACGTGCTCTCACTCTCTCACTCTCTGGCCTGTTTCTCTTTTTTTTTTTTTTTTTTTTTTTTTTTTTAATCAGCGTTGTCTTTTTGTCACATGCTGAGCTCGCCATCTGCTGCTACCGGAGCCTCGTCAACGTCCTTAAAAAGTCATTGCCGTATTCTTAATTATCTTCATTTAATCACCTCTCCTCTTCAGGGAAATGAAAGGTTGTGGGAAAATGAGCCCACACAGGGAATTTATCAAAAGTGCAGCAGAATACTGTATGCGAGTATGTACAGGCATGGATGGCACAGGAAGTCCTGGTGTCCTTATGCCATGTGTTTCAGGATTTTCTGTTTTTAAAGCATTTTAGCTGTGTCCTCACTGCCATCTCCTCTGTCTTCCTGTATGCATTTCTTCTGCTCTCCCTGAGTGTCACTTCTTGTTTGTTTGTACGTAGCAGCTGCGTTTTTGGACTGTGTTAGATTCTAAATCCCAGTGCAAGTTTGACGACTTGCGGATCTCATCATAAGTGAGTGAGCTTGGGTGTGACGAAGTCCAGCAAGTTCAAATAGAGCCTGCAGTCCCAAATGTATCAGAATGCACTCTTATTTCTATTATTTAAGTTTCTGTTTTAAGCACAGAGAAGCACAGTCGAGTGAAAAAGGCATAGAGAGCCAGAAGATCAGTGTATGCTTGCAGTGCTCAAAGTTAAAATGGATTTGGTTGCAGCCAAATCTGTTGGCTGATTTACACGTTGCGCTTTCAAGTGCTTTGTTCTTCATTGCTCTCTAGAATAACGCATAGAAATGTTTCTTAATGTGAGGCGCCCTTCAGTAGAACAACATCCTTTGTTTGTGCCTTCCCAGCACATCACTGTTGAAAACTAAATGAGTTTTATGGCATGACAGCTCCTGTCTTCTACCACTCCTACTTGTTAGCTTAAGGGAAAGATGATGGTTTGGGTTAGAATAAGTACTTTGTTAAGGACAGTGGAGTCATAATCACACATCAGCATTACTTGGTAGTGTGTGATTATAAATCAACAGACTTGCAGTCAAGGATTTCTTTTGTTGTATATAGAATGAATGCAGAATTCAAGAAAAATCTGAAAAATTGGAGTTTGGGCCAGGAAACGTTCGAGGTTAGCAAGAAACCTGCAGCTCACCGTCGGCCCTGTGCGGACACACTGGTCCCTGGACAGTTTGTGTGGTTTTAGACGCAACATAAGGATTAAATGAGAATGAATTAAAGTGAGAATGATTTGATGGAAGACAGGATTTGGAGTTTTGCCATCTATTTTTTTTCTCCCAGTGAAAAGTTGACTGTATTTTCAACGTGTCACATGTTCTGCGGGATGTCCTCATCTATTCAGATCTGGTAGCAACGAGTGCAGCATCTGAATTCTGAATTATTTTGTATTCAAACATGCTACTTACATTGCCATATGAGTAATCTTTGACCACTCACCCTCTATCTGCCACATCACCTTCCTCTCTCCTCCACCCTCTTCCTCCTCTGCAGCCATTGACTGTCAGTGAAGTCTCATTTTCTCTTCAGAGACGTGTGAACCAGATCAGAGCAGAGATGTGGCATGAAGAGGTGATGTATCATCAAACTGGATAGTGTGGCAGAGACACCGTTCTGCCTTTTCTGTCCTCGTTTTGGGTGTGAGAGTAAGCCTTGTTAGCATTCATGTGTTGCGTTCCCAGTCTCTCACACGCAGTAACGTCCTCCATTATTGAGCAGTTGTAAATGCTTTGAAGTTCCGCTGTTTGGGGAGTTTTTGTTCCAAAACAGAGCAGGAGTGGGAACGTGGGGCTTTGAAAGGCAGAAATCTCTGCTGCTGCCCCAGTAATTGTGTCGTATTGATCAACATCCCTTTTCCCTTTATTCTCTTCTGCTCCGTGTTTATTTTACTGGATGGTTAAAGTGATTCTGCAAACAGAGCAGACTTGCAGTGAAGCAAATAAAGGCAGAGCTGTAGCAGTGACCACCATCAGCCTGCTCTGCTCCGTCATTGAAAATGAGGTCAAGGTGGCGGAGAATCTAATTGATGCTCAGCTCGACCCCACCGACTCCCCTGGGACGGTACACAAGAGCAGCACCACCACATGGTTACACCACAGGCTCAGACTCACGTCTCATTAGCATTTGACCGTGTGGGCAAAGCAGCTTCAGCTAATGCATTTAATAGTGAGAATATATTCGGTGTAATTTAATTAATCTGTTAGTGTGTCTGTGGCCAGATAACATTCAAACCATTTCACAGCAGCAGAATCAAAGCGAAACCAGAGCATATTGTTTAAAGGCTGGTTTATTTTTTAGCGGGATAAGAAGCCAGTTTTTGACGTCTCATATTAAACATGAAGCATCTGTTCAGCAAAACTCATCACAGAAGAACTTCAGCAGTCTTCTTTAGATAAATATGACTGAATGACTGTGATATGACACATGGTGACAGGAAATTTATACCAGCAGCAAGAGGAAAGTTTACTCAGTAAGTAAAAATAAATCCTGCACGCATCAGGTCAGATGATCATTTAAGCTGAAAATAACCCCTAAGAACACAAGCTGCATGAACACTTGAACATAATTTGCATCTTGGACAACTGTGATGCATTAGCCACTAATAGCATAACACAGCTGATCTTTTGCTGCATAGATTTTAATCTTTTTTGAAAAAAGCTGTCCATTGTGAGTCTGACAGGGTTGTTTTTTTTTAGCGGTACCGACCAAATTCCATCAGCACTACCAAGTACTGATTCATGTTAAATCCAATTGCCAATGTTCAGTACCTGAGAGGCATCTAGGTGAGGGATTATCTTAGAATATAGAGAGACAGAGGTGGAGCGAGACTACGTCACCCCTGCAGCTTGTTTAAGTCACAGTGAGTCGGGGCAATGGTGAGCTGGAAGCGATCACAAGTGTGCGTACACGTATCAGAATTCAGACAGCTGCAATATTTGTGATGTGACGTGCAAAGCTGGCCTGGGCGACATGTCTTACACCTGGTAAAACACAAAGTATGTCTAAAAGCTGAGGGGTGCACCGCGTTTGAGAGCTGAAAGTCAAGTCCCCCACTGCACCTGCAGCTAAAATTAGCACGCCTGCAGCCAGAGGCTGAGGTATCAACATCTTCATCGTCATCTTCAAGTGATTGATTAGCTAGTTGGATAAGTTGCTGTTGGAGATAACTGGGCTTATTTCTCTGTCTTGTTTTGTTAGCTTAGCATTTTTACCGGCAATGGCTGCGTCCAACAAAGCTGGAGGCTGCAGGAACGGGTTTGGGAGGGTGTTAGTTCGTTTGGTGCGTAAAATGTTCTTAATAAATAACAATGCTGAAATGTTGAAGTTTGGACTTATTTTTTACAACTGAAATTCCGTCTTTGTTATTGCAGAGGGAGCAAAGTGCCAATAAAAGGTCCCGTCGGATACCGGCACTGAATTCCCAAAACCGATACCAGTATTCATTCAAATGTGATGATACCCGACCAGTGTTACCAGTGCAGTGCTGAATCTGTGGAGGGAGGTCCTTTAAGCTGTTGAAATTTGTAGCAGCAGATTTAGAGCTGCAGATAACAGTTATTTTCATTACTGATTAATCTGTACATTATTTTTTATTATTTATTGTTTAGTCTACAAAATATCAGAAAATGCTACAAGAAATGCCCATGACAGTTGATGTTTTAAAATTTCTTCTTTCGTTAGAATAACAAAATCCAAATATATTTAATTAGCAGTGGTATAAAAAGGAGCAAATTGTCCACAGATTGTAGACAAATGTTTCAAGACTAAGTGGATTCATTTAATTTAATTTATTCTTCACAACTCTTGCCTGGGGCCTTTTTTACGGTTTGGGCTCCTTAATTCCAGCTAAGGTAAATATTAATGATACAGCGCAAAATAATATTTTAGAAAACAGCGCTGTTTGCTGTTTCAACCGTGACCCTGTGCACAAAGCCAGCGCCATGAAGAAATGGTTTTCCAAGCCTGTGTGTGGTAGAATTTGACTGGCCTGCACAGTGTGCTGACCTCAACCTCATCCAACACCTCTCGGAAGAACTAGAAGGCCAACCTGAACCTGTCGGAGCCAAAATATATTTTCCAAATCTTTTTAATTTCCTGTGTTTTATATCCACTGTAGTTTTGTGGATATTGAGAAGAGATGTCCAAAATGTTTGGGATTAATAATTTTGAAATGTGAAGCACAATGGTTAGAAATCTGACATTTGGGATTATCATTTTAACCCTGATAATGCAGCCCCACGTTTTAAGCATTTAGATGATGTTTACTCTGAGCCGCTTAGAATAAGCTTTAAATCCTGGATCACCCACGTTATAGGCAACAAAACATCCAAATGCAAAGGTCAAAGCAAATTCACCACGGCAACAAATGTGTATGTGTGTGAATGAGGGTCAAGACAAATTTCTTTTTTTTTTTCTTCCAGTGAGACTGATCGAGAGGCCAGCAGCCAAAAGACGTTTGACTGCATGAAGAGGCCAAGTGACGGGACCCTGGTCCTCACCTAAACCCCTCCCACGACCCTCCCCCTCCCCCCCCCCGCTGCCTGGACATGGTGAGCATGTGTCTGCTTGTCTGTTTGTTTATGTTGTGTGTTTTTGGCCATTAATAGACTCCAAACTAAGTCATAGATGTTGACTAGCTGTTTTCACCCATAACACCATAAGAGGTAAAAAATACAGCGAGAACTGTTTTTACTTGATCATGCTGATGATTGTGTATTCCTGACCATTGACAATATTGGTGTTTTGGCTGATGAGGCTACACAAACTGTGCAGTTTCTTTTTGAAACCATTATCTTTATTTGCAAGCTGCTTTAGTTTGGAGTGCACTGGCAGCAGAGTTTATTTGTCAGACAAAATAATGAATTGCTGCCATATTGGACTGTTAGAGGTGACAGGATAAGCAATGTCGTGCTGAAACACCTTCTTCTACCGCATTGAAACACTTGATGAGTATTAGGTCCCATTCACATATATGTATGTCACACCACAGCAGACGATCCTCCAAAGATTTGATTGAGAAGTAACTTTTGACTTATGATTTGACAGTGTACAAGGTCTGAAATATCCCAACCCAGTTTGACTTAAAGCTTCCATCAGCTCAAGGAGACGAACATACTTGATGCTTTTATTACCTCACAGGATGACAGGAATTAAGGAGATTCACGAAACAAAGGACACTGATAAAAGTTATTAACTTGTGTGCACAAGATCCATATCTTTTTCACAGAGGTATAATAACTTGTTTGCACAGTTTAAAAATATCACCTTTAGGGGCTTAAGGAGCTCCGTAGTTTTCTCTCTCAACAAACCTGATCATTCACAAAGATGAGAAGCAGTTTAGGGATTTCTGGCACAGCCACATCCAAGGTCTATGAAGGAGGGAAAAGTCTGAAGAGGTGAAAACTCCAGCAACACTGGTGGTATAGAGAACAGCTTTTATTGTGAAACCAACACATTTCAACTTGTGGCCTTCATCAGGATCATCAGGTAACAAACTGATGTGTTACCAGTGCTAATGTAATGATGATCCTTATGAAGGTCTCACAATAGAGTTGTTCTTAATAGTACAAGTGTGGCTGGAGTTTTTATCAAGAGTCAGTCAGATTAATTGGATGTTGTCAGTATTAAAAAAGTAGTTGTGAAACCTTGTGTTTGACAAATACACAAATACAGCAAAAAAGCTTTAAAGGATCGTCCGAGCTGGTTATCAAAATATCACCAAAACACTGAAGTCATAACAGCAAAAGTGTTTACTTAGGGGAGCAATATAAGGGGAGCCATTAGCTTTTGAAAAGAAAAAAAAAGACAATGTCTATGTCTAAGACTATGTCATTTTCTTGTAGAGAGCAAGTGAATATTTGGGAATCCACTGAAACGGCATTTTCTTTTTCCATATGTCATGATGTCTGTTATTCACAGGCACATAGATGGAGATCAGTATTTTTTTTTTTTTTAGAAAAATACGCAAAGAAAATTATATTTGTGTCATGTCTGTGTGTGCCTTTTATCTCTTGAGAGATAAAGTGAAGAGAAGAAAATGTTAAAGGAATGATTTCTGATGCATGTGATGTGTTTAAGTAAACGGCATCCACCGACAAACCCTGCAATGCAATTAATTAAAGCAGTGAATGTCATTATCTTCTCATTTCAGTGCAAGCCTGAACTACCAGCTGTCTTGTAGGTAACAAATAAAAGAAACCAGCCTGCTGCCGGGCCGGGCTGGGATCCAGAATCAGTGCTGAGGCCATGAAAGTCTTAATCTTTGATTTAGATCTCATTAATGTTTGTGTGTACGTTGCTGTGTTATGGTTGTTGACGCTGCCCACACTTGCCGCTACACAGCCTCAAATGCCCCTGGCAGTTGAGCGAGAGATTAGCTAGGTCGTGATGAATGACCCTCGCAACTCCAGCACAAGCCCCAGAGACTTGTGGCCATGAATTATTAAAGCACCATCATAAATAACTCACCGTAATGAGGGCGTGCTTACACGCTGCGAGCTGGGAGAGGGGGAGGAGAGGAAAAAAGGGGGAAAGAGAGGATCAGAGATGAAGGGGAAGGGATGATTGAGAGGGATAACAGTTTGACCTTGGATTGATAGCCCATTGTGATGCATTCAGGCTTGTAAAAATGAGCTCCGCGCTAATTTTGTACATCAGCCCTTTTTTTTTCGCTCTCCTTGGAGAGAGGGCCCGTATCCCTAAGTACATGTTGTAAATGTTAATGTTAAGTAACGGCAGCCTGTATCTAGGCCACTCAGAGATTGGCAGCAGCACAGGTTGCTTCAGGTGTCGCTGTCATCGCGCAGACTGACGAGCGTTTCTGACACCAAAAACAAGTTCCTGCATTTGCACCAGAATGTCTGAGGCGGAAGTTGAGGAAAACAACACCAGGCGTTGAATTTAAAAACACTGTGTTCACGTTCAGAGGAATGTGTTTTGCTCTGGTTTCGTCTGCTTCCTCCAGGAAGTTAGCAAGGTTCTCTGTGATTACCGGAGCCAGCGTGGCTTTGATGGTGTCAGATGATGGTTATGGCGATGATGGTTATCCCTCTTTTAACCATAAAACCAGTTTCTGATTAAATGATGTGGTTTTAGGTTTATTCAGTTGTAAGAATGCTTTTTTTCTAAGTGCAACTTTGATTGTTTCTTATTTGGTCCAAAAATGTTTGATACTGTAGAGAAAATCTTTTCAGATACTTTAATGTAACAAAGCATCTGGCTGATTAAATCAGTACATGCTCACTGACTGTTTAACAATCATCAACTTACCCCTGGATGACATTTGTGCTGATTAATGATAACGATGAGGCAAATAGACCATCTCAAAGGTCACAAGTCGTGAAGGCCACAGGTTGGATTCCTACAGAAGCCCATTTAGATCCATCAGCAGACGTGTTTCCTCGCCGGATGTCCTTGAGCTTCCCTCTGAACCTCCACCTGCTCAGCTGAAATGAAAACATGTCGAAAAAATAAAAATGATAATGTCTCTCTTTCCCCTCATTTGAACCCAGAGGTCGTTCCGGTCGTTCGCGAACGATGACCGCCATGTCATGGCCAAGCACGCCAGCGTCTATCCGGCCCCAGAGGAGCTGGAGGCTGTCCAGACGCTGGTGTCCACCGTGGAGGGGGCGCTCAAGAAAGTCTCTGATTGGATGGATGGTCTCAACAAATCCTCAGGGAAGACCTCCATCAATAATGAGATTGGGGACGATACAGTGGAGAGAGATGCTGCTGAAACACAGTATGTCCCGCTGCGTGTGCTCTTATTTTAGAGTTGTTTAATGTTTTTACTGTGATGATTAGTATTTTCATAAAGTTCTGTGTTACATTGAATACTGAGTGTGTTTCCAGAGCCGAAGAGAATTTCATGCTTGCTCTTGTTTGTTTTTGTCCCTTCGGTTTCCTCAGCACAGTGCCTGATTGTTTCCTTCATAAAACATGTGTTGTGCTGTAAATCTTCATCGGGTGGATACGTGTGATGATTGGATGATTAAACGAGCTCAACAAACACTCATAAATTCTCAATGTTTGGCTCGTGGCCTAAACATCCACACAGAGGTTTTGTCTGAACAAGCATCTAGAATGTAGATGAAGATCCAGGAGCTGATTTCATACAAATAATTTTAACTGGACAGAAAAAGGAAACTACATTGTTGATATGAAGGAGTAAATTAAGTCAGCAACGTTATCATAGCAAATTCATTTACATCCAGTCAGTTCACCCAGAATCTAAGAAATATATATGCAGCTTCGAGCATCTTTTTACTTGTGAGGGTGCACAAGGGGCCACGTTTTGTACATTTCTCTTCTGCCCATGTCCCTGAGGGTCAACAAAGGCATCCGTAAGCAGGCCAAAATGATGGCACAGACTGTAGCTTAAATTTGACACCAGTGAACGTTCATGTGCTACACAGTGATGTGACGACCCTTCCTTCGTTTTTGGTGTCCTTGGTTTACGCTGTTGCTCCTGCCCCAGACCCATCCGACCAATGAGTGAAGGGAATGTCCTCACATGGCTTGTCGTTTTACATTTGGCTCACTTAGATTTTTCTCTTTGTTTAAGAAACTGAACCAAAAGGGAAATGCACCAAGTTCACAAGCTATACTTGTAAAAACACCCTTACACTTGTTTAAGCTAAATTTCCAGTTGGTGTTTCTGATTACAGAGCTTCCTTGCTGGGATTCAGCTGAGGGTTACGTCCTGTCAGTCATATGCAGGTTTCTTGATGGGACAGAACTTGATGAGTTAACCTTCACATGATGACCCTGATGAAGAATCTAAACTTTTTCTTTAGTAGTTGAGAAATAGTGAAATGGAATAGTTACATTTTTACATTTTTTCCGTTCACCGCAGTGAGTCCTGAGGACCAGGCTCTATTTGTCTGTTTTCACCTCTGTATAGCTGTGAGAGGCTCTGACCCTGGCTGTCATCCATCTGTCCTCAGGCCGGATGGAACACCAGTGCTGTGCGGGGTGACGCGTGTTGGTCTGGTGGCCAAAGGCCTGCTCATCAAAGGGGACATGGACCTGGAACTGGTGCTGATGTGCAGGGAGAAACCCACCAAACTGCTGCTGTACACTATCAGCGCCAACCTCCCACTGCAGATCCAGGTACACTCAGCCACACCTCCAGCACTGCAGTGTTCAGCACGGTGCATCCAAAATGAGCCATGAAAGCACAGCTGAGGAAACAACCTTGGGGTGGGGAGGCTTTAAAAAAGCATCTTTGTGATCTGAGTTTCAGTGGAAACGCTTGTCCACAGAGAACAACCGCAAGTTCTTTCATCTTCATAAAAGAGTGTGTCTGGTGACATTGAAGAAGAGATACGCTGACAACCCTGAAGTGAAGCACGACATGATGATAATAATAATAATAATAATAATAATAATGATTATTATTATTATTATTATTATTATTATTATTATTATTATTATTATTATTATATAGATGGTACAGGGATTTGCAAAGACATAGGATAGACTGTGCAGCGTTGTTTCTGTATATTTTTACATATACCAGAGGGTAAGAGGAACAAAGACATCCCCTGTCAGCTGTGATGTGTGGCTGCATGTTCATCAGTGATGGGTGATAAGGGAAACAAATGTGAAAGTCTGAGATTAGATTACATTGTTAAATAACACAACAACACTACATTTTTACACATTTTAATCATATATGTCCCTGTTCTTTGAGATATTTTAGAATCAGAATGATATTAAGTGCATGAGAGGACAATAGGGCATTATACAAACATGCTTTAGACAGAAAACAGTTTAAATAGAGCTCAGTTTAAAGCATTTAGTGCATTGAGATCTTCCTGAAACTCCAAATAGTTTTTAGAATATTTAATTGGACAGGAATGCAAAAGGAAGCTCACAGGGTTACACACCTTTAACTAATGTCTGTCTGCACAAAATGAGCAGGAGGCAGAATGAAAGGAGAGGATGTGACCACAAAGGGAGAGGTAATATATGTAAACACATTGGCTCATACCAGGTGAATACCAATGACACAGAGTGGCATGGACTACAGTCACAGAATTATCCACTCAACTTCAGTTTAAATATTGACCACCTCTATTTCACCAAGGAGCTAAATCTGTGTCTTTCTCAATCTGCCTCTCCTAGTAATGATAATAATAATAATAATAATAATAATAATAATAATAATAATAATAATAATGACAATAATAATAATAATAATAATAATGATAATGATAATAGCATTATTCAGCTTTCATACAAGAAATGCAGCTCAAAGTGCTTTATAAGAAAGAAACGAAATGCACCAAGTGAAAAGCAAAGCAGTTAGCTGGGAGTCATCATAAAGAGCTGCTATTACTCCAGTTTCAGAGTGAAGAGCGCACTCTTGATATGTAAGATCAGCATTAGATTTATTAGCTTTAGTCATGAAAGGAAAACCATTGCAAAAATACCAGTGATGCCAACTATTGTGTCCCCACCAAAACACACATCACAAATATATTGTTTGATTGATATTTCAACCCACACTAATTAAAAAATAACAACTCAATAAGTATTCCTCAAAGTCCTCATCTGACCCTCTAATCCAGACTCATTTGCGTGACAGCAGAACAAGTTTAAATCATTAACAGCACAAACCAGTAAAGAAAAGTTTAATCCTGAATGGAGCAAAACATTCTTCTGTCCCCAGAATAATGATGTATTACAGAGGCGTTTTGAGGTAAGATGAATAATTTCTCAGGGAGGACTTTTTTTTTTTTATTCTTAAGCCAGATAGAAAGATTATTTTTAGTCAGTAGGAGAAGGGGATGCAGAGGAGATGATTCGAAGTGGATATGATATGAACAGGAAGTGGCTTGAGCTACTGAGACTCTTCTTGATTTATCTCTGCCATTCTGTCTCCGTGAGATGTTTAAAGCCCAGACTGCAGTTTAATCTTCACACCCCAACTTCTGACCACTAGGACTGTCTCTTTACACCACTGACTTGCTATGTCAATTGGATATGACGCATCCCAGCAACCCTGGGAGCTTTGTGTGTTTTTACCACCCCAAATTCTTGGGATGGGATAGAGTTGTACAAATAATTTTTTCAGAAGATCTGTACCCTTCAAATGGGGTTAGACAGAGAGTTCCCCCTCCCCCATGCATCTGCTGGCTAACAAAGCAGTGCTGACGTACACAGAGCCTAAATGTGCTTCCTGTGCCCCCATCTCAGTTAATTACCTGCCATAGCTGCCGTGCGTGCTTCATCATCAATGGAGGAAACCATTTGAGGCTCTCATTTCCTGGGCCAAACTGGGAGAGATTGACAAGCAGAGGGGATGATGGATAGGGTCATTTCTCACCGAGACGAGATAGAGAGAATGCACTTGAAAACATGCCACTGAAGGTAACACGAATCTTGAGGAAAAACAAGATAGTTTGGCGTGCTGGGAATTGGCTGGCTATAACAACAGGGGTGGAAACTCTGAATGAAATGTGGAGGAAAGCCACATTGCAAACACAACTGTTTGTGCAGTTTGCTCCTCCGATCGGCCTATTTTGGTTTATTTGTGGTTAAATTGTGTTTTTGTTTTTGCTTAAGTTTTCCCAGCACCTAAATATCATTATTTTGTATGAATATCGTAAATTCCCGCAAAAGTCAGTACCCAAACAATAGAATTCTATGAGTATCATCAGTATCATGAAAAAAACACAATGTAAAAAGTTTTTAAAAATTGGCTTCATTTCATGAAAATCTTGGGGATTCTAACTTTCAGTGAACCCAGTACTACTGTGTCTGTTTCAAATTAAAATCTTACCATGAAAGGGAGGAATTATTCCTTTTGAACCCATTGAAGGCTTTTATTATGAAACATCTGTGCACTAAGTGTTACGTTTCATTGAGCAAGCAAAGTAGAAGCAATTGTAAGCAAAGACAAAGCAACAGAACAGTGAGTGTCTGAGAGGATTCAATGCAGTGGAAATGCAAATAATCCTGAATTAATTAAGACAACAAGTAAACACGGAGGAAATGTTGAGTTTCCATTAACAACAAAAACCATCGACTGCACATTGCTGAGAGAAGATTGGAAAACAGGGAGATTTTTAACTAAAATCTGATGAAATATACTTTCGAAACAAGCAACATTAAGAAAAAAGGCCTGTCTCTGAAGCCCTTGTCAACTCTCCTATTCAAGTGATGTTTTTTGTCATTTAGCTGCAGGTGACTTTTACACCTGTTTCTACAACCTTTGCGAGAAGAGTCACGATGCTCATGAGAAACCTTGATTGGTGACCTCACAATGAAACTCCTCATAAATTTGTCATCGAGTCTGACAGTGATTAAAATGACAGGACATTCAGTTGGGACACTGGTGTGAACACACACACTGTAGCAAAAGCATTTTGCTGGATTTTCATTTATACATGGATGAAAGTTGAAGAGCTAAGGAGGGAGAAAACTGGCCTGATTCATCATGTGGTTGTACGAGGGAATCTTTAATTTGATGGCATTCAGTTCACATGTATTGAAAGTTATACAGAGATGTACAAGTCTGACTGGTTATAGCCTGTCTCAAATAAAGGCCTGGTTATCTCTGTGGTTGAGGTAAATCAAGTGTAATTATTGAAATGTATTTGAGAATGTAGTTACAAAAGTGTTTTAGTTGTAGTCCAGTCATTCTGCACATTAAGGGACCTTGTTCAGAGAACTTGTTCAAAACATATCGTCCAACAAAGTAGAACGGCAGAGTCTTGTTCTTTACAACCAACAGGAGTCAATGTTGCAACTGTGATATTCGATTTTTAATTAATCGTGCAGCCCTGCCTTGCAGACAATGACGGAGGACAAATATGAGGTGCAGTCGTGCGTGCCTGAGGCAGCCATCCGGGTCTGCAGCACCAAAGACCCCCAACTCACGCTGAAGATCACCCTCTCCTCCTTAGCCATGAGGGAAGAACACAGCACCACAGAAGAAGGTATTGACCCACCGCCCTCCCATGCCTCCTGCTGGGAAGGACGCTTCCCCTGTTTTTATTGACCTTTTTGTGACAAAAGGCTGAGAGAGAGTAGAGGAGTGAGGAAGAGGGGGCAGGGTCATACTGGAATGTAAGGGTATAAAAGTACTATGACACCTGAGCTTGATATGGGAGATAATCTGGGCAAAATTGGGAAGGATGATACACTGAGAGGGCTGAAAGCTGAGAGGGAAACAGGGGGAAAAGGAGAAGGGATGATATGGATCTGGGTCAAGTGTGGTGGAAATAGCAGATGGCTGGTGCAGGATGATTTCCGCAGGGGATATGTTGGGTTGGGATTGGTGGAAAAGGAGATGTCTGTCTCAGGTGTCCTCTTGTATCATCCTGCATGTGATGAGAAAAGATTCAGAAATCTAAAAGTCAGAGTGGGAAAATTATTCCTTTTTGGACAGACATGTTAAAAACATACAGAAATAGATATATTTTAAGGAATCAGTCCCTGTTCAAGTGAAGTAATCCCTCACACCAATTCATCTCAGTAGCTTTATAAAAATCACCGCAATTGACAAACATCAATGAGAAACCTGAATGTCCTTTCTGTCCAGTGTATAAGTCAAGAGCTGATGTGCTGCATCAGTGCTTGTTTGTTTTCTTCTACAAATGGGAATGATATTAAAAATGAATGAAAGGCAAGTCAAAAGTGAAGAGCTGCCATTATGGAACAGCGAGTCTGATTGTGGTCCCGCTCTCAGTGGGAAAGATTGAGTCGAGCCATCACGAAAGGTAGAAAAATGGATTGTGCCAAACAGGAGAGAGCGGTTCCAGAGCACAGCTGTCGAGTGCAGAGTCACATCAAGGAGAAAACCATTTTTCCTTCAGGTTCAAAATCCTGTCTGCACAAACAAGGACAGTGTTTTGTTTTTCTCATCCAAGTTTGTTTTAGTGTGAAACCCCATAAACACAGACTGTCCCTCTATCACTCCTGTACACACACAAACAAGAGCAGAACTGATGATCCGAACTGTTTTCTACGCTTGTGAAAAGTAGAATTTGAATAGGTTATTAAGATTTCAGCCTTCGGGCTTCTTCTAGATGGTTCCCTGAAGAATCCGCTTATTTAGGGTTTATGAACTCTCTTCTTGTCAAGATCAAGGGCTAATAAATCTCTTATTGAATCTTTTATTTCTTCATGCTCTTTTTTAGCAGCAAAGAGGATTTTTTAAACATTCAGGTAGTAAAGTTAAGAGAAACTCTTATTGACATGTGTGCCTGAACAAAGAAATATTGCACATTTTAATCACTTTATTGACAATATTTTAGGCTTTGTACCTTTATCAGGTTAAATACATGTATATATTGAGCCCCTACCCTATCTGTACTACTTAACATCTCGTATATGACGGTTCTTCGAGGAAACCATTCAGGAATATTGTTTTTCTGGTGAGTAACCTGTAACTCACCTCCTTTGGCTCTTAGCTGACCCCTGGTTTTTAGAGTATACCTCCTGTAGCTGGCCTCTGCTCACTGACTGTTGGTTTTGTTGCCGTAGCTCCACAGGTCAGCGCGCTGTGTGGATTGACACTTCTCTGCGGCCCCGCTGCTGATGAGGCGCCCCCCCCACCCAGCAGCAGGAAACCCCGGGTACAAGGGGCTTCCCCGACAACCAAATCAAACCAACCCACTCACTCTCTGCCTCAGACATGCTCCTCTACCCCCTCCTCCCCCCTTCCTCTGTTGACTGGACTTCTCTCTGGGTCACCATGAAATTCTGGTCCATGTCTACTACCGAGCACATAGACTAAAAGGACAAAATGAGTACTTTAACCACCAGCCCATGTCCAGAGCTTTACTTATTTCCTTTAATATAGGGGCTGACGCCTCTCTGTTGGTCAATTGTTAAATTATTTATTGGCTCAGAATGACATCCCATAATTTCATGTTGTAAAAATGGTCTTAATTGAATTAATCTGATGTCCTGGTCACTAATCAAAATTCCCCTAAGCTGATGTCAGGGAGAATTTAGTGGGGGTTGTCCTTATCTGTATGTGGTCTTGACCAGTGAGTGATGGTTCCTTCATGGCCTGTCTCTGGGAAACTGCGCCCACAATTCATCTGCATACCAGGCAACAAAAAAAAGAAAAAGATTGAAGGTTATTATTAATACTAAGATAACAATACATAAATACTTCCAGTATACTTCCAAATATTAAAAAATTCCAGGTCTTTCACAAAAGAGCTGGAAAAATCAAATCATTAATTCTATGGAGTCTTGAGTGTGCCACAGGAATAATCCTGCAATAGTTCTTTTGCTGCTGTGAATTGCATCTAATTTAGTTTGTAGGTGGCCCTCGTGTTTAAATGAAAGTGAATCATCTACAAAGTAACTGTGAGGTGGAATGTGATAGCAGACAGTAAATGGAACTAAGTGAGCAAACTAGGCCTGAAACAATCATCATTGTTATTATTAACAACAGTAGATTAATGTAGTAGTAGAAAAATTAGTCAGAAGCATTTATCATTTATATTTATATCCAATACTCAGAGTGAAATGTGCCAAACGTTGTCTTACCGTTCGAATGGAAGTCCAGTTTTGACTGGTCATTAGGCCCTGCTCTGGGTATCAGGCTGTGGTGTCAGAAACATTCTCTAACCCCTCACCTGATGTACCTTAAAGCTGCCTTTGAAATCCGTCTCTCACTTAAGCAAAGGATGGATAGTCAGCTGCTGGACCACGGCTGCGTCTCTGCTGAGGCAGTTCATTATTTGATCAGTCGATGGAAAGAAAAATGAATCCTCAACAGTCAATTATCAGTCTTTTCAAACGAAAAATGGTAAAAATTCACTGATTCCAGCTTCTCAGATGTGATAATTGCTGCTTTTCCGTTTTATATCATTGCAAATTCAGTGTCTTTGAGTTTTAGACTGATGCTAGACAAAGAATGTGAAGTTATAGTGATATGAAGAAGCCTTTTTGGGTTGTGGAAAATTGGTATTTGGTGTTTTTGGTAAATGGACTGCATTTGTGTAGTGTTTTTGTGGTCGATTGACCACTCAAGGCACTTTACAACACATGCCATATTCACGCACACACTCACACACCAATGGTGCAGCCATCAGGAGCAATTTTGGGTTCAGTATCCTGCCCAACAACAATTCTCCAGGCAGCCCAGGATCAAAGCACGGAGCCACAGCCGCCCTGGATTTTTCACTATTTTCTGACATGTTAAGGAATGCTCAATTGATTAATAAGAAAAAAATGATGTAATCGTCATTAATAACAAAAAGGTTATTTGCAGCAGTAAAATATTAAGTGCTATTGTTAAATCTTTTACTACAGCAACTTACTACAGCACATTTCATTTTAAAATCTGTTTTTACTTTCAATTCTCAAATAAATTCATCAGTTTGATAATTGATTATAATTTTAAGGCTGAAATGGGCATTATTCATATATTCCTGTGGCATACTTGAGACTCCATCGATTACTGCTAGAGAACGGTATTATGGAATGGCAGTTTGAATGTTCATTGTATTGAAAAGTTGAGTCCAGTCCAGAATTTGAGGTATAACAGCAGAAGAGAAATGCTTCACCTTACATGGTCATGAGTGCATCTTATATAGCACCAGTCCTTTAACCCTGACATCATGAGGGCCACAGAACAACATGGTCCTAAGTAATCCTGAGAACCACTGCTACACTTTTTAGTAACTTTAGTTTCTTGCCTCAAAGTATTTTTTAAGAAGAAAAGCAATTTAATGGCTTTTTGTCAGGTTTCACTTCAGTTCCCTGTTTCATTTGTTTTGAGGTGTCCAGGTGCACCGAGCAAGCAAAACTGAGAGTGTGTACCTGAAAGTGCTGGATTAAAAAAGTTTACTCTTCCATCATACTTTAACCGATCGTGCCATGAGCTGCAGATTTCCTGTCAGAGTGGTGCATTACCCAGAAGACCCAGGGGCAGAACATGAAGGTCCTCAGTCCTTGGTCTTGGAGGAGTGACACAGGACAAACCCTGTGTCTCTTATCAGCTCCTTCGTTTGTCTTCCACCTCTTCCATCCTGTTCAGCTTTCACTACAGTCTCTACAGCAACAGACTGCTAAACCACACACATCGCTCCTCAGCTCACATTACTGCTGATGAATCGCACGCAGACGGATAAATTGGAATTCGAATACTGCGTATATTTGGAATTAGAGACGGTAGTGTAACCTCCTCCCTACGAGCAGGAGCTTTTTAGAACGCTCTGTGTCAGCATTACTGTCAGCTTTGTAGAAAATAGCCGTGATTTAATCTCTGCCGGCTATCGCTCATTGGGAGAGATCTTTGAACCATAATGAGACTGATTCCAGTGTGATGGGACATTTATCAAGATTTAATACGCTTCAGGTTGCAGAGATGTCACTATCTTAGATTTCCTGGATGAGATCATTGATAACTTGTGAGCCTTCACGCCTGAGCTCTGCAGTGTGGTCTGCAGTCTGTTCCCCTTTTGTCCGTCTGCTTGACTGTCCCACAGTGGGCACCCCTTAGCTGCTCCCGAGAACAAACAGCCTTCACTTTCTTTCCAGGGTGGCGTTCTCACTCTCAGATGTTTATGTTGTCGTTGTCATCTGCTGTCACTCTTCTTCTGCTGTCGTTCTCCCATGGCTCGGCCTCCAGTCATGGCAGGAGAGCTCCCCACAGGAACCCGGTGTGGAGAGACTGATTCAGTCATACATAAACATCTGACCGACCCCGCAAGAGTGAAAATACTAGCATGGCGCCCCAGAAAACTGCAGAGCAAGCTGCCTTTTTAAAGCAGGGTGGCTTTTTTTTTTCTTCAAATAGAATAGCTAATGTGTCTGCACTGTTCCCTGCCTGTCCCCAATCTCAGCCATTCCTGAGCCAGTATTTCACAATCCACCAAATGTCTCCCTGTTCCAAAGTGTTATTTTAATCTTTAATCTGGCTTTTGGTCCTGAGTCTTTGCCATGCTCTCATTTTCGTCCTGCGCCGTAATTGATAACACACTAATCTGGCGTGTTCCATCGCCTTCAGCCACTGATCTGCATCTAGAGTGAGACTCCGGCCGGGCAGCAAGACGCATGCGCTCACGTCTACTCCGGTTCCTCCTGTCAGTGTTATGAAAGATCCTGCCTTGTGCATGAGAAACCCCGCTCTCCCAGAAAAACACAGAATATCTCAAATTTCCCCTCTCTTAGCTCATTCGGTCAGATCAGTGGGTTTGCCTAATAATTAGCTGTCCAACCCTGCTGCCTGTGTGTCTGTGTGTGAGCTTGCGAGGTCAGTGTGGTCACGCTCAGTCTGTCCTGTCTCATCCTGTCCCTCTCTCCAGAGGAGGACGATCAGGAGCACAAAAAGGAGAAGCAGGAGGACAAGGAGGAGGAGGATGTCCTGGACAGGGAGAAGTGCCAGGCTGCGCTGGCTTCGCTCCGACACTCCAAATGGTTTCAGGTGAGAACAGCTTAGCTGATGACACAGTGAGTGTCTTTACACACTGGCAGCCAGTCTTACCCTGAATATTCAACCCTGTCTCTGACAAGTACAGTTTGGATGCTTCAATGTGCAACAGCAAATATGTTTTGAGGGAAACATAATGGCACAGAGATTTGGAAGGACATCCGTGCCATTTCTCAGCCTTCAAGGAATTTCTTCAAATTTTGCTCAAACATTCACTTGTCTCAAGGATGAACTGATTACATTTTGGTAGTCAAAGGTCACTGTGACCTCACGTCCGTTCCATTCTTGTGAACGTGATCCCTCAGGAACACCTGGAGGGGGAGTCATTCCATCTGGCACCATCGTTCACTTGGACTCAAGGATGAACTGTTAAGAATTTGGTCACTGTGACCACTCACAACACATTTTAGACCATAACTCAAGAATCCATCCACTAATTATGGCAAAATTTCACACAGATGTCTCACAGGATAAAATAATGAAGTGATAACATTCTATATCCAAAAGCACAAAGGTCAGCTTCTGCAGAAACACTTTTCTGGCCATTATTCAACACCATAACTCAGGAACAGAAGGAGAGATTGTGACCGTATTTCATGTTTGGTCAGATACTGAATTGGTGACACTAATCTTGGGTGTCCACCTTCAAACTGTGCTGATTATACAGATCTTCTGTGCTGTTGGGTTGAAGATGTGTGTGAAGCATCCATGTTTTACGGTTTGTGGCGTCGTTGCAGCAACATCCATATTTGAAGCATTGTAGTCTGCCACATTGGTTCTGCTGATATTAAGCTTCAGGTGATCGTTGTTGCACCATGTGTTTAAACTCTCTAATAGTCTTCCATTTCACCAAAAAATGCACTTATTTAGAGAAATATTAGGGACAGAACAGGCAGCTTGGAAACAGTAGAAGTGTTATTTTTCAGTGCAAGTAGAAGAACATGGCAGAATTAGTTGTTACTGTGAAGGTCATGAGGAGATTCTTCAGCAAATCAAGTTTCAAATGAGCTACAACTCTGCTGACCTGACTGAACTGAGAGTTCTTCCACTCCTCAGGAGGCAAGAGGGAGACGAGAGTCAAGGTCAGGTGAAGCAGTGAACAGCTTCCCTCAGGGAAGGAGAGCTGAATGCCAAGTGTTATCAGAGTGAAGGGCTGCACTGTGCACCGAAGGTGAAGCAATTCACAGAGGATTCTCTTTCATGTATTCACACAGGGCTAATGTGAGCCGCGGACCTCCACTGATCTATAATAACTGCACATACAATTAGTGACGTTCATCTTATCCTCCATCCACAATGTCTGGAAGGCTTAAAAGAAAGTACCTCTATAAAATGACTGACTTCATTGTTGTGAATAGTCATTCTGTGCAAATTGAAAGTCTCAATAATCTCCAGTGTAATTTGCTATTCACACGTTCTTCAAATATTCTAGCTTCAGTAGAACATTTAAAGGAGGTTTGTAAAGCATTTTTGGAGCCAAGAATTGTAAAATCATTGCATCTTATTTTGCAGAGAGTTCAGCAGGTTTTATTATTATCACATGTATATTCTTTTATTTATCATCATTTATTATCCAAGCATTATAGTTCAACAAATTTTTTTGTGAACCACATTTCTATTTCACGTGTATTATGATGTTACTCTCAAATTCTTTTGTTTGTTTCTGTCATCCAGCAAACCACCTCTGTTATTAGGAAATATCAGACAATGAAGAGGGATCAATGCATGCCTTTAAGAGTCACCTGCGTTTAACTCTGAGGTGCAAACAGTGCAAACTTCAAGAAGCAAGAACCTGAAACCTTGTATGACCAAGCTAAATGTATCTGTGTCTAATTTCACTGTCAAAAGCTGCTCATTGTGAAATCTTCCATGTTCTAGTCTTGTTATCTTGTATTTTATGCAGAAAAGAAAGATTTTGCATAGAGTATCGCTTTGGCTACTCCAGAGTGCATGTTTATACCCCCCAGAGGCTAAACTTAATAGAATTTCTACCAGCAGATAAAGTTGTCACAGAATTGAACATTATCAAGCTAAATATCAAAGTCAGTCTCTCACAATGGTGTCAGCGCCATATTGACATTTCAGGGGTTGTGAAAATGCCTCCGCGGGCACTGTTACTCACATCGCCGAGCCTGGGAAGTGTCATAGACACATACTCTTGGGGTTTGTGCTGCTCAGCTAGACTGCTGTCTTGTTGAGATGCTCCTCATGCTGTCACTAAGTTTTGTCTGTCTGTCCCCTCAGGCCAGAGTCACAGATCTTAAGTCCTGCGTCATCGTCTTGAGGATTTTCAGAGACATGTGCAACAGACTGCCCGGGTGGCAGCCTCTCAAAGGATGGGTAGGTGACAGCCACCGAATCAGAATGGCTTGTAGTACAGGGTTCATGAAGATCTCACATTCAGTAGAGGATAGACAGGAGTTGCATAACTTTGCCTGGTGTGCATGTAGAGAATGTGTAGTAAACTCCGTGTCTCAGGCCCAGAAGCATGACTGTAATAGAATGAGTTTAACCTTTGTTGAGTGTCCTCTCTGTCTCTACCTCTGCAGCCTCTGGAGCTGATTTGTGAAAAGGCCATAGCCACCTGCAACCGGCCCCTGGGTCCAGGTGAGGCCCTGCGTCGTGTCATGGAGTGCATCGCCTCGGGGATTCTCCTGCCAGGTCAGTGGTCAGTCCTTCACAGCAACCTCCGAGCTCTGTTTGTTGTCTGCATTTGCACTTTCTCCCTCTCTTCTGAGCTCCAGCCTCTAACATCATTTACGAACGCTGTGCATGCTGCCCATAAAGAAATGCTGTGAATTGTCAAGTGAGACTTGAAAGCAGCACATATAAAATTAACAGGACAACAGACGCAGAGTTGAGCATTAGCAAGAGCAGCAAAAAAAACATTGATGTTCCTCAGTAAAGAAACAGAGCAACAAAGAGAGGAAAAAGAAACAGAAGTTTGAGTTAAGTTTTAAAATCACTGCCTGAACAGTCACTGCCAGAGTAAAATCACTTTGATGTAGAAAAGCTCTGTGCTGTCAGTTTGGGGAACAAGTTGTTTATGGCTAGAAGACATAGACTGGAAAGATAATATCATCTTCTGGTAATTGACCTCTAACAGGTTCTGGTAAAATGTCAGATGAATCAAGAAGAGGTGGCAGAGCTTTGCACAGCAAGGTGACCTGCTGACCTCCCCCAGCTGAGACCAACGAAAAGCTCTAGGCTGCCTGGCAGACATGGGTGTCAGTTCCCGCCTTTAAAAATAGGCGATGGTGTGCTTCAGTTATCAGGGTACTGTAGTGTTCAGGCTCCATCTGAAAGCTTGTTTTATGGTGCTGGCAAAGAGTGCCTGGGCGAATCAGAAGCATTGTGGATTCCGTCCTGGTTGTGAAACAGCAGACCAGCAGTAATATTGTTGGAAAAGGCCTCTATCCATGACCCTCAGGGAGTCTTGTTTGGAGCACTGTGGGAATACAGGGTGTCAGAGCTGCTGCTCCAAGCCGTCCAGACCTCTTATAACCAGATCGACTCTATTGAGATTTTCAAAGATAGAAGCTGAAGGCACAGCCGACTTTGGTTTTGGTTTGACTCATGAATTTTCATATGGTGGATTTAATTGGCAGTGGAAATGATGTATTTTACAGTATTCTCTACTAACAAGGGAGGTAAAAAGGCACAACAAGCATTAAAAGTAAAATGATTGTTTTTACGGCGGCAGGGTATTGACTCGTGGAAATGAGTCAATTTTTAATATGTTATTGTAACACACAAACAGGGTTCTCGTGAAGGCAGCATATGGTATGCCCTCTGTTTGATACATCCAACAGTTTTAATCTTGTAAATGATTAAATTCTTTCTGCCAGAAATTAATATGTGAGCCGTCGGGGGTTAGGAGTCAAGCATAGTGAATGAATCCAGTAATCAGACCCTCTATTCAGAAAGCTGCGAAATGAAAATACAATTTGACAGTGAAATTGACAGCAGCAAGGACACTTCTAACACAACAGTGTTAGAAAAAACATGTTTTATTGCACATGAATTAGTGGAAACATAAGCTTGTAATGTTTCTGATAAGTGATCCGCGCATGTATTCTAAAATGCACGTTTACTGCGATTGCTCTTTTCTAAAGGGATTCAACATGTGTCCATTATGAATGATGTGCCTGAAGTGGAGCGGTAGCAGCTGTCAATCACCACTGAAGTCTGAAAGAAAACTTTCTTTCACTTGAGGGCAACACCAGGCAGCTCAGTTCCACTAACAAATAAAAAGTTTGTATGTAAAGTTTGAAAAAGGAATCAGCCCAGGGACTGAAAACAAGGTTTAGAAGTAAGCAGGCAAATAAAGTAAGAAGCCAACACACACAGAAACAACACTTTTATCCTCCAGGGAAACATTGAGAAACAAATCTTTAATGAACGTGTTATAGGATAACCTCAGTGTTTGCCTGCAACCCCTTCACACACAGGGCGTCCCAGAGATTCATGGCCTGGGCTGTGGAGTGTCGGCAGTGATGCAGTGTGGTATCACCTACACTCAGTCTTATCGTACTCTACAGTGAATTAATAGTTTCCAAATTGCGGTGCAGATTCCCTCAGGGCTCCATGAAAGAATCCCAACATGAATGATTGTTTAACTTTTACTTGTATTTCATGCAGTGAAAGTTGGTGTTGGAGCATATCCTCTGAGATTTCCTTTTTATTGTAGAGCAGTCCATGTGAAAAATGTTCCCTATCCAGCTTTAATTAATAGAAAGATGTTCACAGGTCTAGTTTTTCCACCACCGCCTCTCTTTTTCTAATCTTTTATCTGGGAAACTGTCAATTCCCATGTTTGATCAGTGCAGAGCAGCAAGTTCATCTTTGTGATGATGTGATTGGATTTTTGAAATGTGTTTCAGGGCTTCCCTCAGCATTCAAATGCCACGTTGTTCCCATAATGCTGCTGAATCATTGATGAGTTACCGTTCAGCAGCAGGAGTCAGTAAATTGTTTCTGTGTGTTTTCTTGTCTTGTGAAATGAAGCTGATTTGAAAGTGTATGTTGCTGTTTGGAGGCCTCTCCTGTCTGAGTCACGACCCGATTTGGAAACACTGATACGGTTTCTCCTTACAGGAGGTCCAGGAGTTCATGACCCCTGTGAGAGGGAACCCACAGACGTCCTGTCTGGCCTCAGCGCACAGCAGGCTGACTCCATCACAGACAGCGCTCAGGTCAGCTCACTCTACCTACCAGCCCCATCTACTGCTGTCAGTGTCGTCTTCCTCTGCAGGGATGAAAGAAAATCCAGAGCCATGAACAGAATCAGCATTTCTTTATCCTACAGACATTTACATCACCAGTTTTTCAGTCATTGCACAGTGCTTCTACAGTTTCTGATCATTTGTAACTGAAAAGTTTAATCATCTTTTTTCGATCAATTGTCACAAAATAGTGCAGGGAGTACGACAAGAAGGGAGTCCATGCAAAGATTCTGCTTAAAACAAGAGTCGTTTATTAAAACTAAGGTTAACTCAGATGAGCAGCTGGGTGTGAAGATAAAGTGTTTGGCATATTTGCTTGAAACATGTGCTTGATCTTCATTAAGCCGCCCTGATGAAGACTGTGTGAGGTCGAAACTAGTTAGCATTCTAATGAATACACTGCTAAGGCTGCGTGTACCAAAGAAAAAAATATTGAGGTTTGGTACCCAGGTCCTTAGAGTTCCTCAGCTTTAAATATAGATAAGTTTACCCTCAGGCTTGATTTAGCAAGAACAACTCAGAGATTTACCTCCTCTTGATGATAGGGAGAAGGAATTCAAACTGCCCAAAATATTGTTTTTATTACTTTCACCGGTTTCAGAGAGATGGTAGACTCTTGTAGTCTGACGTGATACTTTTGTTTGTCATTTAGTTTTCTCCCGCTGGAGCAGTTAAAGTTTTAATGCCTTGCTCAAGGGCACTTTGACAGTAGCTTTGAAGGAAGATTGAAGCATTTCCTGTCAACATTATCCCTTCTGCTCCAGGAGCATGCACATTAAAAGCTTCCATTAGGAGGCCCTCGTCTCTCACCTCTGGGCCGCAGCCGCTTAGGTTTTAACTGGTCCCAAAGGTGATATAGTTTCCTTAAATTTCATCAAGTCTGGGATGAAAAAAACATTGCAACTACTGCATGAAGAGCTGCTCGATCTGTAATAAACAACAGAGAGACTTGTGAAACACAAATTCACTTTGTGTGCAAAATCATTAAAGAGAGTTCTCGTGTGATTTGAAATTTAAAGCCAAGTTGGGTATTTTCAGGGATCATCATAGTCCAAACATTAAAGTGTAGTTTGGAAGCAGAGTTTCTTCCTGGGGGTGAACTGATGCTGTAAAACCTCAGAAGTCTTCTGATTTTAGACGTACTTTTTACTTAACTTAAATGATAGAAAGTCTTTCATTGTAGCTGCTGCTTTATGGATGTTGTCTTAGCATCTCGCCCTCAGAGCATTATAAAAATCCGCTTCCTGTTTTCCTGTAATAAAACCAGCCGCAGACGCTTACTTAACTGAGCGTAATCTTTAGCTGCACCGATAAAGAAAAACTCAGCCTCAGCCGTGCGACTCGTGAGACCATGAAACATCTCACCGGGGTGTGCTTCCACACTCTGCCCACTGCACCAAAGTCAGCATTTCTTCCAGGAAATCAGACGAGCAGCGCTCCCCCCATGCTACACTGATTCAAGAAGGGTTATTTAAAGCGGGTCCCACTCCGGTGAAGCCCTGAGCTCACGTCAGCACTATAAATAGCTGAGTGGCCACAGAAGTCCGGACTCTGACCTCAGATAAGAAGCCCCTCAGTGCTGCGGAGGCTTGACGAACTGGCGGCCTAATTAGCCACCTAATGAGCGTGGGAACACTCTTCCCTATATACACCCACACCAGCACTACTACTACCACTGCTGCTGCTAACTCTGCTGCTGCTGCCACTGCTTCAGCACAGCACACAGAACAACAAAGTCTGCCCCTGGGCAGAAAATGTGGGCTCAGCGCTGAGAAATATGAAGACATCCTCAAATTCATCTTTTCCTAACTCTGTCTCTCTGTTTCTGCCTCCCTGCCAGTCTGGGAATATTTTTCTTTCTTTTTCTTTTCCTCCTTTGTTTGTGCCCACTGAGTGTTTATTCCCCCCTCTATAATGCATGAAGTTTCTCCCCACAGATTGAGTTGGTTTACATAAACATCGGGCAGCTCACACAAGTTTCCAGAAAATTAAAGCACATTGATTGGAGAATAAATGGGATCACTGCTGCCTGTTCAACTCTGACTGCAGAGTTCTGTTGCTTTACCTATACAGAGATGTGCCCTTATTCTGTCTGGTGTGTGTGTGTGTGTGTGT